>SJYQ01003757.1:144968-193834 GCA_006410935.1 Redunca redunca
TTTTTTTTTTTTTTTTTTCCGGGGTGGAGGGGGCAGTGATGGTGTGATGTAGGTGGGCGCAGATTTCCATCAGGAAGCCGTAAAGGAGATCTGAACATTAAAAGAAGTTGCCCGGGAGCACTGGCTGCGAGGCTCCGCGGACAGTGACAGGTGAGACGGCGAATCCCTGCCCTGTCGAGAGTGCCCGACGGCCAGTCCACTCAGAAGTCCCTGCGGCAAGTTCAGAACCGTCCCCCGGGCGGGGCCGAGGCCCCACGTGCTCAGGTGGGTTGGGTTCCTCTCTTTGCAGCGATTCCAGAATTCCAGAAGCGAGGCTTGGACCTCGGGATTTGCAGAAAACCTTCACCAACAGGCAACTGAGCCCTCAAGTGTTTCCAACCATCTCTCAGGGTTTTTTGTTTTTTTTTTTTTTGAGGGGGGGGGTCCTAGTCAAACATGTGCTTTGGGATTAAAAAAAAAAAATCCACCTCAACTGAGACAATATTATCAGGATTAACCACAAAATCGGTTGCTTTTTTAAAAAACGCTGTCGCTCATTCCCAGGTGGCGGAGGGTGCGCGCCGCGTACCCTGGCTCATTCCAGAGCGCGCTCACCGGGAGTCCTCGGCCCAGTCACCCTAACGGTGCCCAAAGGCACCCCCCCCCAGCTCCCCGAGCCACCCCACTGGCCACGCCCGGCCCAGCCGCTCCTCCGCTCACTCCGCGGGTCGCCGCGGCCAGCACTCAACTACCCCTTTCACATCACCCCCGGGTGGTCTGAGTCCGCGCGCGCCTGCTCCTGGCTCTTCCTGACCCTGCGGATTTCAGGGTGCCAGCGTGGGTGCCCCACTTCGGTCCTCCGCTCCTCGTACCTCTTGCCGAAGAGTCATCTCCATTCTGCCCGTGCAGAAACCGAAGGCTCTAAAAGGCGGACCCCGAAGACCCCTGAGAGTGGTGACCAAAAGCATGTATTGTAAGCGACTGACCGTCGGAGGATTAACACGGTTTCCTACAACAGAGGCAGCCTCAGAAAACCGGCCTCGGAACTTTCTCCCCTGCAGGACCCTCAGTCCTTCCAGACGGCCCTATGCCGACCCATTTAGCAAGCGCTCTCAGCACACAGCTCACCCCAAACCAACGGAATGAAAAAACTTTGTTTAGAAGTGCTGCTGCTGCTGCTAAGTCGCTTCAGTCGTGTCCGACTCTGTGAGACCCCATAGACGGCAGCCCACCAGGCTCCCCCATCCCTGGGGTTCTCCAGGCAAGAACACTGGAGTGGGTTGCCATTTCCTTCTCCATGTTTAGAAGTGAGGCCTGCAGAAACCTTAGGCTACAAACTTTAAATGCATCATTCTCTGAGAAGTTTTCTCTTTGGCTCCTCTTCTGCCTCTTGAGCTGGCTGCAGCTCCAATCTCCTTGTCACATCCTGGTCTGCAAACTGAGACGTATCAGGCAGGGGCCTTTATGCTGTATGCGGTACAACTCCTTATGTTGCACTGAAGCTAGAATCCTCACAGCCACCATGAAAGCTCGTGCTTTCCAGGCACCAACCTGACAAGATGCAGAAACAGGCTTTTTGTTTCTGAGCCCAGTAAGGAGGGCTGCTCTGACTCCAGCTCATTTTGGAATATTAGATGTGCAGGATGCAAGATTCTATTTCAGCTCTGTCTGGGGGTAAAAGGGCAATGTGTGTGTGCACCATCAAGAAAAGCCCATATAGACTTTATTACTAAAGGGAAAAGGAAAAAAAGAGGAAAATACATTTTCTGAAAGCTACGGTTCAGAGAAGAGCAGACCCCTGCAAAAACTGAGGCCTGAATCAGAAAGTTTTCTGCTCTTATTAGTGGACTGAGTAATTCAGACTTCTTCCAGGTGAAGATAACTGAAAAAGCTGGATAAAATATTTTTCAAGTATCTTAAAAATTCAAAGGGCCAGTGAAGAATGGCTGGGCCAAAGTTTGGGAAAGGAATCTGTGGATCTGAGCCCAGAACTTAAAAGTTGCTTCTGTCTGGGAACATTTGCTGATCCTGCATGTTGCTGAGATCCCAGACTGCGTTTTTGACAGCCTTTAAAGGCTTACGGAACTAGAAATAGAGTCCCCAAGCCCCCAAAATATCAAGTGTTGAACTTGTTTAAGGTGACTCTAGGCTGCAGCATCAAAAAAAAAAAAAAAGAATCCTTCTGGGAAGATGCTCACATAATCCTAGGCTTTGAATTATTTCTACAAATATGTCTTCAAATGTATCTAGCACACAGGCAGAAATAACCAGGCACCAGAGGGACAAGAAACCCCACCAGTAAGGAAAGCAGGGACGACCGAATTAGACTCACAGGGATTTCAGACACTGCCATTATTGGCAGAGACTAATGACTTTGTGTGTGCTGTGTTCAAGGAGATACAAGCCAGACTTGAAAGATCTGGCAGAGAAGCAGGAATTTTAATAAGTGGCATAGCAGATGTTAAAAAAAAATAACTTTAGCCTGAGAGAGTCATGGGTATTGAAGTTATGAAGT
The DNA here is from genome assembly GCA_006410935.1 of Redunca redunca. Taxonomy (NCBI): domain Eukaryota; kingdom Metazoa; phylum Chordata; class Mammalia; order Artiodactyla; family Bovidae; genus Redunca; species Redunca redunca. Next base: position 147,463 of record SJYQ01003757.1, read on the forward strand.
CATGGAAACTCAAGTGTCGCACTCTTGTTGGTCTATCTGAAGATCACACAGATTTGGAGACAGTAGTTCCTGTTTCCTGTTCAGCTTTTGATATCACAGAATGACATAAACAAAAAAATAAAGCATGTAATTTGAACTATATAATTTGTAAGGGTTGTACATTCATCTGGTTCAAAAAGTAGTGTATAAGAACTATGTACAAGATTTGCAACCATCCACCCCTGTTCATCTCATCTGCCACTACCCACCTCCACGCCTGCCCCACAGGTGAACACTTTTACTAGTTTCTTGTGTATCCTTTTGATAGGGATAGAATAGGATAGTCATACAAGTAGCTGTAGAAGTCCCCAAAGGGGCCTATAGATAGAGAAGGAAACCTAGGAAACTTTGGGAAGCCTTTGTAAGTCAGTGATGGCTCAAAAAAAGCTATTGGAACATTGTTCAATGAAGCAGTCTTTCTTAATTATAAAACCATAAACAAAACCACAAGGTATGCCGGAGGCCACTAGTGGAAGACCACCACCCTTCTACTGATACAGTAATCCTAGTTTGACCTCAGAGGGTCAGACAATTTCCTACCTGATATGAAGGAGAAGTTAATGCCTTAACGTCTGCATTATGTCTATCTGAAGCAAGTGGTCTTTTCCCCTCTCCCTTTTTCCACTATAAATTGTAGCCCACTCAGTTCAGGGCAGAGCTACCTTGCCTGCCTGCTTGCATCTCTTACAAGCGTCCTATGTTAGTAAATCTCATTCTTGCCTATCACCTTGCCTCTCGCCGAATTCCTTCTGCGCTGAGACACAAAGAACCTGAACCTCAGCAAGTCCAGATATCGGGTGAGTGATTCCAATTCAAAGATTGTGGGTTCAAGTCCCAAGCAGGGTTTTGGCTGGGTTTGTGTCCCAACCATGTGGGTTCGGTCCCAAACTGGGTTTTGGCTGGGTTTGAGTCCCAGCAAGTGGGTTCAAGTCCCAGTCTGAGGTAAACGGTTTCAATGTTTATGTAGGTAGAAGTAAATACAAGTGTATTTATACTATATATATATACATATATATATTTGTACTTTTCCCCCTTTAAAGTAAAATTTTGCCTGCCAAATAATAGTCTTTTTCACTTTCATAGCCTAGCTATCTTTGTCATGTCAGTACATAGAGCCCTTATAAAATGGTTCAGTTTAATATGGCAACAAAATTATCTTGCACCAGGTTAAGTGCTGAGGTGATCAAGATGGNTGGGGAAGATCCCCTGGAGGAGGAAATGGTAACCTGCTCCAGGGGTTCGCAGAGAGTTGGACACCGCTGAGGATGCAGGTAGGCCCATTTTAACCACCTATTGAAAACCCCGCTTCCTGCCTTTTCTCCATAATATGTATTGCCCCTTAATGTATAATTCATTTGGTTAGCTAATTTGTTGGGCTCTTCTCAGTGAGTGGGGCTTTTGTCTGCTTTGTCACCATCACTAGTCCTAGAACTGTGCCTGGCACATATAGAAATACTCAGTATCTGTAGAACAAATTTTTGGACATGGAATTGCTGAGACAAAAGATCTTATGTGCATTTTTAAAGAATTTTATCTAGTCTATGTTGCCAACATGCAGTTCAGAGAGGTTGAACCAGCTCATGTCCCACCTAGAGCTTGGAATGGAAGAACAGCCCCGAGTGCTGCTGTGTCCCATGGGAGGTGGGAGGGGTAGGGAGACCCTTGTACAGAGTTGGCAAGTCAGAGCTAGGGGTGAGGTGTAAGGTGGGCTTTACAGCGACATGGGCATTAATCTGTGTATCAGTGTATTAATTTGCTAGGGCTGCCATAACAAAATACCACCACCTGCATGGCTTTAAGCAGAAGAAATTCATTTTCTCACAGTTCTGGAGAGCAGTCCACCACGCAGGCTGTTTTCTTTGAGGCCTCTCTCCTTGGCTTGCCACTGGCCAGCTTCACAGCCTTTCCTCTGCATGAGAGCATCTCTGATGCCTCTGTGTGTCCTAATCTCTCTTCACAAGGACACCTGTCAGCTTAGGCCCCCCTCAGTGGTCTTATTTTAACTTGGTCACTCTTTAAAGGTCCTGTCTCAAAATGATAGTCACCTCTTGAGGTACTAAGGGTTGGGGCTTCAACATACAAATTTGGGTGGATGTAATTTGGCTCATTACAATCTGCTTGGAAGACAGGAGGGGTGGACATTCACTTCAATTTTCCTAACGTTCAGAAGGCAGCTTTCCTGTCCTCCCGAGGCTCCTTGGGCCAATGCCAGATCCTCACCCCCATCTACTGCGATTGGATTTCGAAGCTGTTCACCATCCTAGCGTCCTCCTGAAAGAAAGTCCAGGCTGTGGTGTCCCAGAGTGAGGAATTACGAGGAACTCTGTGCTGGGCTCTGAGCACAGTGCTTCTATGGTGCAAAATATTACAAAGTCCGCTGTCTCCTGCTAGGGGTATGTTTAGGTCCTCAGCTGCAACCATATTTTGACTTCTTCTTGCCAGTTTTCTTTGATGTCATTTACCGCCCAGGTAGCCTAATTGTGGAGGGTGTGAGTTGAGGGTAGACAGTCTGTATTAGAATTCTCCAGAGAAACAGAACCAATTGATGTGTAGAGAGACAGAGAGTAAAGAAATTGACTCGGGAGTTGCCTGGTGGTCCAGTGGTTAGGACTTGGTGCTTTCACTGTCCTGGGTTCAGTCCCTGGTTGGAGAGCTAAGTTCCCTCAAGAAATTGGCTCATGCGACTGTGGGTGCTGGCAAGTTCAAATTCTACAGGGCAGTCCAGGCAAGTTGGAGACCCAGGGAAGAGTTGATGTTGCAGCTAGAGGCAATCTGGAGTCAGAATTCTCTCCTTCTCAAGGGAAATTTTTCTCTTTTAAGACCTTAAACTAATTGATGAGGCCCACCCATACTAGAGAAGGTAATTTTCTTTACTCAAAAACTCTACTTAAATGTAAATGTTAAATATTAATTGTTATTCCCATCTGAAAAATACCTTCATAGCAGCATCTAGACTGATGTTGCCAAATGTCTGGGTACCATAGCCTAGCCATACTGACACATAATATTAGCCATCCTACAGGTCAATCCAATACGTTACAATCGCTTTAGGTAAATGAGTCAAGTGAAGACCAGGTCTTTTTGATGTCTTCGCTTGTCCTCGCTGGAACTTCATCTGGAGTTGAGTTGTTTAGGAAGCCTGCAGTTTCTCCTGAAAGAAGGAGACAGATAAGCCTGCCATTGGGATTTTTCTATTTCCGTTAGCATAGCAGCTTTTAAATATCTGCATTTATGCTATATCTTTTAATATTTATTTATTTATTTGGCTGTACTGGGTCTTAGTTGTGGCATATGGAATCTAGTTACCTGACCAGGGATCTAACCTGGGCACCCCCTGCATTGAGTTGGTGGAGTCTTAGCCACTGGACCACCAGGGAAATCCTATGCTGTATCTTTCATGTATTTTTTTATGCTATCTTTTTTAATGAGTGTAAGGAAGAAAAGGAACATTACATTTTGTTGTGTTTTTTTAATCCACCTCTTTTTTTGAGTGACTCAGTCCCATGTTGTATTGAATGCTGTAACTATTACTTATAAATTGACTTCTGTCAACCCATGCATTTATTTTTATGGTTATTTTTTTTCTCTCTGTGTGATATGATTTCTATAGAGGACTTTAAACTCTTTACTCCTTTTAAGTGGGGTCATAGGTTAACCTCATTCAATTTGCCAACTCGGCAAACATTTTATTTTCTTATTTAAAATATTTACTAAAAAAAAAATCATTCAGTTGTATCGGGTCTTTGCTGTGGCATGTGGGATCTTTAGTTGTGGCTTGCGAACTCTTAGTTGCTGCATGTGGAATGTAGTTCCCTGACCAGAAATCGAACCCCAGCCCCCTGCACAGGGAGCTTGGCGTTTTAGCCACTGGACCACCAGGAAAATCTCTCAGCAAATGTTTTAAAGGTATTAAGGTATTTTAAACAGAATTGTTTTTGTTACTTTCAATTTCTAACTAAGCAAAATGTGTCTCCTAGGGAGACCATTCACAGGGTATCTCTGTGTTGGCTATCTCTTTACTAATTAAAAAAAAAAAAGTTTATTTTTGGCTGTCTCTGATCTTAGTTGCAGTGCCCAGAGCTTAGTTGCAGCACGTGGGATCTTCGTTCCCTGACCAGGGAGGGAATGTGCATCACCTGCGTTGCAAGGCACATTATTTACCACGGGACCACAAGGGAATTCCTGGCTATGCCTTTAATTCTTTCTCACTCCACAGTCCTTAACTTATCTTAAGGTCTAAAAAACTTTTAGAAACCCTGTTACATATTACTTTTCTTATAATGTGCTTTTTAGTCACAAGCTGATTGCATTTTGTATCATTTGCCTGATTTTTTCCTATAAGTGACCTTACCAGCAACGTATGAAGGGCTCATCTTTCCACATCCTCATGAGAGCTGAACATTAAAAAAACATTTTTTTTTTGCCAATCTGATGAGTACGAAGTTTTATCTAATTGTTGTATTTTCTTGAGTAGTAGAGAGGTTGAATTTTTTTAATTTTAGAATTTAAGAATTGCTTTGAATATATCTACTGTGCATTTCTTATAGTTTTCCTTTTTAAACTAAATTATTTTGAAAAAGTTAATATAGAAAAAAAAACACTTGTGTAACAATAACCTAGAATTAACAAAGGTAACTGTTTTGCCACAGTATTTACAAAAATAAATTTAAAAAAATAAATGTTACAGATTTGAAGTTCCTTTTGTTCACTTAATTTTCTTAGTTGTTTTCCTCAAATATTGTCATAAATTTAGTGTTAATCCTTCCAGGCCATCCATGTGTTTATACTTCTATCATATATATAGAGAGAGCCATGAATTATCTGGAGCACTGTTTTGTGTGTTTTTTAATGTATATGAATGGCCTCAGTATTGAGACCTAGCCATGTGAATACTTACAGATCCATGGTTCTCTGCTGGAGGTTTTGGCCCTCAGGGGCATTTGGTAATGTCTGGAAACACTTTTGTTTGTTGCACTGGGACAGGGGTGTGAGGGGGGAATACTGTTGGAATTAAGTAGATAGAAAGATGTTGCTAAATATCCTACAATGCACAGGACAGTCCACACAACAGAGAACTGTCCAGCCTAAAATGTCGGTAATAATGTGGTTGGGAAGCCCTGATATAGATTTTATTTGATATTTTGATTTTATAAACAATACTACACTTAACATCCTTATACACATCTCAGAATGCACACACGCACGATTTTTAGGCAGAATCCTAGGCTCTGGAGTCTAGTTGGGTTCAAGTTTATATTCCACCATTTTTACCAAATAACCTTGGAATAATTGCTTTATCTCCCTTAACTTCAGTTGACTTGTCCTCAAAGTGGCATTAATACTTCCCTATATAAATAATTATTTCACTAATAAATATAAAATGCTTGAAACTGTGCCTAGTACATGGTAAGTATTCAACATGTGTTAGTTTTTATTTATTTATTAGTAGTAGTAGTAATGTTTCCATTATCATCATTATTATGTAGTGTTATCCTGAAACTGTACATTTTAAACTCTAACTGCACATTTTGAACTTTTAACAAATTGCTATAATTTATACTTTCACTAGTAAAGCATAGGTGTCTGCATTTCCCCATGTCTCTAGTCATGTTTGATATTCCCAGACTTCTTAATCTAAGGTATAAAATGATATTTTGTTTTAACTTTGCATCTTCAAGATTACTATTTCACATGCTTATTGATGATTAATTTTATTGTTCTGTGAATTTACAATTCGGTTTCAGCCCATTTTTTATCACGCAATTTAGTGAAAACTTAAAAGCATTTACAAAGTTAAACCTTCACAAAATAAAAAAATTTATACATTGTAAAAAGTCTCTACCACCCCATCCTTCAGCCAGTCATCCACTTCCTTAGAGGCAGCCAGTGTTAGTAGATCATTATTGTTCCAGAGAGTTTATATTCATGTTCAAGAAAATAAGAATTTTTATCCAAATGATTCATAATACATGCATTATTCTGCATCACTGTTTTTTTTTCTCCCCACTTAATGACATAACTTAGTGATATTTTTCTATCTATAAATACAGAACTTTCTCATTCTTGATTTCTATTCAGGTATAGAGCTGGATTGTAATTTATTTAAACATTTTCCTATCGATGGGCATTTAGGTTGTTTCCAGTCTTTTGTTAATACAAACATTGCCACAAATCCACACTAATTTTAGGTGTGTGAGTAAATCTATAGGATAAATAAAGTTCTGAGGTACAGTGGTAAAGGGAATTACAAGGTGCAGTGTAAAGAAGGTGAAAGTTAGTCGCACAGTCGTGTCTGACCCTGTGGTTCCATGGACTGCAGCCTATCCCGATCCTCTGTCCATGGAATTCTCCAGGCAAGAGTACTGGAGTGGGTTGCCATTTCCTTCTCCAGGGGATCTTCCCGACCCAGGTATCAAACCCAGGTATCCCGCATTGCAGGCGGATTCTTTACCAACTGGGCCACAAAAGAAGCCACTTACAAGGCAAAAGCACTTGTAATTTTGAAGCGTATTGCAATATTGAGTTCCATAGAAATTGCACCAATTTACATTGGCCCAGCAATGAAAGAATCTTTTCCCCTGATGTTGGCCATCACAGTGTCATCAGACTCCTGGATTTTTATCAAGTAAAAAATCGTATTTCAGGGTCATTTTAATATGCATTTCTTTCAATGTAAGTGAGGCTGAAAATTTTTCACATGTTTTAAACATGTTTTCACATGTTTTAAACATTTTCCACATGTTTTAAACATTTTCCACATGTTTTAAACATGTTTTAAATGTGAATTGTATTCTCTTTCCTGTGAACTGTCTGTTCATAGCCTTGGCTCATTTTCCTATGAGATTGTTGATCTTACTGGTTTGTAGCAGCGTTTTGTTTTAGGTGTTTATTTTTGGCTGCAGGGGGTCTTCATTACTTTTGCACAGGCGTTTTCTAGCTGCGGCTAGCGGGGGTGCTCTTCACTGCAGTGTGCAGCTTCCCAGTGCGGTGGCTTCTCCTGCGGATCGCAGGCTCTCATGCTCGGGTTTCAGTAGTTGTGGCACACAGGCCCGGTTCTCTGCAGCATGTGGTGATCTTCCCAGACCAGGGATCGAACCCATGTTTCCTGCTTTGGCAGGCAGATTCTTATCCACTGCCCCACCAGGGAAGTCCCTGTAGCAGCTTTTCTATGTTTCAAAGAAATTGATTCTTGATCTTTGATTAATCTATGGATCAAATTAATAGTTCTCCCAGTTTTCATTTGTCATTTGAATTTATTTTTATAAATTTTGTCATGTAGAAACATTTTTATTTTTAAAATTTATCATTTAAATTTATCAATATTTTCTATTTTGTGTCCTATTTATAAAGACCTTTCCACTCTGAAACTATAAAATAATTCTCCTATGGTTTCTTCTAGTGCTTTTATATTTCCATTATTTTTTAACTTTAAAATACGTCTGTTTGGAATTTAGCCCAGTTTAAGGTATAGGGAGTGCATTCAATCCATTAATTTTTTTCTAAATCACTTTCTTCTTCTTCCAATTATCACTTCTTCATTGCAGATGGGATCTTTGTTAAATACTATATGTGTTTTGGCTATTTCTGAACTTTCTACTCTGCTCTATTCCTGATCTTGTGTTCATGCCATACTATTGAGACTCTGTAATATGAATCAATAATATAATGAGGTCATTTTCCCCAAGATGTACTTTTTTTTTACATTCTTTTCCATAATTCCTCTTTTTAGTAGCTACTCTTACTTTTTTTTCTTATGACCTTTATTTTTTAAAAGTATATTTAATTGGCTGCGCAGGGTCTTGGTTGCCACACAGGGGTTTTTTGATCTTTATTGCTGCATGTGAGATCTTTAGGTGTAGTATGTGGGATGTAGTTCCCTGACCAGGGATCAAACCCAAGGCCACCTGCCTTGAGAGCACAAAGTCTTAGCCACTGGACCACCAGGGAAGTCCCCACACTTCTTATTCACAGCCCCTTCCAACTCTCTTGCCTCCTGTTTTGTTTTCAGTTTTTTAAAATTATTTATTTTAATTTGGCTACACTGGGTCTTACTTGTGGCATGCGAGATCTAGCTCCCTGACCAGGGATAAACCCGGGCCCGCTGCCCTGGGAGCACAGACTCTTAACCACTGGACCACCAGGGAAGTCCCTTGCCTCCTATTTTATTGGCTAAATTTTCTTTATTAATATTTTTCCCTTTGCTGCTTTGAAAGTTATAATTTCTAGTCCTTTAGTACTTATCCTTAAATTTTATTTTATGTCATTAATTTCATATTTTTATAACAAAGTCTAAAAATTTTAAGTATCTTTAGACTCCTAAAATCTTAGCTCCCTTAGGTAGGTCTTTAGCTATCCTCCAAACTTCCCCCTGCTTCTAATTCCTGTATTATAGCTGTCTAAAATTTTAGCTCTACTTTTTTGAAGGTAAAACTTTTGTTTCTAATGTTTTTTACAGTCAGTGGTATACAATATTTACCAATACTGTTGAATTATGTTTTCTTTGCTTTGTGCATCACACTCCCATCGTGGTGCCTTTCTCTCTCTCTCTTTTTAAAAGATAACTTTCAGGTTTTTCAGCAAGATTCCAAGGATCTCCTATGACTTCCTTGGCAGTCCAGTAGGTAAGACTCCACACTCTGAATGCAGGGCATGAGGGTTTGATACCTGGTGGAGGAACTAAGATCCCACAAAGTAAGATTCCACAAAGGAAAAAACAGAATTCAAAGAGGAAAAAAAAAAAAAGATTTCAAGGATCTCCTGGTGGAAAATTAGTTTTTTTAATGTCCAAAAATATCTTTATTTTGCCCTCCTTTATGAGTAATAGATTAAATGAATATAGACACCTTGGTTTGGTAATTTCCTCCCACTTCTTAGAAATATTAGTATCAGTTCTAAAGATTTACTTGCATGTTGACGTATGGCAGAAACCAACACACTATTGTAAAGCAATTATCCTCCAATTAAAAATAAATTTAAAAGATTTACTTGTTCTTCGGTACTCTGCTATTTCATTCTGGCAGCTTTTACAGTTTTCTCTTTCATTCTCTTCAGTTGCATTACGAAGTGTTTTTAGTGTGAAATTAGTTATTTTTCACTTGTTGTGCTTGATATTTGGTGCATTTTCAGGGGGCCCGTACATTCTGAAAAAAAAACAAAAACCTGAAGGCTTTTTCTCTTCATATTTTGCTCCTCCATTTCCTCTCTTCTCTTCTTCTGAACTTCCTACTGGACACATGTTGGAGCATTTAGATTTATCCTCTGTATCTCTTGGAGAAGGAAATGGCAACCCACTCCAGTATTCTTGCCTGGAGAACCCCATGGAGGGAGGAGCCTGGTAGGCTACAGTCAAAGGGGTTGCAAAGAGTCGGACNCTTAGCTTGCTGGTGGATTCTTAACTACTGTATCACCAGCGAAGTCTCTCAAATGTATTTAAAGTCAGCCATAGAAAGATGGAAATCCTGACATTTGTGACAGTAAGAATGGACATGGGGGCATTAGGCTAAGTAAAATGTCAGACAGTGAAAGTCATGTCTGACTCTTCGCTACAGTCCATGGAATTTTCCAGGCCAGAATACTGGAGTGGGTAGCCTTTCCCTTCTCCAGGCAATCTTCCCAACCCAGGAATTGAACCGGAGTCTCTTGCATTGCAGGGGAATTCTTTACCAACTGAGCTACCAGGGGAGTCTGATCTGTCAGACAAATGGCAGACAAGAGAAAGACAAATACTGTAGGATTTCACTTGTATATGGAAACTAAAAGCACCGCACTCATAGACGCAGAGAGAATGCTGGTTGTCAGGGTCTGAGGGGTGAGAGAAATTTGAAGATGTGGATCAAGGGGTATAATACAAAATTTCAGTTATAAGTTTCAGGGATGTCATGTACAGTGTGTGACAATAGTTTATTATATAATCAAAAATTGCTACAAAAATAGATCTTTAATGCTCTCACCATAGCAATGACAACAACAGAAAAGTTATTTGTGTGAAGTGCAGGGTGTGTTAACTCACCTTATTGTGGTAAACATCTCATAATATGTACATGTGCCAAATCATTACATCACATCACATTAAGCCTTCACAATGCTGTATGTCAATTATATCAATAAAGCTGGGGGTGGGTGAAGGTGAGATGTCTTCAGGAGCCAGGCAGACAGAGGCAGTAAGAAGTGGTAGGGAAAATAAAACATCCATCCTCTCTAAAGTCATACAAATTATTATGTCTAAAATCACTATGTCAAATGAAACCTACCTATAAAATGAATTCTGCCTCCAGGGGACAGCAGTTTAGGATGAGAATAAACTATAAAATATTATACAAAATGTTAAGATGCTTTAATTTTACCTCAAAGCAAACAAAGAGGAAGGCCTTTTCATAACGTTTCTGAAATGAAGGTATAACACTTCTGAAAGCCTTGGCTTCCAACAGTTTCTATAATTAAGGTAACCATATAATTCATCATCCAACCTGGATACTTTTAAGAATGGAAGGATGATCTATTCATTACATCAGGTCAAAGGTGAAACCCAGCACTGTCCCAAAGTAAACCAAAATATACAATCACTCTGATTATAATAAAAAATTACCCACAACACCCGTCTGACCTAAATATTAAGATCAGATAAAGATGAAAGATGTGTTTCTTGAGGGAGACTGATGGCAGATGCTGGAGAGAGAGGAGGTAAGGATGGCAGCTGGGATCCAGATGAAATGGGAAGAGAGGAAGGACCCTTCCCTCATATGAGAGGAAGGACCCTTCCCTCATATGAGAGGAAGGACCCTTCCCTCATATAAGAGGGAAGGAGCAAAGGTTGTGATGCAAGTATGTGGAGCTACAGAAGGGAGTGGCAGTGGTGGTGGTTGAGGGAAGGCAATCCAGGGATCAAGTAAGCACCAAGAAGCAGGAAGAAACACAGAAAAAAAACAAAGAATGAGCATGGACACACCAGAGTGTTGAAGATGTTTGGAAAAAAAAAAAAACCCAGAAGAGGACAGACTGATCCAGGTGCTGCGGGGAAGTAAAAGACCAACTAGGATGGAGAACAGAGAATGACCTTTCAGGCAGGAAGTTCCTTGCTGGTTCCACTGTACTAGAAATCTCCCCAGCGGAGGAAGGGTTGCCTCTCCTTTTAACTGGAAACTCCCTGAGTGGGTGATTATATTGTTGTAGCCACGCATTCCGGGAAACAAACCCACTCAGAAGGACAATGCAGGTAGTGGAGTGCAGTTTATTACACTGGCGGGCCAAGGCAGAGTCTCCTCTTGGCCGAGGACTCCGACCGATTTTTGTGAAAACCTTATATACCCTAAGTGTACTTGCTCAAACCCACTTCCCCAAATTCCTTGAAACTAGTCTGGACAAGGTAAAACAGAGATACGATCAAAGTTAGCCCATGATTCTTGTGTCACAAAACTAGATAAACCGTGGACATTTATCAGCAGGACTGTGGTCATATCCCGATAAACTTAATGGAATTTACGACTTTGTTCTGTTATAGAGATAATTAGCATATTCTTTTAGGCAACGGAGACTCCAAGTACAAGTCCTGAGGCTCTTTTATCCAGGGGTCTGGTTTTCTATTGGTATGCCATTTCTATAGACGCCGGGCACAAAGTTCAGAGTCCACTGGGAGGGTGACCATGCGTGTAGCCTAATGTTTGCAGCCTGGCCTAAGATGGAGTCCAGCTCTGTCTGTTTCCTCCTTCAATGTTTTCCACATTTGCACAAAATACTTAAAAGTGTGGAACCAAATTACAGGAGGTAGAGAATTACCCCCTTCCTTTGCATATGTTCTCCCAAAGTTTGGGCTCTGCATGAAAGAGACGCTCAAATCATTACTGGTGAACTGGCTGTGATCTTTTGGGAAGCATTTTCCAGTCTCTCCACTCCTTCCCTAAACCTCTGAGAATGGACTTTGGTGCCCTGGTCCTTCTAATATCAGTTAACTGCCTCATAAACACCCTTAATTAGTCCAAGGTTCAGGAACACTTACCCCATTTTATAAGCAGTGTATATTCATTTACTATATCCACTCATTCTCAAGAGGCAGTGAGGTAGCATTGCCCATCTGTTTCCCTCTATAATATTTCCTACCTTCTAATTTTTACTCTTTTCTGCTATTGTTTTTTTCCTCTCTCCTTTTCCTCTCTCTCTGATTCTCTAATTAATAGACTCTGACCTCCATCTCCTCTGTTATCTTCTCTTTTCCTAGAACCAGTGCCCACAGCTGACTTCTAGACTTCCTACAGACTTGAAGAAGCCTTTGGCCCCAACATGGCCCATCAACAGTTTACCAGTAAGCTTCAAGAAGAAGTGATTTGCCCCATATGCATGGATATTCTGCAGCACCCTGCTACAATCGACTGCGGGCACAACTTCTGCGTCAGTTGCATCACCCAGAGCGGAGAAGCAGAAGACAGTGTTCTTAAATGTCCCCTCTGCAACAAAATTGTGAGGAAGGACACGATCACGCCCAACTGGCTCTTGGTAAATCTGGTGGAGAAAATCCAAGCTATGGATCCCTCGGAGATGCAGCCAGAAACGGAAGAGCTGAGATGTCTAAGGCATGGAGAGAAATGTCATTACTTCTGTGAGGTTGATGGCAAGTTCCTCTGCGTGGTGTGTTGTGGATCCAAGGACCACAAAACCCACAACACAACTCTGATAGAAGAAGCTGCCCAGAGTTATCAGGTAGGCATTTGGGGGGTCCCTTCCCTGTTCCCCCATTAGACCAGGAGTTCAGTGGGGACCTGGAAACTGTCATCGCCTCCCTCTGGGCTTGTACCCATTGCCCCTATCTTTGCACCTGAGTAGAAAATTTGCAGTCAAGCCCAGTAGGTTCAAAAGTCTAAGACTGGAGAACTGATGCCTGTTGTGACCAAGGTATAGTGGAGAATGGAAGGAACATGGAATTTTGAGTCAGGGGTGTAGGTTCACGTTCAGACTCCTGAACTTTCTATAGATCCTTTAAGGAGTCACTCTCTGAGCTCCAGGTGCCTCCTCTTTAAATGGGGCAAACAAATTGTACTTCTTAGGAGTCGTAGGTATAACAAATGAGAGAAGGTTTGTGGAAGTCCTTTGATAACCCCAAAGCACATCCAAATATTGTCATAATTTATTAGTTATAATTTATTACCACATTCCTTTCTCATAGATCACTTAGGCTCCAGAGTTCTTCCTCCCCTGTCACACCCCAGCCCCCAGCTTGAACAGGAAAGGGGGATCTATTAATAATGACACAAGGACTCGTTCTCCATCCCAAGAGATAAGGAGGGCATCATGAGGCCAGGAGGTCTCCAGGCACAACTTGCCAAGACAACTTTCTCCCCACAGGGGCGGATCCAATCACAAATCGAGGTCTTGCAGCAAAAGGAGAGGGAGGTAATTCAGATGAAGGCACAAGGAGAACACAAGATCAACGTCTCCATGGTAAGAAAAAACTCAGGTGTGGGTCTCTCTGTCCATGAGCTTGAAAGCAGAAGTGGTATCTCTGCAAAACTCCTAGAATTCCTTTCTACACTGACCACTCAGAAAGACCTCATTGACAAAGGAACAGATACAGAATGGGATGGGGTGTAGGAGGGACAGAAAGAATTGTGCCATCAGGGATAAGGGCGTGCTCCAGCCTTCTCCTCTACAGCATTTGGTTTGCCAGTGCTAGCATCTTCCACGTCCAGCCTCGTGTTTTTGGAGTAGGTTGGCCACTTTGGTCTCCTCCACCTGGGGGCAGGTAGTGTAAGGAAAACTGGTGCTGGTCTTAGAATCGGAAATTCCAGTTTTAAGACCCATCTCTGCCCCTCACAGTCCCTTACTTACCTAGAAACTGACTTCTCAAATTAGAAAATGAAGACACTATGAACCCACTCAAATATCTGTACCTATTTTGTGGGTGGGTGTGTGTAAAGGGGAAAAAAAATTTATGTGAAAGCAGATTATAAACTGAAAAGACTTCTGGAAATATGAGTATTTAATACTTAGTTATTAAGTATTAGCTACCTGTCCTTGAAAGCAAAAGATATAAATAAATAACCTAATATGAAAACAAGGCACATAGTAAGGGCTTTCAAAAGCTTGTTCTCTCATTTCCTTTCCTCCATGTCTGCCACTGCATGTTGCTCAGAATAAACTTAATAAAATGATAACATTGAATAAAATGGGATAGAAGGAACTTTGAGGCCATCCTCTCATCTTCTGAATGTCTACTTTCTTGCCCCTAGGCCCAGGTGGAATTAGAGAAGCAGAAGGTCATCACAGCCTTCAGACAGCTGCGTCAGGTGCTAAAGGAGGAGAAGAGCTTCCTCTTGTCCCGGATCAACTGGCTGGGAAAGGAGATCTCCAAGGGGGAGAAATTCTACGTCATTTCCACTGAGACACAGCTGAACTATCTTAGGAAGCTTACGGATTCCCTGAAGTCCAGACAGTGTTTGCCGCCGGGCCAGCTGCTCCAGGTGAGTGTCCCTTGGGAACCAAGTTGTAAAAACACCGCGACCCCTCCCTGGTTACAGATCAGAGCACTGACCACGTGGCAGGATACCAGAGCTGCCTCTATCTTCCTTCCCCCAGCTCAGTGCTGTCCAATAGAAATACTGTGTGAACCATAACTTACAAATATATTTCACACAGTGTATATAATTTAGAAGTACAATGTGAGTTATATGTGTAATTTAGAATTATTTTGCAAGACCAAATATGACTTAAACTTTTTTCTTGTAGCCACATTAAAAGGATACAAAGACACAGGTAAAATTAAGTGAAATATCTTATTTTACCCAATATATCCAAAGTAGGACTTCCCTGGTGGCTCAGACAGTAAAAGCATCTGCCTACAATGCAGGAGACCTGGGTTCAATCCCTGGGGTGGGAAAGATACCCTGGAGAAGGAGATGGCAACCCACTCCAGTGTTCTTGCCTGGAGAATCCGATGGATGGAGGAGCCTGGTAGGCTACAATCCATGGGGTCACAGCGTCTGACACGACTGAGCGACTTCACTTTCACTTTATCCAAAGTATTATAATTTCAATCGTTAACCAATATTTTTAAAGTATTAATGAAATATTTTATGAACTTCTTCCTTTAAAAAAATTGAGTCTTCAAAATCTGGTATATGTTTGGCAGATCTCAGTTCAGACATCATATTTTGAATGGTTGAATTAAATGTACTCTGACCAAATCGATATAGTTGTGGTTGGTGGAAAAAGTATTTTACACTATTTCAGTTTTTTTTTTTAATTTAAATTTGGATTGGTGACTCTTATAAAATTAAAAAATGTGGTTCTTTGTCATATTAGCCATGTTTCGAAGTGTTCAGCAGCCATGTGTGTGACTGGTGGCTGCCATACCGGACAGTGCGGGTCTAGGTGACACACAGGATGAGCTGAGCTCCCTCCTGAATCCATTTCCCACTCCCATTAGTTCAGAAATCCATTTCTTTTCTTTTTTTGTTTTTTAAGAAAGACCACACAAAGCCATTCCAGCCCTTTTCCTGTCTCTCTTCTCCCTTCTCTGGTTTCGTCTCAGAGACAAAACTTACTTTCAAACAACTCAGTTAGTTCCTCTCGAGGTCTGATCATTTTCCTGCCTACTGGCATATTGGACACTTTCTGGAGGAACCCTTTGTGGAGATGTTCATGTAGGAAGAGAGATGTTCTCATCCCACCCGTTCTACCCCATGCCCTGAGTGGCTGGTACTTCCTCCTTGGCTCCCATGAATCAGCCAGGTGCTAAGACTGTGCTGTTTCTCTTTCTCTTCTAGGACATCAAAATTGCCTTGTGCAGGTATGATGGGCCACCCCAAGTGCGTTTTGCCCACTGATTCATTCATCTTACAATGCTCAACATACCTTCAAATACTCAACATTCTTCCCTCCCAAGTTCCTGTCTACTCTGTCTAACTGCAGTCGGGTACTTAGGCTGCAGCTTAAGCGGAGTTGGTTACTAAAGAGAAGAGCTGTTTTGTTTATGTTCCTATTTCTTCATCACAGATTCTATTTCCTGCACTTCCTGCATGACCTCTTGCTCAACTACATGGCTCCTGGGTCCCCTACCCCATCTCTCTGCCCCCTTCCTCTCTGCTTCTTTCTGGCTTATCTCCCATCTGCATTTCCATAGCACACTATGCTCCACCTCACCCTGGCCCCATATCCCTAGCCCTGGCCTCCTGACTCTCAGCTCACTATCCTCTGTTTTCCTCCCCTACCCCCAAGGCTCCATCACCTCATCCCCACCTCTTTGTCACAGCTCTTCCTCCCCTGCACCCCATCCCTTGATCTCACCATCCAGTTCAGCCATATCTTCCTAGAAGTGAAGGATTTCACTTTCTCAACCCAACCCCTGTTTCAATGGACCTGGAGAAAAAACTCAGTGACATCAAATCACGGCATGATTCCCTCACAGAGAGCCTGAAGAGATTCAAAGGTAAGGAAGAGGCTGTCACCAACTCAGTTCACCTCCCTTTGGGGGATTCTTCCTCCATCACCCCGAGGAAGTGGAACTGTAACTCATCCGTGTCAATAGTAATTATATAGGACATTTCCAATGCCGGGCTCTCTGCTGGGCACTTTCCAGGCATCTGTATCTTTCTTTTCAGGCATTTCTTGCACTCTGCCTTCATCATGTTTCACCTGTTTGCCTCCCTGACTCTTCTTGTGAAAGCTGCAAGAGGTTCCCATGCCTGGCACAGTGACTGGCAGGAAGGTGGTGGACCAGTTGTCTGGTGGGCCAGAACTGGAATTCAATCTATTTCTGACTACAGAATACAAGAAAATAGATTCAAAGTTAATGACATTTTAGGGAAATCCTTCTTGCAGCCTTGCAGGGAAACAGAAGTCAGACAGAAGTAGATGACTTGGGCTTTAGATATTTGGTCAGATATTTTTCAAAAACATGTCTGGGTTTACAACTAGGAAGACACTGGGTATTTGTAAGGACTCCCTTCACAGCAAAGGTTGTGCTTGTCTAAACCAGGAGTAGAGAGAGCTGGATGGAATTTTCTGCCAGGAAATATCACAAGAGTCTCCTACCCCTCCCATATGCCTCTGGAAAAAAAGGACCAGGACAATGCCCCCAAGAATACCACTTGTTTAGCTAAGAATCTCCACTCCCCAGACACAGAGTTTTTGTTCTTAGTTTTGTTGTTTTGAACTTTTCTTTTCCCTAGTAACTGCTTTGCTTTGTCCAGTTCTCCCATCCCACGTGGTGTAATCTCGTGTAATTCAACAATTCATAGTCATTTCAGGTTTTCATAGTCATTCCAATTTAGTTCTGAAGTTCCCTGGTGGCCTAGTGGTTAGGATGCTGGCCTTTCACTGCCATGGCCTGGGTCCAATCTCACACAGAAGAACTACAATCTGAAAAATAAAATTAATAGTTTGGCTTCAGTTTAGAATTTCAATAAAGGGGTTTATTACCTTTTCACTTTGGCATAGGCTGGGATTGGGCATGGAGAAGGGGGCTACAAATACACTCTCTACTTTTGGCACAGATGAACTGGTCTGCTGTATTTTCTACCCCCCCACCCCCACCCCCACACACAGTCCCCTAATTCCCACCTAGCCCTCTTAAAGTCCACTGGATGGAGGGGGTTCTGGGGGCCTACTTAGAACACTGGTCTAATCTCCATAGCTGCCTAGTCTGAGGATGGTTGCCTCTTGTTGGGGAATGACTGGGTCTGGGAAACCAGAGGTGGAGGGGGTTGGTGGCTGGAGCCTGAAGGCCCTGGAAGCATAGTACTCCTGGCCAGTGTTTGCTCTGCTCCAGGCATGCGGACCCCTCATAAGAGGGTCGCTGAGCATTCCCTATGGCTGGGCTGGTGGCCCTCAGAGGGGATCCCCTGTGTCTCCCTCCACCTATACCCAGGGCTGGCTCTCTCCTGTCCTGGAGCTACAGGGCACTAGAAGGTTGCAGAGGCCCAGAGGAAGCCCCTGATCTAGGGGTCCCACTCTATAGCTCTTCCCTTAGTCCAGCACCCCTACAGCAAGTGCAGGCCAGACACAGGCCATTGTCCCCAAGTTATGGGCTCATTCTCCAACCACACAAAGTCTTTTGTCCTCTGCCCCTATTTCCATGAGGGTACACAGACGTTGACAGCCCTCCATGTCTGGGAGACGGGGGCACAGAACTCCCTCCTTGGGGAGAACTGGGACAGAAGGGCACCAAGCACCTTGGTCTGGAGCTCCCTTGCCTTTCTTGTCTTGAGTCTTCTCTTATCTGGAGGAGAGGGATTGCCACCCAGGCTTTAAGTAGGTGGGACCATCTTTTACCACACACTGTGCCTGACCTTCTTCTGAAGCCAAAGCATGAGGCCAAACAGCACCTTTGTCCCTCAGCCCTTTCTCTTCAGTTCTCACGGAAGGGACTAGATTTGTGCTGGCCAATATGTTAGCTACTAGCCACACATGCAAGTTGGGCATTTGAAATGTGGCTTGTCCGAAGTCAGGTGTGCTGCTAGTAAAGGAAATATGTCAGATTTCACAAGACTTAGTGCGAAAACAGAATGTAAAATATAGTAATAACTTTTTATAGGTTGAAAGGCAATATTTTAAAATAATTATTTACATAGAAAATATAATTAAAAATTAATTTTATCAGTTTCTTTTTACTTTACTTTTTGTAATGTGACTACTAAGTAAGTAAATGTTAGTCACTCAGTTGTGCCCGACTCTTTGCGACCCCATAGACTGAAGCCCACCAGGCTCCTGTGTCCATGAGATTTTCAGGCAAGAATACTGGAGTGGGTTGCCATTTCCTTCTCCATGGGATCTTCCCAACCCAGGGATTGAACCCGGGTCTCCTGTACTGCAGGCAGATTCTTTACCGACTGAGCTACAAGGGAAACCCTTCCTTTGTGACTACTAGAAAATTTAAAATGTTATTTGTGACTTGAATGTATTTCTACAGGACAGTGCTGGGCTGGAGAGCCTCTCTAGGGTAACAGAAAGGGCATCTCTCAGAGTTTTACACCTTGGTCCACTAAGAATATGAGAGTCAGGTTCAAGGCATTTGAAATTTGATGCCTGCTGTGTGATGGTGGGTTCCTTGTTCAAACTCTCTGAATTTACTCCATCTCATTCTGTTCTCTCTCCACAGACAATCTCCAGGCTGACGGCAAGAAAGATAAAAGCAAATTCCTCAGAGGCATGACTGAGGAAGACAGAAAGAGCTGTAAGTGATGACTGCTCCTGCCGTTTGGGGAAAGTGAAAAAAGCAAAGGGGAAGAAATCTGTCTCTCTGATTACACGGAGGCCAAATATAGGTGAATCCCCATTCCTCATCAAGGGAGGAGCACAGGCATATGGATATGTTTTATTATTTTAAACTCAGGTAACTCACAAAACAGAGACTAATCCCAAAATTTAGAAACATTTAAAAGTAACAGAAAATTCTGGGACTTCCCTGGTGGTCCAGTGGGTAAGACTCCATGCTTCTAATTCAGGGGCCATGGGTTTGATCCTTGGTTGGGGAACTAAGATCCCACATGCTGCACGGCATGCCCCCACCCCCCAAAAAAAAAGTAACAGAAAGTTTCAAATTTATTCCTCCATTCCTCAAAGTAAGGGAGGAAAAGATAAGACAAGGAGAAGACAAAAGCAGCTCAGTCTCTGCAGTAGTAGCTGCCGTCAGCCATAGGCTGGGTTTCTGGTTGTAAGTCAGGTCATGACAGCCCAGGGGAGGGAGACCCCCTGTAACCGCAGCCTATGCCCAAGCCATCAGAGGTGGCCCTGCCGTCTGAGATGGTAACACTAGAAGTACCATTTCTTTAAGAGCCACCATGTGCTAAGCAGTCCACTTCTAAAAGTTCAAAATCTCACTACCATCCTCCTAGACAGGTGTTATTATTGGCAATTTACAATAAATAGGGCCCCTGCAACTTCAGAGAGGGGAGGTAAATTACCCAAGTGGAAAAGACAGCATTAGAAATCATTTTGCCAAAGCCAGAAACTACACAATGCCTTCCAAAGCCAAGAGCGGAACTTAAGATTCTGGTCCACCAGTGTTTTTCGACCAGAGGAGCTATCGGTGTTTGCACATGGTTAAGTCTCCACTGTGCTCTCTGCCTTGTGGTCTGCCGAATCACATCCCAGGCCTCAGGAAACATTTAGGCCAGTAGAGTTCCCCCTCCTTTGCAGGCATTGGGAGAACCTGAAAGGCTTCTATACTTCCTCGTGACCTGGGGGGCAGTCCTTACTGAGAATCACCAATTCTTGTTCTTATTGATGGTGGCAGGCTGTTTGGTTTTTAGTTTGCAGCTTCCGGTTATCAAGACAACACTGGTTTTCTCTCACCAATTCCTAGGGTACCTGTCAGAGAAAAATGATCCTAAGACGAACAAAACCTCGGAGCCTGAGTCAACCCCTCCAGGTAAGAGTCCTACCCCTGAATGCTGGTGGCTTCTAATGGTGGAGTCAAGGAACCTCCAAGTCTACAGAGGGTCAAATGCTGTCCCCACCCAAGCACCTGGAGGGTACGCAATTAATGGTAAAGAATCGATCCGGGTTCTATCCGTGAGTCGAGAAGATCCCCTGCGGAAGGGAATGGCTGCCCACTCCAGTATTCTTGCATGGAGTCACAAAGAGTCTGATACCACTGAGTGAGGAGCCCACACACACATGCAATTAAAAGGAAAAATTATACAATTAGATGGAAAAAATAACTAAAGTAAGCTTAACCAGTGAAGACAGCTTATAAGTAGAGGGGTTTTAATAAACTGTTCCTTTATCTATCATTCAGTAAGGCAAGCCCAAGAATTTCTGTTGATCTCCAGCTACTGGAACCATGTGGGCAGTTTCACTTTCCTGAGTCTACCTCTGATTCCTCCTGCTGTGTCTAGAGCTCGGTAGCACTTTCTGTCATTGCTGCCTTGTCCCCATTGACCTCTCTCCTCTCCTCTCCTTCTCCCTCAAAGTTGACAGAACAACTAGAACAGTGCTGCCAAATTCCATACTCTCAATTTCACTCAGCCCGCTCTTCCGGAGCCGAAACAGAGCCTCTTTCGTTTCTTATTCACCAAACCTGGACAGCTCTGAGAACCTGGGGAGCCCTGAAGCTACGAATATTGAAGAGCTCAAGACGGTGATAGGTGAGTGGCTGAGAACACTGAAAGGCCCCTGAGGGAGTGGAGATGGGGATGGAGGTGAGGACTTGGAGAAGGGAGCAGGTGTTCTCAAGCAAAAGCGGGACGAGGACCAGCACTTGGCTTCTGTTTACTGCTTTGGCTGTGGTGCCCCCTGGTGGATAAAGAAAGTCACTATAGTTGACTGCTCCGGTCCACGTTTTTTTAACTACCAAGGCATCAGTTTAGCCAGGGTGGAATCTAGAGACCAGTAAAAACTACCTAGGACCCAATCCACCTAACTCATCCTCATGATTCTGACCACTCTTTCCTCTTCCCCACATTCCCACATCCTCCATCTCTCCTAAACACCCCATCCAGCAAGGAAACATTAAGTCATATTAGAGTAAGAGGAGGACTTCCCTGTAGCTCAAACGGTAAAGAATCTGCCTGCAACGCAGATCACCAGGGTTCGATCCCTGGGTCGGGAAGATCCTCTGGAGAAAGGAATGGCAAGCTACTCCAGTATTCTTGCCTGGAGAACCCCATGGACAGAGGAGCCTGTCAGGCTACAGTCTGTAGGACTGCAAAGAGACGGACACGACTGAGCGACTAACACACACACACACACACACACACACACACACACACACACACGAGTAAAAGGAGGAAGCCTAAGTCTTTGGCAAGGACTGGAACCACAGCTTCTTAAGCCATTGTAGAGGGAGGATGGGCCTTCTACCTTTGATAAACTATAACAATATCCAAATCCAGTTAAAAGCGTGTGCGGGGCAGACTTCCCGAGTGGTTAAGACCCCACGCTTCCACTTCAGGGGCGGTGGGTTCCAACCCTGGTGGGGGAACTAAGATACTGCACGCTGAGCGCCCACCGCCCCGCCCCGCCTCAAAGTGTGCGTACGTGGTGAGAAGGGCGCTGACAGTTCCTCCTTCTGCACTCCACGCCTCCACTGAACCCTGTTTTTGAGGGGCTGTACTTCAGAAAATTACTCGAGCTCAGACAGTCTGAACCTCGACATCTCTTATACAAGCCTCAAATCTTGTTCTAGATATGAGGACCACAGGAGACAGTCTCAGTTCTGAGTGTTGAAATGACACCTCCCCACCACTCTCTCCGAGGGAGACCAGCCTCAGAGCTGCATATGGTGAAATTTAGGGATTGACGTCAAGGAGGGGGCGGGGCGCTAGGACGTCTCTGGGGGCAAAGGTGACCTTGACTTCTAGAGAAGGCCATCCTAAAGGGGGCTGGATGTCTTGACCCGGGGTTGCCCTTCTTTCTCCTCATCTTCCCGCAGACCCACTGACCCTGGATGCGGCTTCGGCTCACCCAGATCTCATCATTTCCCAGGATCTGAAGACAGTGACGCTGAACCCGGTTTTTCAGAGAGTTTGCGCTGAGCACACTGACCCCGAACGCTTCTATCCGTTCCGCTGTGTTCTGGGCTTGCCAGGCCTCAGCTCCGGCTGCCAGACCTGGGAGGCAGAGCTCCAGGGGCCCGGGGGCGGGGGCTGCGTGGTGGGCGTGGCCTCGGAGCTAGTACCTAGGAAGGGCATGCTGCAGATAGAGCCCTTGAGTGGCTTTTGGGCGCTGCGCATCGCGGGCTCTGAGTGCCAGGCGCTCACGGAGGCCGGCACCCGCAAGGATCTCTCGGTCTGTCCCAGGAAAGTGGGCGTCCTCGTGAATCACGAGTGCGGCAAGGTCTTGTTCTACGACGCCACCACGAGCAAGCACCTCTACACCTTCCACGCCTCGTTTCCAGGGCAGATCTTCCCCTTTTTCCGGCTCCTGTTTCCCGGGACCCAGATCACCCTGAGTCCCTAGAGTTTTTCCTTTGCTTTCCTCTGCGTCTCCTCCGCGTTACCGCCTCGCTTTGGGATGTGTGGGATGTGTGCTGTAGGGTTGAAGCTAGACTTCCAGGAACCCTTTAGGGAGGTTACACTCTGGCTTCTTAATCGAGGCCTGATATCTCTGACATTCCCCCCACGGCCCCCACCCTGCCCTTTACATTTACCTTGTTACTTTCAGTCCCCTTTTCTCCCCCTTTGAAAGGTTGAAAAGGAAGCTTCAAATAGACAAGACTATTTATGGTCGCGTTATAAATCAATAGGTGATAGTTGAAGATTCTGCAATGAGAATGTTGGTGGAGATGCAGATTGCAGGAGACCACACACTGATTTGAGGCTGTGGCTTTTCTCCTCGATGTCCTTGAGAGTGTGTGCAGGCTTGGCCTGTCTGGACCTCATCCTTTCGAGGGACCTGAAAAACATGAGGCCGGATCGCTGATTGCTGTCTCCCCAGACGACTCAGTCAGGTCTAGACCTTTTGCAAGTGAGGACTGTCTATTATTTTAGGACGACCTCCAGGATATATTAAGTGAAAAAAAACCCAAGATGGAGAATAGTGCACCCAGCATGCTACACTTTACCTAAGAAAAGGGGAAATGTAAATATACTTTTTTTTTTTTTGCTTATATTTATTTTTAAAGTGGAAGGATAAACCAAAACCTAACAAAAACACTTACCTTTGGGAGGAGGGGAAACCAAGTGGAAGACATGGAAATTAGGCTTTGGAATTATGTAAATGTTTTACAGCATTATAAAACAAAATTAAATTAAAACAAGAGGAACCTAACTGTGTAAGTAGTTGGTAGCTTAAATTCTCCATAGTTGGTAACTTCTTAGGAGTTAGTCTAGGTGACTTTAAAACACAGTAATTTAGCTGTATCTCCTTTGTGGAATATAGCCAAATGACAAAAAGAATTGAAAATAAAACTTAAAATCTTCAGTTATCATCTTGGTAATAATATTTTTGTTGTTATTCTGAATTTCTTATGTATTATGTTGTTTATCCCTAAGTCATATCTGACTCTTCTGTGACTCTATGGCTTCTCCATCCATGGGATTTTCCAGGCAAGAATACTGGAGTGGGTTGCCATTTCCTTCTCCAGGAGATATTCCTGATCCAGGGATCCAACCTATGCTTCCTGCATTAGCAGGCAGATTCTTTACCGCTGAGTCACCTGGGTAGCCCATGTATTATGTACATGTACATATATACCCAAATATAATAAGATAAAGAAAATAAGCAATTATGTTAACATTACCAGGAACCAGGATTTTCCACCTGAAAGATTAGTTTTCTCTTATGATTATGACATAAAAGAAGAGAAATAAAAACATAGTAATCCCAAATTTGAATTGGAAAATCATAATGTGATAAAACTCATGATGCGTTTTCCTTAAAAAAAAATAAAATGCATTCCTTAGCTTCCTTCACAAAGAAGCCCTATTATTAATAATAATAGCCTAACTGGATGCACTGAGCAAGCCCTGCTTACACCCAGATGAAAATCTTATTATTTCCCGCTCAAAAGAAAATGGCTCCTTGAAGAACTGGCTAATTCTAGGTCTGGGAGAAGAAATACACAAGATGACCCTAGAGCATTTTGTCACATCAGATTGTGAGAAAGCTACTGGGGCCATGTCTGGTTAAAGATGGGACACTTTTAAGCATGAAGGAGGATAATATCTGCAATTAATTGATATATGTCAACTATGCAAAAAAAAAAAGTTCCACCAGTTCATTATGACAACTAAAAACTCACTGGTCACTTTTGGAAGATGCTAGAGACTGAGCTGTGATGGCCGAGTGGTTAAGGCATTGGACTCAAAATCCAATGGGGTTTGCCCGGGCAGGTTCAAATCCTGCTTGCAGCATTCTCCTTTGGGGTTCTCTTGTGGCTCAGCTGGTAAAGAATCCACCTGCAATGTGGGAGACCTGGGTTCAATCCCTGGGCTGGGAAAATCCTCTGGATGAACGGAAAGGCTTACCTACTCCAGTAGTCTGGCCTGGGGTTACCAAGAGGCAGACACGACTGTGCAACTTTCACTTTTCTTTCAGAAACCTTTACTTCTTCCTGAACACTGGTAAATAAAGACACAGTTTTTATGCCACCATTCTTGTACAAATATATCTAAGATCACCAAATGGTTGAGGGACGGTTTATTACATATTCCAGCTAATAAATGAAGACAAGGTGGAAGAATATCATTCTTTTTAACGCCTAATGAAATAAAGGACCGATGCAATAATCAACAGCTGCTAGAAACATATGTGGAAAGCTTATGGGAATCTTACAATGATGAATCATTCCGACAATACTTGAACCCACTAATCAACTCTAGCATCATAAAAGGAAAGACAATCCAACATTATGTGCTGTCCAATGTAATACTAGGAGGTAATGACTTGATGTATACTTGCCAAAAATGATGAACCTAAAATCCATCTATCAGAATCGTTTTAACAATGCTAACAGAAATACAGTCGGCAAATCCAAGTTTGGGAAAATTCACAGGACAGAGAATTAGTTATCTTCATCAGATAAATTTCCAGAAGAAAAGGAATTGGGGTGCAGGTGGGGGAGATAAAAAAAGGGAACTTAAAGATTGAAAGAGATATCAAGCAAATGCTGTGGTGGACTTGTTTGCATCCTGGTTTGAACGAATTAATTGTAATCTAATTTTAAAACATGAGACAAAATTTAACAGACTGTACGTTTATATTAAGGAATTGTGCACTTTTAAGGTGTGATAATTGTACTCTTTAAAGTGAGGTTTTGCACTCTCTGACATAAATCACAGCAGGATCCTCTATGATCCACCTCCCAGAATACTGGAAGTAAAAGCAAAAATAAACAAATGGGATCTGATTAAAATTAAAAGCTTGTGCACAACAAAGGAAACTATAAGCAAGGTGAAAAGACAGACTTTGGAATGGGAGAAAATAATAGCAAATGAAGCAACTGACAAACAACTAATCTCAAAAATATACAAGCAACTCCTGTAGCTCAATTCCAGAAAAATAAACGACCCAATCAAAAAATGGGCCAAAGAACTTAATAGACATTTCTCCAAAGACATACAGATGGCTAACAAACATATGAAAAGATGCTCAACATCACTCATTATCAGAGAAATGCAAATCAAGACCACAATGAGATAGCATTTCACACCAGTCAGAATGGCTGCGATCCAAAAGTCTACAAGCAATAAATGCTGGAGAGAGTGTGGAGAAAAGGGAACCCTCTTACCCTGCTGGTGGGAATGCAAACTAATACAGCCACTATGGAGAACAGTGTGGAGATTCCTTAAAAAACTGGAAATTAAACTGCCTTATGACCCAGCAATCCCACTGCTGGGCATACACACCAAGGAAACCAGAACTGAAAGAGACACGTTTACCCCAATGTTCATCACAGCACTGTTTATAATAGCCAGGACATGGAAGCAACCTAGATGTTCATCAGCAGACGAATGGATAAGAAAACTGTGGTACATATACACAATGGAGTATTACTCAGCCATTAAAAAGAATACATTTGAATCAGTTCTAATGAGGTGGATGAAACTGGAACCTACTATACAGAGTGAAGTAAGCCAGAAAGAAAAACATCAATACAGTATACTAACGCATATATATGGAATTTAGAAAGATGGTAAGGATAACCCTGTATGCGAGACAGCAAAAGAGACACAGATGTATAGAACAGACTTTTGGACTCTGTGGGAGAGGGAGAGGGTGGGATGATTTGGGAGAATGGCATTGAAACATGTATACTATCATGTAAGAAACGAATCGCCAGTCTAGGTTCGATACAGGATACAGGATGCTTGGGGCTGGTGCACTGGGATGACCCAGAGAGATGATATGGGGAGAGAGGTGGGAGGGGGGTTCAGGATTGGGAACTCATGTACACCCATGGCGGATTCATGTCAATGTATGGCAAAACCAATACAGTATTGTAAAGTAAAATAAAAATAAATTAATTCATTTAAAAAATAAAATAAAGTGAGGTTTTGGTATATTGAAGTTTTATTAATAAAATATGTCTGGAATTTGCTTAAAAATGACACACTGGGGAAAGGGGGAGGATGAGTGGGAGGCAATTGATGAAACAAAATTGGTCATGAGCCAATCATTGTCCAAGGGGGTGATAGTTGCACAAGAGCTCATCATATTAATTTCTCCACTTCATGTGTGTTTTAATTTTTCTATAATAAAAAAGTTGACACACAAAAAATTTAAGACATCCTGTAAGTGTGGCCTCCCATGATCAATATTTGGGAGTGGATCTAACGCAGAACCCAAAAATCCTTTCAAAGATGTGAAAAGATTTTAATTTTTAGAAAGACTGGCTTAACCTGGAGTATGAGAGGATGTCGTTTCCCTTTCAAAGGCAAATCATCAGTCTTTTTTCTTCCTTAATTTCCTTAAAATTAATCTCAGGACCAGGTGCATCCTCCTAACTACCCACCTTCCCACACCACCACCGCCACCAGCAGCATCACGCGCAGCAAAGACCTTTGTATATAGTGTTGCCACGTGAGGGATCGAAGTTAAACTCAAAGAAGGACTGCCCCTGTTTCAAAGATGATCCCGTGAAAATAAGAGGCGAGAGGCTTGGAAACCTAAGCCAAGAGGATGATAAGATGACGGCGAGCAAGACTCAGGATTTGCTCCAGAGTTCCAGATTATTACAGGTTTCTTCCTCTTCCACTCCCTTCAACTGGGTGGACAGCGGGGTAGGCGGATGCGGCGGGCTTCCGGGGCATTTACAGCCAACCGGTTCCAGTTGGGAAACGGCTGGATTACAAAAGCATGGGGAGCCGCCCGCGGATCTCCGTGTGGCCGCGCGCGCGTCTCCGCAGGGGCAGGGCGCATCCAGGTGTCCGGCCGGGAGAGGCAACTCCCGCAGCGCAGATTCCAGGAGCGCGCAGTCAGCCCCAGCCCAGCCCCCCATCCTGTTTCCCGCGTCTCCCTCAAGGCACCGTCGATTACAGAAGCAGCCTTAATCTGCCTGTTAGGCGACGACGGGGGACAAGGTGACCAGGACCCACATCCCCGCCCCTGCCCTCCCGTCGCCCCCTGCATTCCTGCAGAAATCTTCCCGGGGCAAAGTTCACCGTCACTATATCCTGTATTCAAAGTCCGAGTGGTTGACATCACTCTCTTTATCTCAGAGCTTCCTTTTCCTGTATGCAGATTTAGCTTCCTTACAAGAACAGGAGAGCTTCCCCAAAAGCTGAAAGCAGATTTCATACTTTCTCCCTCCCCTGACACTTAGCACAGATCATGGAATGAGGTGGTTGATAGCATTCACTAAGTGGAAACCATCTCCTAATTCCTCTTTCTCTGGAAGGACTGGTATTGTGGGAATGTGGAAACTACTCTAAAATTTGTTTTTGATCAAGGCCTGTCTTTGTCCTGTGGTCAGTCTGCCATAGAAAATGAGATCACGGGCTTCTGTCCAGGGACTATAAGAACAAGAGTTAAAAATTACCAAGGGCCTAGGAGAAAAACAGGCATTCATCCTCAGGCCTTTTGTTAACAGGCCTTTCATTTTAAGGTACAGGACAAAACATACCTTACGTCCTAGGAGTGAGACCCCCCAAGAGTTGTTCCGGGAAGGTGATTGTCTCAAACAGCTCAAGGAAATAACTTTTCTGAAAAATAGCTGTACAATATGATTGTAGGCTAGTAAATCGTCTCGGGCCAATAACTAAGACCTATCACTGAAAAGGTTAAGATCTAACCACCAATCAAAAAGCTGCACTCCAGCTGCACCTGTTTGTGGTTTTTGTGCTTATAAACTGCTCTATGACAGCTCTTCACGGTTCGTCTCCCCGAATGGAGATTGAACCCCGGCGCGTCGGCCTAATAAATCCTCTTGCTATTTGCATCGAATCTGCGTCTCAGTGATCTTTGCGACGGCGAAGCCCTGGGCGGAGACCTTAGGGTCTAACAGTATCTTGGCAACCCCACTCAATTGTTGTGGAGCAGCTTCACCTCACCTCCTCCAGGACGCCTTCCCCAGTCGGGGTTCCTGGCTCTTCCTGTAGGAAGGTCCACACTCCCAAGCCATCTCACTCACCTTAGTAGACTGTGAAGTCCTTGAGGGCAGAAGCTGCCTCTTACTCATCTTGGCTTCCCTCTCCCTCCCTTCTTGCACAGTTCTTAGTGAATGAAGGGACATATTATGACATGCTTTAAATCTGGAAAGGTCTTCCCCCCGGTCCCTAACCTTAAACTGTGACCTGTCCCTCTTCTGTCCCGTCCAGAGAGAAGCACTTTTGAATCTTTCAGAAGCTGACAAACTTGAAATGGGTCCTGGCCACTCACACAGTGCTATGTTTGGAAAGTGAAGCAGTCACTGAGGCCAAGGCCTAGTTTTCCGTTCTCTGGATCAAGGTGTTTTCGGCTCCTCCACACGCTGATAACAGTACTAATACCTTCTTTATAGAGTTTAACAGTTTATCAAATGATTTTATACACCATATTCCATTTGTTCCTCACAGCCTCTTGAATTAGGTATTGGCATTGATGCTCAAACTCAGGTCCTTTACCTGAAGGCAAACACAAAAACCATATTGAAAAGGCAAAATGTGCTAAAAATATGTGATAGTATGGTATAACAAATAATAATCTTTCCATGGTAGTGCCTTCTACCTTGACATCCTCAACTCCTGTGCTAATTTCCTAAGTCTGCTCTAACAAATTGCCTCAAACTGGGTGGATTAAAACAAGAGAAACTATTCCCTCACTATTCTGGATGCTGAATGTCTGAAATCAAGGTGTCAACAGGGCCATACTTTCTCAGAAGTATCTAGGGAAGAATCTTCCTTGCCCCTTCAAATTCCTGTGTTTGCTGGCAGTCTTTGGCCTTTGTCCTTCCTTGGCTCGGAGATGCATCAGTCAAGTCTCCCTGCCTCTAGACTTCACCCTGCTCAATCCATCCTCCAGGACAGAGGCCAACATAACCCCCTCTCCAAAGTTTATTACAAACATTTTCAAACAGAAGAGTTAGAATGTTTTATAGAATGATATTCTATCATTAGCACTTTACTACAATTGCTTTATCAAGTGCTTTTTCCATCTATCCTTCCCTTTTTCCATCCATCAGTCCATCTTATAATTTTATGCTTTTTAAAGTAAGTTGCTTAGGAGCTGCAGGTTCGATCCCTGGTTGAGGAACTGAGATCCCACATGCCACTCAGTCAGAAAAAAAACAAACAAAACCCCCACAAAACCAGACAAAATCAAGTAAGTTGCAGACTTTCAAATAATGTTTAGAAACATAATCTCATCAGGTCAGGGCTTGCGGAACATTCAGTGGACATTCCATGATGCCTTCTTTGGGGCAAGCATAAAGCCCAAACCCGTTTGTAAGTGCCTCCAGCCTAATCCCTCCGCGACACTGCTTCTTACTTTCCCTTCTAGTGAGATCAATTGCAAGTAAAATTCCCCACTCATCATGCTATTTGTCACCTCCCTGACCTGCTCGTCTTGTCCCTTCTCATGAGATGGTCCTCGACCTCCAGGGCCTCAAGGATCCCCTTCCCCAGAAAGCCTTTCTTGATACCTGCCTCACCACATGAGGGTCGATGCACCTCTTCTTAAGCTGGCAGTTGCCCCCAGGGCATTCTTCCCTCAATCACTGCACTTAGCTCTATGAATCACTAGAGTGATCTGTTTAGGTGTCTTTCCCACTTTATGTGTGCTCAGTTGCTCAATTGAGTCCTACTCTTTCCAGCCCCATGAACTGTAGCCCGCCAGGTTCCTCTGTCCATGAGATTATCCTGGCAAGAGTACTGGAGTGGGTTGCCATTTCCTTTTCCAGGGGATCTTCCCGACCCAGAGATTGAACCTGTGTCTCCTGTGGCTCCCTATTGGCAGGCGGATTCTCTACCACTGAGCCAGCTGGGAAGCCTCTTTCCCACCTCTCAAGCTCCCAGATGAGAGCTTCCTGAAAAATCATGGATCCTGCTTTATCTGTCTATTGTCATTTGCACCTAGATCCCTGTGTGGCCTATGTGGGTGCCCAGCAAATATTTGTCGAGTGAATGCATGTCTTGTTTTGTCCCTTCTGACAGCACCTCCTGCCTTTGTACCATCTTCTCTCACACAGCCTGGCTCCAGATCCCTAAGGTAGATCTCAGAAGCTAAGAATGAAGAAAAGAAACACTGAATATTATCAATGTCCTCCAACCATCAACCCCCAGAAACACACCTGTAGTTGAACACTTTGGGCTTATTACACTTTGCATCAAAAGAGTAGGGAACTGTGGGACATCTCAGAAAGAGGGTGTTAGAACAAAAACCTATGACAGTATGTGGGCTTTGGTTAGGCGATTTGGGGGCAGGCCTAAGAAAATAGGGGCTTCCCAGGTAGCTCAGTGGAATCAGCCTGCCAGTGCAGAAGACCTGAGTTCAATCCCAGGGTCAGGAAGATTCCATGGAGGAGGAAATGACAACCTACTCCAGTATTCCTGCCTGGGAAATCCCATGGACAGAGAAGCCTGGCGGATTATAGTCCATGAGGTTTCAAAAAATCAGACATGACTGAGCACACACGGATGCACTCACTAAGGAAGCAGGGATTTTTCACTAGATAGTATGCTGTCAGAAAACAGGATGAATTTTGCAACTATCTCCATCAGTTCTTTCTACAGAGACTTCCTTGGTGGTCCAGTGGTTAAGAATCTGCCTTCCAATTCAGGGGATGTGGGTTCACATACTGCAACTAAGACCCCATACAGCCATAAATAAATAAATATTTTTAAAAATGAGAGAGGAGATTAGAATGAGGATAAAGAAATAATAGCTTTTTTTTTGTCCATGGGAAGGAGTGCTTGATATTTTGTGGGTGGCACAGTGACTGTTTTTTGTTTGTGCTCAGATAGAATTATGAGCTGGTGCCGGGAGCCACCACGGGAGATCCCACCCATGACAGGGTCATGTGGAAGAGAACTGTTAAGCAAGGCTTCAGGGCTCAAGGGGCTCCCTAGGCTTTCTCGAGCATCTACCCCAAAACCAGAATCTGTCTGTTTTACTATTTCATGATTTTCACCAACTCCTCTGACATTAACAGGGGGCTAACACTGACCACTTTTCTCTGGAGAAAATCAACTTAGGGCTATAGCTAATAAGTCTGCTGGACATGAGAGGAATATTTCAAATCAAACCCCCTCTGTCAGCATTCTAGCTTGCTCAGCAGGTATATCCAGACTCTTATAGCTATGCATGTGATTATTTACAGCCTCCCAACTGTGAGAGGCAAGGAAAGCCTAAAACATAGAGCCTTTCAAAGAGTTAAAAGTTATTAGAGTAGTGCTGGTGTAGGATTTCATTATTGGGCCAATGCTTGTTGCTAAGTTCCCATATCTCTTATACACTGTGCACTTGGGAGTACATTAGTTAACATAGTGAGAATATAAGAAAAACAAGTGTAGCTTTAAATTCAACCCACATTAGATCTTTGAGCTAATTGGTTCTTTCTTGCAACTCACTGCACCTTTACTCTGTGAAAAATGTAACTCTGGCATTTTCTGAGGCTGATGTAGATTAGAAATATAAAGAAAAAACACTTTGAGGGAAAATAAGTTTTCTGGTTGAGCAGCCTTTATCAAAAGAGGGTCATAAAANTATCTTCTAAATAAAATAGAGCTGTAACACTGATTTGTCTAAGAGCTATAACATGGTCCATTTGAGACCTGAGAGCTATAACACGGTCTGTCTAAGACCTGAGAGCTGTGACTCGCTGAGGGGCCTTCAATGTCCGTCACTCCAAATCTGTGTTGTGACGAGACAAAGAATCGAGGAGCATACACTCGGGTGACACTCAACCAGAGCAGCTTGCCACCCCGTGTCTTTCATTCTTTCTCTCTCTCCCTCTCCCTCTTCCTCTCTTTTTCAGGCTGATCCTTGGAGCATAGGGGCTCCCTGCGATCACTTATCTGCCCGGGTTTCTAAGACCTGAACGGGAAGACGTTTTGCGTCTTCACTCCCTCGGGAGACCGGGAGGGCACCTGGAGCCTCCGTGAACAGGGCAAACTTCTTGTCTCGAAGTTTTATTGGTTCCCTATGTAAACCAAGAAATATCAGCCTCTTTCTCTCCTCTATTTTCTTATCTTCAACATTCTTTCCTTATCTCTCTTTTTAAATCAATTGCAATCCCCGTCGCCTTTCCTCCTTCGGGTTTCCCTGGATCCTGAGGAGGCTGGACCCCCCGGCGAGTGGCGCCATGAACAGGAACCCTCGTCACGAACAGGAACCCTTAAGGTAATCCTCTCTCACTGTGCAGTTACTCGGAACAGCTAGGACCCCACTCGGTGCTGCGGACCCCCCTGCGTAAGATAGGTAGGGTGAGTAGGAGTGGGTAGTTTTGGGTTGAAAGAAACCCAGTTGAGGGGTGAAAGAAACCCAGTTGAGGGGTGAAAGAAACCCAGCTGAAGGGGTGAAAGAAACCCAGCTGAAGGGGTGAAACAAACCCAGTCGAAAGGTTGAAACAAACCTCCTTTACAAAGGTTGAAACAAACTTTAACAAGACAAAAATCTTTCTTTCTCTACAGAAATCTCTGACACAGGTAACAATGAGTTAAAAGAACGACAACTCTTTATAGAAGTAATTTTGCATGTTAAACAAAAGAGTAATCAAAGTTAAAAAGCTAGTGTTCAATTCCTTTTTGCATTTTTATAAAAACAACGTCCTTGGTTTCTAGAAGAGGACACTGTTAATTTAAATACTTGGGAGAAGGTGGGGAAACAGTTAAAAACTTATTATACTTTACATGGGCAGAAAAAGTTTCCTGTAGATGTTTTTGCTCTGTGGAATATAATTAAAAATGTCCTTCGACCCCCCTCATGAGGCTGTTAGATAGCCTATGGGAGAGGCTGTAGTGGTGGATGGTGGTGGGTCTCCACCTTCGGTGCAGATCATATTTTCTGCCATTGACAGAGAAAAGGAGGGACACTGTGCTCTACCTCCCGAGGAAAGAGAGAGCTTGCAGGACGCTGGGCTGGGCGCCCTGGCAAGCCCCCTCCCCTCTATGCAAACCTTTAAAAACTTATCCATCACTTTTTGATTTAAGGCGAGATCACCGCCACCTCCCGCTTGCGCCTCCCCAGGGCTCCGGAATTCCCCACTTTGCCTCCAAAACCTCCCAGAGCATTGCCTAAGGCTAAAAAAGATAAAAAGTTTTTTGAACAAAGTAACTTTAAAAGCAGATGCGTGCTCAATATGTAGAGCATGCTCCTCGGAAAAAATCTCTTTAGGGGGCTTCACCGAGGCTAGGAGAAAAGCGGAGCAAAAAGAGACTTGGCAACAATATTAACCCCTGATGTGCTTTGTTTTCAGGAAATTTCGGTGGTGCCTGGTATAGTAGATTTTGATTATACTGGAAAAATTAAAGTTTTTATCTCACTGCCTATCAAAACTGTGAAAATTAATAAAGGTCAAAGAGTAACACAGCTTTTGCTTTCACCTTATTATCAGACAAGAAAAAAAAACAACTTCTCAAGCTAGGAGCCCCAAAACATTTAGATTTAGTTATATAGCCTTTTGGGTGCAAAAAAATTACAGCTCCAAGGCCTTTAAAAGATCTTTTAATTCAAAAAAATAAAATGTCAGGGCTGTTAGATACTGGAACAGATGTCTCTTACATTGCTGAAAAAGATTAACCCTATTCCTACCAAGCCAGCTCTGGTCAATCAGATAGCTAAATTTGAAACAGAGAAAATTTAAGTATTCTCTCCACATCACGTTTTATACTGTTATGCCCAAGTTGTGAAATCTCCCAGTGACCACCAGGGAGGCGGTATCCGATGCAAAAGCAAGAGAGTTTTTATTACCAAGCTCAAGCTAGGGCTTGACGCAGCGGCTAAGGAGAGGAGCCCTGAGTTTTGGGTTACACTGCTTATATAGGGAATATTCAGGTGAAAGGGTAACAATGGGGTTGTTCAGGCTGAAGGACTACTGATTGGTTACCCTCTTCTATATGGTTGTGTGTGGATTTCTGATTTTTTTTTTTTTTTTTACTTCCACGGTAAATCATTACTTCCAAGGTAAATCACAAATCTTGAACTTAAAGTCAGGAGGTTTAACCTAAGGGCTGATTGGCTCGTGCACAGTGGGGCAAGTTTAGGCAATATCCAAAGTCTAAGTCTGTTTGCCCGGTACCTTTGCAAAATGGAGCTCTTTTACAAGATGGAGTAGCTTAGACTCTTCAATACCATGCTTTGTTTGTAATTAATCATTTAAACAGTCCAGTGCCTTGTCATTGCAGTCTGTCTCCTCTATTTTCTTATCTTCAACATTGTTTCCTTATCTCTCTCTCTAAATCAATCGAAATCGCCGACACCGTTCCTCCTTTGGGTTTCCCTGGATTCTGCAGGGGCTGGACCCTGGCGAGCTGGCCTTGCTTTGTCTCATCTGAGGTCGTTGTTTTGTAAGATAGTTTATGCCTAATAGGAGAATAACGTGGTTTGCCTGTGAGTGTCAAGCCAGCTTCTGAAAGTCAGAGCCTGCTGTTTTGTTAGAGGCTTTTAAGTGTTTAAGCAGGGAACTGGCTGAAGGATGAATTAGTGGGGTTGGGGCACATGTGTTTACCTGTGTAGAATCCAGTTCAATGCCAGAAACTTTTAAAGAGAGTAAGTCTCGAGTTTATCTCCAGTGTCCGACTGCCAACTCAGCCATGTAATTCAGGTCACCAGCAGACACATTCACCCTCATGGTCATCACCTGCATGGCCATGGGAGGGGACTGATGGCCCCAGGCACTGGTGAAGCTGAGTCATGACGAGGGAGAGGCCAGCTGCCTTCGATGGCCTTGGCTGCAACCTCTCCCAGACTCCTCCTCCCCAGACATCCCGCATTCTCACAGGACAGAGACTCTGGAGCTTGACTCCTTGGTCTGGCTGTTTTTGTTTGTCATCCTGCCCAGTATCACAGCCTCACAGTGACTCCCTTACCGACTCATGTGGGCCCTGAGGAAAACCTATTAGATATGAATTCTTTGTTGGTTTTGTGGCTGTGGCCTCTAACCAGACTGGTTGAGCTCCGTGGACCCCAGGGGCCTTGTTGTCTCTGCTCCCTGCCTTTTGATGATCTCACTCTTACCATCAGTTTCTGGATTCCAGTGACTCACTGCAGATGCCTGGCTCCTGAGTTCTCCAGGGATGCTCTTTAAGGACAGGCAGGAGAGAGGCCATGACCTTGCCTCCTTCAGTCCAGGGTGTCTGTCTAACGATCTAGTGAGTCCCCCTCTCCCACAGAGCCCTGAACATCTCCTCCCAGACCACAGCGCTCACATGACTGCCTCCTGCCTCCTGCCTTTGTGATCTTTTTCTGCCAAAGATGGCACCTCTCCTGTTAGAGTTCCTGGCTTTCATCTTCATGTCCTGTCCTGACCCAGCGCTGGTCCCTTCTCTTCCTTCAGGCACAAGTCTGTTTTTTACCAGCTCCACTTACTTGCTGTAAGACTTTGAACAAATTAATTAAGTCTCTGGGCTTCAGTTTTTGCATCTGTAAACTGTGGATAATGATAATTACCTTTTACTATTGCTGTGTGGATTAGTGTTGTTTTCTTTTTTTACTACACACATAATAATTAATGTATGGCTCCCCAGGTGACTCAGTGGTAAAGAATCCACCTGCTAATGCAGGAGCTGCTGGAGATGTGGATTTATCTGTGGGTTGGGAGGATCCCCTGGAGGAGGAAATGGCAACCCACTCTAGTATCCTTGCCTGGAGAATCCCATGGAGAAAGGAGGCTGACGGGCTGCAGTTCATGGGTCGCAAAAAGTAGGACATGACTGAGCAACTAAAGAACATGAGCCCCACATCCAGCCCAGTGAGCTCAGGAAGTTAATGATTCCTAGGACATGCTCTCTGCACACATAAAAAGCAATAATTTGTGAACCAGCTGGACCACGTAGGGACAAGAAAACTCCTTTGCCTAATCTGGAGGAGGAGCTGATGATGGAAGTATGACATCTCCTTAAGACAGACAAAGAAGTTCTCCCTTCCCCACTTTTCTTTTGCTTATAAAACCCTAGTCCAGTAAGTGCTCAGCATGGCATTTCTCACCTGCCTGCTTGTAAGCCTCACAAGAATCCTATCTAATAAGTTACTTCTTATCTATTAAAAAAAAAATTTTTTTTTTTTAAACCAGACAGGTACAATGAAAGTCTCCTTTAGTCAGTGTCCCCGTCCCCTGGACTCTAGTTTGATGTGGTCCTTCAGGATGTTTTTCTGTGCATTTATATACGTATTTATGTACACATGGAAATATATATGTGAATTGTGTGTACATAGCTTAAAAACATCTACAAAGTGAGGATAATGGGGATGATGAAGTTATCTGTTTGTGGACCAAGTAGGTTGGTGTTTGTTTTTTTTTTTTATAAAGCTGTTTCTTTTGTGAAAGCAAACCAATAGATAATACCTAAATTGAAAAAGCATGCAGTAATAATATAATCGTGTTGACAGATATGGAGACACATACCAAAAAGTAAATCAGCTAAAAGAGTTGAAAGTGGTGGACGTGGGTGGAGCTGCTGCTTTTTCTCATTAACTCATTATTTGCCTTTTCATGTGCAGTTATAACTCTGGTCACACTCCCAAAAATAATCTGTGCTTTGTGTTCCTTTTTCCCCCTCAGCAATGTGGAGATCTGCTGCCCACTCATGCCCTCAGACCAGTTTCGCATACTTCCTTCCTCCACCTCCTCCCCATTCCCATGGTCCAGCCTGTGCAACCCTCTGAGTCCATTCTCCACCTGCAGCCAGAACCCTGCTTCATCAGGGTGTGTCTGATGTAACATGCTTCATCAGAGTATGTTTCTCCCCACTTAAAAACTGTCTGAGGGGACTTCCCTGTTGGTCCAGTGGTTAAGAATCCATCTTCCAAATCAGGGGGCACTGGTTCAGTCCCTGGTAGGGGAACTAAGACCCTACATGCCAAGGGGCAACTAAAACCACGTGCTGTAAATAGAGAGACCAACTAGAGAAGCCTGCGCATCACAAGGAAGACCCAGCACAGCCAAAAAAACAAAACAAACTCTCTGAGGACAAACTAGTAGTTACTAGTGGGGAGACAATATAGGGGTAGGGAGTTAAGAGGTGTAAACTATTATGTATAAAATAAGCTACAAGGATATATTGTACAGGGAATATAGCCAATATTTTATAATAACTATGTGCTGTGTGCTGGGCTGGAGAAGGCAATGGCAACCCACTCCAGCACTCTTGCCTGGAAAATCCCATGGACGGAGGAGCCTGGTAGGCTGCAGTCCATGGGGTCGCTAAGAGTCGACACGACTGAGCGACTTCACTTTCACTTTTCACTTTCATGCATTGGAAAAGGAAATGGCAACCCACTCCAGTGTTCTTGCCTGGAGAATCCCAGGGATGGGGAGCCTGGTGGGCTGCTGTCTATGGGGTCACACAGAGTAGGACATGACTGAAGTGACTTAGCAGCAGCAGCAGTGTGCTGGGCCAGGTTGCTTCGGTCCTGTCAACTCTTTGCAACACTATAGACTTTAGCCTGCCAGGCTCCTCTGTCCACGGGATTCTCCAGGCAAGAATACTGGAGGCTTGCCATGTCTTCCACCAGGGAATCTTCCCAACCCAGGGATTGAACCCAGATCTCCTACATTGCAGGTGGATCCTTTACCATCTTAAAAGAAAGAAAAAAGTCTCTGAGACTCACCTAGGAGAACAGGGTTAATATTTAGCCTTTTGCATGGTAAGCCCCACCTCCCTCTCAGCTCCAGCCCCAGGCACAAGCATCCTTACCATACACATCATCTTCATCAAGGTCAACTGCCTGCCATTCTCCAGACACACCTTGTTCCCCTGGGCTTCCCTGGCTCTGTACTCCCTGTTCCCTCTAACGAAACCTTCCCTGTGTGTCTTTAATATGGATCACAACTCACAGGGCAAAATATCTTGCACTTTTAAACCATGAGTATTAGAGGTCTTCACAAATCGATCCAAAGAAGTCGTCCTCATCCTTCCTAATGGCTCCATGAATTAAATGAGAGAATGTATGAGAAAGTGCTTTGCCTGCTCTTTGGCACCTAGAAATTGTCAACGAATGTTTCTTTACTTCATTTAAGTTCCTATTACTCCAACATAATGGAGAAGCACTCTCACTATCCCTTAACAGTATAGTTGTAAGATCCCTCCTCAACCCTGCAATGGATTTTAAAAAATCCATCATTAATTAAATGTCACTGAACTCCATCCAATTCCCTTCACATCCCTTGTTTATTCTCTTTGAACTCACTCAACTCTTGGGAGCTCTCCCAGACTGTGTTTGCTTGCTTATGCCTCAAAGGCCCTCTCCCACCACCACCCCCACCATCCACTAGGGAAATACTTTCCTTCTTCCAAGATCAGACTGTGTCACTTCCCCCTGAAAGCTGCCCTCCCCCAGAGAAGAGCCCCAGTCATCTGGGCTGCCATGCTGTCCTGTGCTTACTACTCACATCACTCCTCAATTAGCTGAACCTTCTCAAGGCAGACTGCCTTAGCATCTTCAGGGCTTAGCACATTGCCTGACACATAACAATGGCCCCATAGATGTTTGCTGGATGAAAATCTCCAAGTACCTAAAAGTCTAATCTCCCTTTTCTATATAATATGACACACACAGAAGCAGCTGCACTTGTAGTATAAAGGATAAAGGAGAGTGTTTAGAT
This sequence comes from Redunca redunca, assembly GCA_006410935.1. NCBI lineage: Eukaryota > Metazoa > Chordata > Mammalia > Artiodactyla > Bovidae > Redunca > Redunca redunca. The sequence continues at coordinate 187,109 of SJYQ01003757.1, forward strand.
TCTTACTAGCTGTGTGATTTGGGGCAAGTCACTTGACCTCTCTGAGCCTTGATCTACCCCAGGAGGATGAAGTAAATTAAAATATGCAAAAGAGCTCTAGAAAGCAACAATTGTCATTACTGCCTCTTCTCCAAACTCATTTTCAATTTTCAACTTAGTTTTGACAAATCGCCCTAAATCTCGTCACTTCTGTGAAACTGTCTCTCTCCTCTCCATCTGCTCCCGGTTCATTCCCAGTGCTCTGGTTCCACCCTCCGGCCCCCTTCATCTGATTTGGTGGGCCCTGTGACCTCTCTGCAGCCTTTGCCTTTCTCCTCTTACCTAGAAGAATCTTCACAGCTTCCGCGGAGCCATCCAGGAGCCTTGGTGGGGGGGCTTTTCCTCCACTTCCTTGAAGCCCCTCCCTGTCCTCCCGGCCACACACACCACCCCTGGGGGCGGGGGCGCCGGGCGTGGCCGGTTGATGCCTCCACCAAGCGCTGGTTTCGAGACGCTCGCAAAGGTGCACAGAGGTGGCAGATAAAAGGATGCGCGATGCCACGCTCTGCGCCAGGAGGGGCTTGACCCCTGTGGGGAGCCACAGAGACCGCAGGTCCCTCGAAGCCAGTTTGCTTCCCAAAGATGCAGGGCAGGGCAAGACTGGGCTGGAGGGGAGTGTTGGGGGTAGGGGAGGAGGTAGGCGCACATCTGAAGCTCCGGAGGAAGTCAAAGGGAGAGGCTCCTGAGCTAATTGGCAGGCCGGATGCCAGCAACATGCCAGTGATGTTTTGGCGATCTGTCACCTGGGAAGAGGAAGGGAGGGAGGGAGAGTCTGTCATGTGGGCCAAGACCTGAGAGGCACGTGGGGCTCCTCTCAACTGCTCACCAGCTCATTAGGCTTTTCTGGGTCATTCTCTGTATTACTGTCTCCCTCAAGGGTGCCCCTGCTCTGCCTCACGCCTGCTTTCATGTTTCTGCCTTGGTCTCTCTGACTCACTGTCCGTGTCTGACTCTCATTGTGTCTCCCTTTGTGTCTTTGCCCCTGGGAGTCAGGAGTCAGGTTGAGAGAAGAGGCACTTGAACCCAGCCCTTCCTGAGTCTGCCTTCTGCAGCCTTTGACCTTGGGCAAGCAAGCTTGGGCCTTGGTTTCTTCCCTGTGGCTGAATGTTACGAACACCCCTGGAGTGGTTAGTGAAATTTTAAAAATAAAACTAATAAGAAGCTTTGAAGATTATAAATTTCTATATAACCATGAACTATTCTTTTTGGTGCTGTCACTGCTCATAATGTCATACGCTTACTTGGGCCTTGCTGAGGTATGGGGAAGTCATTCTGGCTTATGCATGATTTTGCTTGAGCTCATGTCAACTAGAACACCCTGTCTTTCGACCTGTAGAGCATGCATCTGCTTTAACCATTAAAGCAAAGAATGTATCTAAAAAACAACATGGAGTAATTGTGGTTCAAGCATTCAAAAACAGAACCAGGTGGCCAATATGGCTGTTGTTTCAAAGAGGTTCCTGCATTACTGAGAACCCGGATTGTCTGAACTGTATCAAAGTCAAGGACACCAGCCATTTTCAAAACAGTATCTGCTAGCAGCTGTTAGGTATAACCTTGTGGTCTGAAGGTCTCCCCTTGCAACTATGCAGCCATTTTGGACCCCAACCAATCCTTCTTGCCAGCTTCAATCCTATTTCTTGACAAATATCTTATGTGACCTTGGAGGTTTTTCCTTTATAAACCTCAGCCATTTGTCATCCATGCTTTTGAGTCTATTTCTATGGACATTGTACAGTTCACAAAGCAATTGAGGACTTCCCTGGTGGTCAAGTGGTTGAGAATTTGCCTGCCAATGCAGGGGACATGGGTTTGTGCCAGGAGCCACCATGGGAGATCCCACCCATGACAAGGTCATGTGGAAGAGAACTGTTAAGCGAGGCTTCAGGGCTCAAGGGGCTCCCTAGGCCTTCTCGAGCATCTACCCCAAAACCAGAATCTGTCTGTTTTACTATTTCATGACTTTCACCAACTTCTCTGATATTAACAGGGGGCTAACCCTGACCACCTTTCTCTGGAGAAAATCAACTTAGGGCTATAGCTAATAAGTCTCCTGGACATGAGAGAAATATTTCAAATCAAACCCCCTCTGTCAGCATTCTAGCTTGCTTGGCAGGTTTATCCAGACACTTGCAGCTACGCATATGATTATTTACAGCCCCGCAACTGTGAGAGGCACGGGAAGCCTAAAATATTAGAGCCTTTCAAAGAGTTAAAAATTATTAGAGTAGTGCTTATGTAGGATTTCATTATTGGGCCAATGCTTGTTGCTAAGTTCTCATATCTCTTATCCACTGTGCACTTGGGAGTACAGTAGTTAACATAGTTGTAATGTAAGAAAAACAAGTGTAGCCTTGAATTTAACCACATCAGACTTTTGGGCTAATTGGTTCTTTCTTGTAACTCACTGCACCTTTACTCTGTGAAAAATGTAACTCTGGCATTTTCTGAGGCTGACACAGATCAGAAATATAAAGAAAAAACACTTTGAGGGAAAATAAGTTTTCTGGTTGAGCAGCCTTTATCACAAGAGGGTCATAAAATGTTCACAGGCCTCCAAGGGCAGAAGATACTGTACACAACATCATTTGTGGGAAAGGTATGCAAAAAAAATCCTGGTTTCGATAAGGACAAAACTGCTGGAATGTTTGGGCTGACTCTGTATGACCTTACATCTTTCATTTCCCTCTATGTACAAAAAAAAGTATATAAGTACCTTTTGAAAAAAAAAGTAATTGGGCCTCGCTCACTGACGCAGCTTGGTTTCCCTGTGTCAATCATTCTCTCTCTCCCTCTCCCTCTCCTTTTCAGGCTGATCAAGCATAGAGGCTCCCTACATTCACTTATCTGCCCGGGTTTCTAAGACCTGAACGAGAAGACGTTCTGTGTCTTTACTCTCTCGGGAGACCGGGAGGGCACCTGTGGCCTCCGTAAACAGGACAAACTTCTTGTCTCGGAGTTTTATTGGCTTTCTATGTAAACCAAGGAATATCAGCCTCTTTCTGTCCTCTATTTTCTTATCTTCAACATTCTTTCCTTATCTCTCTATAATTAAATCAATCGCCAACGCCGTTTCTTCTTCAGGTTTCCCTGGATCCTGCAGGGGCTGGACCCCGGCAGGTTCGATCCCTGTTTGGGGAAGATTCCACATGCCACGGGGCAACTGGGCCCATGTGACCCAATTACTGAAGGCTGCTCGCCTAGAGCCTGTGCTCTGCAATGAGAGAAGCCGCTGCAATGAGAAGCCCGTGCACCACAACAAAGAGTAGCCCCCTCCCCACGGCTCACTACAAGTAAAGAAAGCCCATGCAGCAACAAAGACTCAGTGCAGCTGTAAATAAAAAATTAAAACAAAACAAAAAAACACCCTGAAGCAACTGGATATCTGACAGGTAGCTCAGCTTCACATGCCCACCATTTAACTCCTGACTTTGCACCCAAACTGGCCTCTCACGGTCTTCCCTACCTCCATCCCAGGCAGTTCCATTCTCCCAAGGTGCTTGAGCCAAATCTCTTGGAGATTCCTGACTCCTGTTTTGCTCTCATACCCCAAATGCATCTCAGTGGCAACCTTATCAGCTCTCTATCAGCTCACATCCAGAAGTCAGCCCTTTTTCATCACCTTCATTCCTTACCAGGCTCACCTCACTCAGTACCAAAGAAAGTCCTCACAGTGGCCTCAAGACCACACACAGTCAGCCCATCACCTCTCTACCTACCTGCCACTCTCCCCACTCCTCTGTCTGCCCCAGCCACATGGCCTTCATGCTAAGCCTCACATATCATAGGCTTTTGCCCCTGATTTTCCCTCAGTCTGGACCATGCTCCCTCCAGACAAGCAATTGGCTCATTCTTTCATCCATTTCAAATCCTTGCTTGAGTATTATTTAGTACAGTTATAACCCTACTCACTCTATCAAACACCTCTATCTTCCTTCCAAGCTTTATGTTGTTTTATGATACCTATCATACTTTTCACTTATTTATTTGGTACGTATCTGTTTTCCCCAGTAGAATGTAATTCCCATAGGGGCAGATTCCTGTCTGCTTTATTCTCTGCTGAGTCCCCACGTCCCACCAGTACATGGCACATAGTAGGTGCTTAATAGCCTTTTGTTGAATACATGAATATAAATTATTACCTTTGATCCTTAAAACAATTTTTGAGATAAGTATGGTTGTTCCTGCTTTATAGTCACAAAAAGAACAAGACTTGAATCAAATCTTGAATACCCCACTGTTTCCAAATAGGATGTGTGTGTTCCTTCAGTCTCTGCAGGTTCTTACCTAGTTTAGTCAGAAGGAGCAGAGGTCTCAGATTTCTCAGTTCAAAATGAGAGATTAAGACTTCTCTAGCGGTCTAGTGGTTAAGAATCCATCTTCCAAGAAGGGGCACCAGTTCGATCCCTGGTCAGGGAACTAAGATCCCATATGCCACACAGCACAGTTTCCCTCCCCCCTCAAACATGTACAAAATGAGAGATTTAGACCAGTTAGTTTTCCATCTTCTAGAGAATAATGCCTCAGCTGCTTCAGTCCAAGTTCTTCTCCCTCTTCCCAGCCTCATCCCTTCCTGGGTCCAGGGAAGTGAGGCTAAATGGTTTGCCAGGTCCACTGGGAAACTGTGGCCCACAGATTCATGAGAAAGCTTTTCATTTCTTGCTTCCTACACTCCACACATCTCACTGGTTGAGTCTCTGATTCTGTCTAGGAAATAGGATGACTACAAAGAAAAAGAGAGAGAGACAGAGTAAGAAAGAGAAAATGATGGAGGAGAAGGCAGGGAGTGAAGGAGATGGAGTAGGCAGGTAAGTGGATGTTAGGAAACACTCTGCAGAGAGAGGCAGTGGCTGTGAACTGTTGACCCACTGAAACAAGGTGTTTCATCACTTGGGCATTCCTTCCTCTCTTGTGATCCCATCGCAACTCCCACAGCTCCTTAAGAGCTTTTCCCATTTCCCTAAATAGTTCTTGCATCAACCCATTTGCCCACTGCAGGAACTAGGAGTTCACCCCCGATTTTCCCCTCCCTTACCCTCCAATGACCATTCCAGCACTTTCTTCAGTCCTGTCTACAAAATATATCTCAAATTGGCCTGCTCATCTCCCAGTCCACTGGCTACCATCTAACAGAAACCATCATCACCTCTCACCTAAAGTACTGGAATAGTTTTTACTCTTCAATTGACCATCTTGCACAGCTCCAGGGGATGTCAAAAGCATGTAGTGGCCTTGGGTCTCTTCCATTCCACTCTTGCCTTAATCTACTGCTCACAACTTAATACTCTGCACAGTTGGTCTTTGCCTAAGTTTTTATTTACCTTGTAACATCTTCACTCCCCTGCTCCCCATGCACCAGGTTTGTTTTGTTTGTTTCTTTAGGATTTATTATTATTATTATTTATTTTTTGGCTGAGCTGTGCAGCTTGCCGGATCTTAACTCCTGGACCAGAGATCAAACCCACATCCTTGACAGTAAAAGTGCTGAGCTCTAACCACTAGTCAGCTTTGTTTAAATTAGCCTCAATTGCTCTTGCCTTAGAGTCTTTGCCAAGTTGTTCCCTCTGCCTGGAAAACCCTTCCCTCTATTCTGTGCCTAATGAACTCTTATTCCTTTCTCAGTTACCCTCTTAAAGTTCACCTCCTCAGAGAGCACTTCCTCAGCCTCTCATCTAAACTAGAGCCACCTGCTATCAGTCTCTGTGCTGGATCTTTAAAGCGTTGCCAGATTTAGCAAGTACAAATACAAGACACCTACTTGAAATCTGAATTTCAGATAAATAATGAATCAATTTTTTTTAGTGTAAGTATGCCCCCAAACATATTTGGAAGATACTTAAATACTTTTAAAAAATTCATCATTTATCTGAAATTCAAATTTGCTTGTATTTTACCTGGCAACTCTAGATATGTGGATTGACTTTATTTCCATTCTATTTGGTTGGGAAGTAAAAAACTATTTCTCAGAAATTTTTGCAGCTGGGTTCTGAACCAGAATTAAAGTTGGCCAATTAGATGTATTTGTATGATATTTGAAAGGCAGAAGTGAGGGGGAAGCCATTTTCCTGTAACAGATGGTCAGGTGGACAAGCTCCAATAAACATGAGAGGTTCGTGGCAGTAGACCAGTTGGGGGAGTGACTGCAGCATTTCTGATCTCTGGAGATTGACCTTGAAGTCAATCGCCCAGTTAAGACCTCTTGACTCTTAATTCTCCAGGTTTTTCAACGATTTTCTTGTCAGCTGGTTCCCTGAATTAAATCCCTTGCTTGAAATACCCAGAGAGGTTTCCTCTGTCTGCACGGAGGCCTTCCTGGTACAGTTCTCAACACCCTGTTCTTTCCCTTCATATCACAGTTTGTGTACATTGTGTGACTGGACAGAATTCCTCTCACCCACAGACTCTAAGCTGCCTGAAGACAGGCCTCTTTCAACTCTGCTGCTGCTGCTAAGTTGCATCAGTCGTGTCCGACTCTGTGCGACCCCAGAGACGGCAGCCCACCAGGTTCCCCCGTCCCTAGAATTTTCCAGGCAAGAACACTGGAGTGGGTTGCCATTTCCTTCTCCAATGCATGAAACTGAAAAGTAAAAATGAAGTCGCTCAGTGGTGTCCAACTCTTCGCGACAGCATGGACTGCAGCCTACCAGGCTCCTCCGTCCATGGGATTTTCCAGGCAAGAGTACTGGA
>SJYQ01003757.1:194185-244230 GCA_006410935.1 Redunca redunca
TGTTGTTGGAAGAGGGTGTTTGCTATGACCAGTGCATTTTCTTGGCAAAACTCTATTAGTCTTTGCCCTGCTTCGTTCAGCATTCCAAGGCCAAATTTGCCTGTTACTCCAGGTGTTTCTTGACTTCCTACTTTTGCATTCCAGTCCCCTATAATGAAAAGGACATCTTTTTTGGGTGTTAGTTCTAAAAGGTCTTGTAGGTCTTCATAGAACCATTCAACTTCAGCCTCTTCAGTGTTACTGGTTGTGGCATAGACTTGGATAACTGTGATACTGAATGGTTTGCCTTGGAGACAAACAGAGATCATTCTGTCGTTTTTGAGATTGCATCCAAGTACTGCATTTCAGACTCTTTTGTTGACCGTGATGGCTACTCCATTTCTTCTGAGGGATTCCTGCCCACAGTAATAGATATGATGGTCATCTGAGTTAAATTCACCCATTCCAGTCCATTTTAGTTCTCTGATTCCTAGAATGTCGATGTTAACCCTTGCCATCTCTTGTTTGACCACTTCCAATCTGCTTTGATTCATGGACCTGACATTCCATGTTCCTATGCAATATTGCTCTTTACAGCATCGGATCTTGCTTCTATCACCAGTCACATCCACAACTGGGTACTGTTTTTTCTTTGGCTCCATCCCTTCATTCTTTCTGGAGTTACTTCTCCACTGATCTCCAGTAGCATATGGGGCACCTAATGACCTGGGGAGTTCCTCTTTTGGTATCCTATCCTTTTGCCTTTTCATACTGTTCATGGCTTCCTTAGTGTAAACAAATTCACCCTTAGATCAAAACAACTTCACAAGTCATAAACAAGTAGATTTGAAATAATAACAAACCAATACACAACAAGCACTTAGACTTTCTTGATTGACTATGAAAGCCAGAAATGCACTCTAGTGACCCTTTACCTAAGAGCTAACTACCAAAGTGTCTTACTATTTTACAGTCCCCTGTTACCTAACAATAGGATTATGATTTATTCCATGTGCAGTTCAGTGATGTTAAGGAACATTCATTTTGAAGATGCCACATTTAATTTTCATTGAAAATCTGAATGCCATATTTTTTTAATTTCTTCCCCTATGCATCTCGCTAATATTTTAGGGAGGAAATCATAAAATTTTTCACCCTATAAATTTTTAAAGAACTCTTCTCAACATTTTTAAAAGGAGTTGACAAAGTACAAATCATACTGTTTTAGCTATAAGTAAAAAGATGAGGAAACCAAATATCTGGGCAATTATTTGCCTAAGGTTACAAGCCAAGATTTGAATACACCACATCTATAGTTCCTAGCTTTTATATTGAATGCCCCTTTTAAAACTACATGTGTTTGCAAATAACCCTCCCATTGATGGTACTAATTACAGTCTTATTATTCCTACAGTGATTATATGTATATGGAATGGAGGCCCTTTTAACCTAAAGAAGACCTACTGATCTGTTTTATTAATACCTTAAGAGGAAGGGTTAGTGACTATTCTATTGACAGGAAAGACAGCATGTGATTTAAAGATATACTTTATTTAATAATTATAAATGTTTTGACATCATTGCGCTTTTAAAGCCTTCTGTAATGTCATATTGTTGCTTCATGGTTGACACGATCATTTTTGTTTCATCAAACTTTTTACTCCAGGATCACTCACTTGCCGTGGCTTCAGTGAAATAGGACTTTTATATGTATATGCAGAATGAAATGGCAACCCACTCCAGTGTTCTTGCCTGGAGAATCCCAGGGACAGGGGAGCCTGGTGGGCTACTGTCTCTGGGGTCGCACAGAGTCGGACATGACTGAAGCGACTTAGCAGCAGCAGCAGCAGCAGGCACTAAAAGGGCGTCCCTGGTGGCTCAGATGGCAAAGAATCTGCCTGCAATGCGGGAGTTCAATCTCGGTCAGGAAGATGCCCTGGAGAAGGGAATGGTAACCCACTCCAGTATTCTTGCTTGGAGAATCCCATGGACAGAGGTGCCTGGCAGACCACAGTCCATGGAGTTGCAAAGAGTTGGACACGATTGAGTGACTAACACTCTAGGCACTGAAAAGAATTGCAAGTGTTTTATTTTTACTAGATTACTATAACACTGAGACTTGTTTTTTCAGCTAGGAAATGAAACGATTTACTATGTCTAAGCATTAAAAGAGAAATGACTGTCTTAAAAATATTGCTTACTAATGAGGCATATCTGCTAATCCATGCACACAAAAATGAAGTGAAATCAATTTTTTTAAAGTCATGGTAATGTTTAATTTTCAACTCAAAATCTATAAATTCAAAGGTACTTCACTTGGATCATCTTTAAGAAATTCAGAACATCTGAAGTAGCATCTGTAATATCATCGAGGGATGAGGTATCCTGGGTGAATTACTTTTACAGTTAGCTAAAGGTAACTTTTAATTGCTTGTAAAAGGTATTATAAAATCACTTGTTATTTAAAAGAATATACGATGCATAATTTAGTCTTCTTTGATGACACAGTGAGTCATCATTATGAAGGTTTTTGGACCAAGATATAAATGAAGCTGTAGCTGCAGATGTTAATGGCCTGAATAACTGCTGATCACAGAAGTGATCTAGCTATGCAACCAACCTCTTTTTAAAAGACTTTTCCCTCCTAAACATTAAAGTAAAACCTGCCCTTTGTGGAGAATTTGGTGTAACTATAAACTGTAGTTTTTAACTTTCAAAACATTTTAAGCATTTAGTCATTGCCTAAAAATCTTGATTTTAATTGCTGTATATTAGAGGCTAGCAAACTATGACCCACAGTTGGCCACCTATTTTTATAAACAAAATTCAATTAGAAAACAGCTATGTCATTTGTTTATATATTATCTGTTGTAGCTTTTGCACTAAAGCAGCACAGTTGTACTGTCAGAGACCATGTGGTCCAAAAAACTCAAGGGTTTACAATCTGACACTTTAAGAAAAAGTTTGCCAACCTCTGCCCTATGCCTTTGTATGGCTATGTCATAATTTTATAACCATTCATTTTCATTATTATAGACACTGCAGTGACGTTCTTATTTCCTAAATATTAGACCATATTTTATTTACCTGTACTAAAATTCTAAGTGTATAATTTATTAGATTCAAGAGTATTTTGTTTTAAATTGAAAAATAATAGCCCCATACTTATTTAAGTTACCTTACCATAATACTTATGGAAAGCTTCTTGGTCCAGCACATTATTTGTAAGAGTTTATTCATCTAGATTTTTTTTTCTTTGACTATTCAGCTTATTTTTAGCCTACTGTGGACTTTTATTCCTGCTACTCACCAAATATTCTAATGTGTGGCGTTTGACTAGTTCCTGGCCAGTGAGTTGTCAGTGCAAGTGACTTCTGGGTTCGAGCATTTGGTTGTTAATTTGAGACTCTTTAGAATCCTCTTTTCCTTCAAACATGGTAAATTTTTTACTATTGTGATAATGATTGCTATATCAGGCTTGGTTCCTGAAGGACTATGAACAGAGCCTCCCCGTTTATTTAAATGGACATACAGCATGAAGAAGAAATAGGCATTTTTGTTTTAAGCTGTTGCAGTTGGAGAATTTTTGTTCTGCAGCATAACTAAGTCTCTCCCTACTGATCCGGGAATTCATCCTGAAAGTACACTGTGGCCATTAGGAGAAACACCACTACACTACATTACACCAGCGCATTGCATTGGCTTAGATGACAGAGGGCAAGGCTATCTGAGGTGATCCACGTTCAGTAATAGTGAAAGATTTGGTAAATTTGTAATACTTCAGAGACAAATAGTATACTTAATGAAGTTGTATCTTTTTTGGAGGAGTTTGCATGACAGAGTATTAATAGCATGTCTGGTTACTATGTTCGCTTCATTTAACAATGTACTTTGAGAAAGAAGTGAACTCAGACAAGAAATGGTAGGATTGAAAGTGGGAACAAAAGAATATAGAAAAAGTCCATAAATTTAGGATTTAAAATTTCAGGATTGGAACAGGCCAAGCTTCTCACCTCCAACCAATAAAGGGAGAGGGAAGGCCTAAGCAAGAAAACTTAAATTAACAATCTGGTCATCATACCAATTGTTTGGGGCTTCCCTAGAGAATGAAATGGCAACTCACTCCAGTCGGTTAAGGAGAGGCCCCAAAGTGTTTCTATGTGGAAATTCCTTCACAGCATTTCTTGGGAATTATACTTTTTCTGAATTTCAAGAAAAACTAGTTAAGAAATTGATGAAAAAGAAAAAATATTGTAACTCTCCTATGATAATTAAAGCTTAGTAATGAAATTAGAGTACATCATGAGAAATGCTGGGCTGGAGGAAGCACAAGTTGCAATCAAGATTGCCAGGAGAAATATAAATAACCTCAGATATGCAGATGACACCACCCTTGTGGCAGAAAGTGAAAAAGAACTAGAGAGCCTCTTGGTGAAAGTGAAAGAGGAGAGTGAAAAAGTTGGCTTAAAGCTCAACATTCAGAAAACTAAGATCATGGCATCCGGTCCCATCACTTCATGGGAAATAGATGGGGAAACAGTAGAAACAGTGACTGACTTTATTTTGCTGCTAAGTCACTTCAGTCGTGTCCGACTCTGTGCGACCCCATAGACAGCAACCCACCAGGCTCCACCTTCCCTGGGATTCTCCAGGCAACAACACTGGAGTGGGTTGCCATTTCCTTCTCCAATGAATGAAAGTGAAAAGTGAAAGTGAAGCCACTCTGTCGTGTCCCACCCTCAGCGACCCCATGGACTGCAGCCTTCCAGGCTCCTCTGTCCATAGGATTTTCTAGGCAAGAGTACTGGAGTGGGGTGCCATTGCCTTCTCCGGACTTTATTTTGGGGGGCTTCAAAATCACTGCAGAAGGTGATTGCAGCCATGAAATGAAAGGATGCTTACTCCTTGGAAGAAAAGTTATGACCAACCTAGATAGCATATTCAAAAGAAGAGACATTACTTTGTCAGCAAAGGTCCATCTAGTCAAGGCTGTGGTTTTCCCAATAGTCATGTATGGATGTGAAAGCTGGACTATAAAGAAAGCTGAGCACCAAAGAATTGATGCTTTTGAACTGTGGTGTTGGAGAAGACTCTTGAGAGTCCCTTGGACTACAAGGAGATCCAACCAGTCCATCCTAAAGGAGCTCAGTCCTAGATGTTCATTAGAAGGACTGATGTTGAAACTGAAACTCCAATACTTTGGTCAGCTGATGCAAAGAGCTGACTCATTTGAAAAGACCCTGATGCTGGGAAAGATTGAGGGCAGGAGGAGAAGGGGACGACAGAGGATGAGATGGCTGGATGGCATCACTGACTCGATGGACGTGAGTCTGAGTGAACTCCAGGAGTTGGTGATGGACAGGGAGGTCTGGCGTGCTGCGGTTCATGGGGTTGCAAAGAGTTGGACACGACTGAGTGACTGAACTGAATGAATTTAGAGCCATTACTGGTTTGCAGGAATCTTCTGACGTCAAGCTCAAAAGTAAGATGAGAGAATGCTGACAGGTGGAGTCTAAGACAGGTGGAGTCTAAGAGTAAAGTCAACATTTCCAGTAGCAAGAATAAGAGCCATGGAAGAGAAGTAGTAACAATCTGATCACTCAGTCATACTTATTGTAGCTTTTGCCATGATATACATGTGTATTCATACCCCTGTCTGCTGCTAATGGTAATTCATTCTTTCAAGTAAAATAAAAATCAGTAGGTTTATATGCCTAGGTTTTTATACTTTATACAAATCTCATCAATGTTATTTCAAAAGTAACATGTTGGGGAAGCAAAATAATTCCATAAATTATCAATTTTGACTTGTTATTCTGTGTGGTGTTACTATTCTTAAGAGGATATCCAAATGTAACATTATTCAAGTAATTACTAAACACATTGGTATTTCCCAGTGTATGATTATTTACCAAAGGGTGCTATTCTTTCCAAATACTTTTTCTTAATCTTAATTTCATCAGATGGTTGGAACCTGCGGGTTAATATTCAGTGGGAGTTTTTTCCTCTTCTTCTCTTTTGTGCTCACCTATTTGGCAGTTTTGTTGTTGCCTTCCTCTACTCATCCAGGGCACAAGTCCAGCTAGACCTCCATGGCCAATGTGGTTTGCTCCAAAATGGTTTGGTCCTGCAGTTGGCCCTGTATCAAAGGCAGCATGCACCTTTGCTAAGATCTCTATGCAGTTTTGTCTGCTTATCATATCAATAATAAAGTTACACAGGTTTATAAAAGAAGTAATGTCAGGTAGTGACCAACAGATATTTTCACAGAGAGCCCAACTATACCATGGTTCCATGCCACATTTGGAGTGATTTTTCTCACATTGAAGGAATAAACACTCCCAGTGGCTTCTGGCTGCTTCCTGGATCTAGGAATCTCCAGGACTGTAGATTTAGCTACATCTTTCTACTTTGTTCCCTTCTATTTATGACCCAGAGAAATGTTTATTTTGTATTTGAACATGAGTCAGTCTTTTTCTTACTGTTACTTGAATCTGTGATTCACATATATAGAGAGCAGGAGAGGAGTTTAAAGTATGAATTTATAATACTCTTGACCTAAAATGTCCCTTTCACATTTCTCTAAGTTTATTTTGTTTTCTTCTTTCTAGCTTCTTTCTTTGGATGCTTAGATCATTTTTGATGCTTGAATCATTTTTGTTTTCTTAAAATTAGTTCAAGGTGCTTATTTTTTATAACTAACATTTACTAACCATTTACTATATGCAAGACATTAGGCTAATTATTTGCTACAATTGTCCCCCAAATCTTATGAGATAGAAACTATTAGTGCCATTTGTAAATGAGGAAATTGAGGCATAGAAAGAATAAGAAATTTGCCAAAGCTAATCATACAGGTAGTCTGTTTCTCAAAAGCCTGAGCTTCTGACTAGAATTAGATCAACAAATTAAATGACATATATTAATAAAGAAAAAGTAACATTTTCTTTCTCAGTTTTTTACCTCTTACCCAACAGACACAAAGTAACCAATGATGATAACCTGGTCTGTATCATTCCATTCTATATGCTCATACAAACATACAAATGCACACATGTGTATGCATGCAAATACATACACACATAGATTTGATCTTATATGCACAAAATAGTTCTTTCAAAGCTCTTTAATCAAGAATTGCAGTAAGGTAGGGAAGTAGATGCCTGGGAGTCTGGGTTGTGATGAAAAGTTTTAACTTTATACCTTTACATACCTTTGGCATTTTGAACTGTGTTAGTGAATTGCCTATCAAAAACCAATTTAAATAAAATACTTATTTTAAGCCAGTAAATTTATAGTAATCTGTTATACAGTGAAGGAAACCAGTAAAGGTTGCTTTCAATTTTTAGCTCTAGTAAGCTGCTCTGAGCTTTGTAATCTAAGTCTTTTTATAGACATATGTTTTCATTTATTTTTGATAAATACCTAGGAGTGGGATGATGAGGTCACATGGTAAACTGTATGTTTAATTCTTTAGGAAATTGCTAAACTCTTTTTCCAAAGGGGCTACATTGTTTTATATTTTCATCAGCATTATATGAGAGTTCTGGTTGTCCCAAATTGTCACCAACAGTTGTTATAGTCAGTCTCTAATTTTATCCACATTAGTAGGTGTGTAGTAGTAGCGTCTTTATTGTAGTGGTATATCAGAGAATATAATTTACATAATTTTAACCTTTGAAATGTGTTGTGATTGTCTTCATGGTTGAGTAAATGTTAGTTTTGGTTAATGCTTCTTATGTACTTGAAAGGTATATGTATTCTGCAGGTGTTGGGTACAGTATATTATATGTGTACACTAGGTCAATTTTCCTAATTTTTATGATTCAGATCTTTTACATCCAAACTGATTTTATCTACTCGTTTTATTGCATATTGGGTAATGTTAATTAAAATCTCACTCTGACCCACATGTTGCTTTTTCCAGTTCTTCAGTTTATTGCTATATTATAACCACTGACATGGTCTCTGTTACTACAGTTTTGTCTTTTTGAGAAAAAATAGAATGCATCTTACATAACCTTTTGAGACTGACTTTTTTCACTCAATGCAATGCATATGAAATTCATACAAGCTGTTCCATATATTAGCAGTTCTTTTTTATGGCTGAATATCCATTAACCTATTGAAGGACATATGAGTTATCTCTTGTTTACTGATTATAAGTAGAGTTGGTATAAGCGTTCACATACATATTTTTGTGTGACCATAAGTTTTCATTTCTCTCAGGTAAATACCTAGGAGAAAGATTGCTGGGTCACTTTGTAAGTATATGTTCAACTTTATAAAAAGCTAAAAATCCTTCGGAGTAGCTACACAATTTGCATACCTAACTTTTCGCCTTTTATTAGGATAAATATTTTATCTCTTAAGGTGAAATGCAGAAAACTTACCACCATATTTCCCATTATCCTCCTTGTGTTGTGTTGTAATTGTCCTATATACTTCATCTACATTCGTTAAAAACTCCACTAGTGTTACTTTTTTAATTTTTAAACATCAAATACATTTTAAAGATTTCAAGAGAGAATAGTGTATTCTGTTCACTAAGTAATTTACTCATTTCTTTTGCTCATCTATTATTAATGGCATGCCAAGTTTCCTTCAGGTTATCATTTCCTTTTTGTCTGATGAACTTCTTTTAATCATTTTTTAGAGTAGATTTGATGACAACAGTTTCTCTTAGTTTTCCTTCATCTGAGAATGCCTTTATTTAACCTTGGTTCCCAAATAATATTTTAATTGGATATAGCATTTTAGGAAGACAGATTTTTTTTTTCCTTACTTTAAAAACTGCTGTGCCATTTTGTTTGAGTCTCCATGGTTTCTAGTAAGAAATCAGCAGTCATCTGAATCATTGTCCCTCTATCCTAAGGTGTTGTTTTTCTTTGAACTTCTTTCAACTTATTTTCTTTATCTTTGGTTTTTAGCAGTTTATGATGTGTGTGGGTGTGGATTTCTTTGGGATTATCATATTTGGGATTGCTAGCTTCTTGAATCTGTAGGTTTCTATCCTTTGCCAAATTTTGGAAGTCTTCAGTCAGGGGAAACCCTTTTTAAAAAATTTTGGGTAAAATATACATAACATAATGTTTATTATTTTAACATTTGAAGTGTACAATTCAGCATCATTCAGTACATTCACCAAGTTGTACAACCATCACAGCTATCTATTTCTAAAACTTGTCATCCCAGACAAACTGTGCCCATTCAGCTTTGCATTTTTTCCTCCCCCTAGTCTCTGGTAGCTTCTATCTACTTTCTGTCTCTATGAATTTGTATATTCTAAATGTCTCATATAAGTGGTATCATATAATATTTGTGTGTCTGTATCATTTTATTTCTATATTATTTCACTTAGCATAATGTTTCCAAGGTTCATTTATTTTGCAGCATATTTCAGACCTTAATTCTTATTTATGACTGAATAATATTCCCTTGTATGTACTTACCACAATTTGTCCATTTATCTGTAAAAGGACATTTGGGTTGTTTCCACTTTTTTTTTCTTTCCTTTCCTTTTTTTTTGACTGTGCTAGGTGATTTGCACTAGGGATTGAACACTGAGCCGTAGCAGTGAATGTGTCAAGTCCTAACCATTGGACTGCCAGGGAACTCCCCAGGATTGTTTCCACTTTTTGTAGCTACTCTGAGTAATGCTGCTTTGAACTTTTGTGTACAAGTATCTGTTTTAGGTCTTCGTTTTCTGTTCTTTTGGGTATATATCTAGGAGTGGAATTGAAGAGTCATATTGTAATTGGATATATAACATTCTGAGACATTGAAAATCTTTTCTACAGTGGCTGCCCCATTTTACAATACCGTCAGCAATGCATGTGGGTTCCAGTGTCTCCACATCCTCACCAACACATGTTAATTTCAGAGTTTTTGATAGTAGTCATCTTAGTGAATGGTTTTAGCAGTTATTTCTTCCTCTCTATGTCTGCAACTCTGATAACACAAACATACCTTTTTGTATTGCCTCACAGGTTCCTTAAGCTGTGTATGTTTTAAGAAGTATTTCTCTCTCTGTTTTCAGACGTGATCATTTCTATTGATCTATCTGCCAATTAACTGACTTTTTGCCATCCATTTCCACTGAATGAGATTTTTAAAAATATAGTTATATTTTTTGTATAAAATTCTCATCTGGCTGTTCTTAATATCTTTTGCTTCTTTGCTTAGACTTTGTGTCTGTCAACTTAAAAAAATATTTACAATCTAAAAGTTGAGAGCTGTATTTTACTAAGTAGAAATTTTTAGGACTTAAAGCCTGGGAGGCACCATCTCACATAATCCTGAGAGAACTGCTCCCAGGAGGCAAGAGGGTAGCTAGAATATATAGGAGCTTTGCAATAAATGGCAGGTAGTCAGGAATATCAAAAGATTGTGGTCAATTAAAGAAAACCAGGTATCCCACATTAAGGAATTAAAAATACCTTTGCTTTGTATGGGTAGATGCAAGAGTCTGGGCTCACTGACATCATTCCTTTGACATGTACCTCATCTATCGAGGACAATATCCTGCGTTTTCATATGCTGAGCTTCTTTAGGGCTCACTGTCAGAAGTGACTGCTGTCTGATGGATGCCTGATGGCAGGTATTTTTTCCTTCCTGAGTTTCCTCAGAGCTCACCAACTCATATTGGAGGGCTACAATCACTGATGACTGTGACATCTTTTGTTTAATGATTTGGCAGAAAATACTCCATTTCTCATATTTTTCCACTCATATTAGGAAGGTTTGCCCTTACTTCCTGGAATACTTTTTAATAGCTTCTTTAGTGCTGTGTCAGATAACTGAAACACCTGTGTCAAATCAGCTTTGGTAATAAAATAGATAAGAACACAGATATATTGTATAGCACTGAGAAATACAGCCATTGTTTTATAATGTTAAATGGAGTATAATCTAGAAAAATGTTTAGTCACTATGATGTACACTTGGAACCAATATAATCAACTATACTTCAGTTTAGAAAATCAGCATTGGTGTTTGTGTTGTGTTTTTCTCATATGAGTTCAGATCTGTCTGGTTTTTCATTTGCTGTAGTTCTAGATGGTATGCAGGATATTTTGAATATTATGTTATGAGACTGGGTTTGTTTAAATCCTATGAGAATGTTAATATTTTTGTTTCAGCAGGCAGTGAAGCTAGTTGGGTTTAGGCTGCAAGGTCCAACAGCCATCTCTGAGTTTTAGTTTCAAGGTCAGTTCTATTTTCAAAGCCTTTAGGTTATGTTCAAATCTGTCTCGCATGTATGTTGATCGCTGGCCAACCTGAGTGCTGGGCATTGGTCTCTCTCTTAGTTCAGTTCTCAGTCTTTGGTGTGTTGTTTATGATCAGAGCCGTAGGTGCATTCCTCAGAAGTGATACCAGGAGTATTGTAGCTAATTGTCAAAGGCTTCTTATTATGTAATTGTCAAAAACTTCTCTTCTTAAACATTCTCTTGCATACTCCGAATTTCACGGGGCTCCCTTTTGATCCTGGGTTGTTTTTTTTTAACTTTATGCTGTCACACTCTTGCCATAACTGCCCTTAGGTCCAGAGTTAGGTGGAAGGAAGTCAATGATAACTAAAAAAAGCAATGGGAATCACCTCACCCTCTTGAGACTTTTAACTCCTCTGATTGGAAAGTGTTCCTTCCTCAATTTTGGGTGCTTGTGTGGTCCTGCAGCTACCAGAAGACCCTTATCTTGCTCTTTGAGAGTGATCTGGAATCTTTCTCTAGAACTTCTCTTGGACCACACCAGTGCCTCATTTCAGGATGCTTTAAATCCAGGCTGAAGGATACAGGAAGGAGAAAAATAGTTTACCTACCCCTGATTAGGTGATACTTTGAATTCTGTCCTTCTCCAATCTACCTGCTACTATTTACATTTCAGAGTTTTCGAAAGCTGTTACATGCATTCTGTCCAGGTTTTATAGCTGCCTTCAGTAGGAAAGTCAGAATGAAGTGTGTTTATTCCATCTTACCAAAAATTAGAAGGCTTATCATAATTTTGTAATTAGAAATGTTAATAGTAAGGGATACTGTTTATTCCTTAAAAAACAAATAACACAAATCAAGCAAATTTATAATGTAGCGCTTATAATACTAGGCCAAAGTTTTCTTAAAACTTTCTATAGACATTTAAGGAAAATTTCAGGTAGAAACCAATGTTAAAATTTTACCAAACCAAGAGCAAGTGAGAGATGCCTTCTTTGTTAAAGAGGCTTCTTAGTTACAGATCACAGAGAAGCTACTCTTATTTAAGATGAAAAACAGCTTACAAAACAAGACAAAAATGACAAAATAAGAAATGAAAGTGGGACCATAAATACTGACCTAAAAAAATGAAAATAAAACAGTACTAGGAGAAGACTCTCTTAAGAGTCTCTTGGACAGCAAGGAGATTAAACCAGTCAATCTTAAAGGACATAAACCCTGAATATTCATTAGAAGGACTGATGCTGAAGCTCCAATACTTTGGCCAACTGATGCAAAGAGCCAACTCTTTGGAAAAGACCCTGATGCTGGGAAAGATTGAAGGCAGGAGGAAAAGGGGGTGACAGGATGTGATGGTTAGATGATATCACCAATGATGACATACTCAACATCTGAGTTGAGTGGTTGCAACAGAGATCACATGTAGCACTCTGATTTGAAATGATGCAGTTATAGCTGAACAGTGTTTCAAGTGTCACGTGTACCTCCAAAGTGCAATGTTTTATTTTACTTTTATTACCAGTGCATCCTCACTCTGTCAAAAGCAGGTTAAGCAGGCGAAAGTGGATTCTAAATGTCACATTTTTTAAGGCAGACGAGTGTGAAATATTTTGTTGTCAAATTAGATGACAAATCGTTGCCATCTAAGGATGCATCTTATGCATTAGCATTCTAATTGTCCTATAATAGACCCTTGATTTATGACAAAGATGCTATTCCAGATCAGAGGAGAAAGAAAGCCCCATCAGAATGAAAAAAATATGAATCTGACCTTACCTCACATTATACATGAAAACATTTCAAGGTGGATTATAATCCAAGTGTGAAAGACCAAATGATGAAACTTTGAGAGATAATACAGAAGAATGACTTCATGTCTTTGCAGTCTGGAAAGTTTTCTTGAACAGAATACAAAAATGGAAGGTTGATAAATTTGACTACATTGTACTTAAGATCTTCTACTTATAAAAAGGTAACACACAGAGAATAAGGCAAGCCAAAACTCTTTAGAATTTAAGTGACCAATCTTATGGCACTCAAGAGTTCAATTACGTGATCCTTGTAGATATCAAGTACCATTAAAAACATTAGCAATTACAAAGCTCTTAAGTTTGCAGAAACGAGGGCTAACAATCTTACATTTCTAGTCACAAAAAATGTATACTAAATTTGTAAAACATATAAAAGTTAATTTCTCAAATTAGCAATATAAAACTTGATACTTATTAACACTATTAAGCAGTACTTTGAAAAGCACACACAGATGGTGTTAGAACTAATATGTTCAAACATTTTACAATTCAATAATACAAATATATTTTCTTTCATTCATATTACACCAGCCACAACATTTGTAAAGCACTAGTTATGTCAAACACAACTGAGCGACTAACACACACACACACACAGTTATGTTACATACAGAATTAAACCTGACTAACGTGAAAAGAGGGCTGCCCAGTGGCACAAGTGGTAAAGAACCCACCTGCCAATGCAAGAGACGTAAGACACAGGTTTGATCCCTGGGTTGGGAAAATTGCCTGGAGAAAGCCATGGCAGCCCACTCCAGTATTCTTGCCTAGAGAATCCCATGCACAGAGGAGCCTGGTGGGCTACAGTCCATAGGGTCACAGAGAGTCAAGACACAAATAAAGTGACTTAGCACTCACACAAAGTGAAAAGAAAACACATTACAATGCAATTATCTATATGGTTTTCATTTAGAGTCCTGGATTTACTGAGATTATCATTAGACTAGTAGATAAACCTCAACAAAACCAGCACACTATTTAATGTTAGTAGATGTGTTAGTTTTATTGTAGCTGGTGGCAAAGACAATTTGATGAAACTCTTAGAGGATGACGTATTTCACAGCAAAATATTTTTGCATCTTTTGTTTCATCTGATAAGTATAGGAACCATTAGCAATTAAAATGTGGCCAGTTTGGTCAATTAAAAGCAGTGAATACAAAAATTTAAGGTCATTATTTTGAAGTCAGGGATAGAATCCAATAGACAAATATTAATGAGACTCAAGTGATTCTATGATGTTCATATATAACTACTAAAGAAAGAATCATTTCAGGAGTAGAGTATTACTCATCAAAATTCCCTTCATGTGTGACCTACTTTTTTATGCTAAAAAGAAGCTTTCAAATCATTCTTCAGCAGAAAGTATATGGGGAATTCACTACCATTCATCTCAGTTTTGCTGTGGACTTAAAATTTTGCTGTGGCACTTAAAAAAATTTCTTTAAAAAAATGGCTGAAGACGGCACTCTTCTTTTAAGGACATTTATATCTCCTTATACTTCTATTTCAAGTTATGAAAGGGGAAAAAAACCTACAATCAAGAATACTCTACCCAGCAAGGCTATTATTTAGATTTGAAGGAGAGATTAAAAGTATAAAAGACAACCAAAAGTTAAAACAGTTCAACTTGATGAAGTCAGCTATCCAAGAAGTGTTAAAGGGTCTTCTCTAAGCAAAAGGAAAAAGCCACAACTAGAAATATGAAAATTATGAAAGGAAAATTCTTGTTGGTAAGGCAAATATGCAATAAAGTTAGTAAATCAACCACTTACCCAGCCAGTAGAAAGGTTAGAAGACAAAAGTAGTAAAATGAATATAGTATGAGAAAATGTTCTATTTTCATTCTTTTACATGTAGCTGTTCAGTTTTCCCAGCACTACTTACTGAAGAGACTGTCTTTCCCCCATTGCATATTTTTACCTCCGTTGTTAAAGATTAATTGACCATAAATATGTGGATTTCTTCTGGGCTTTCTAGTCTGTTCTATGGAACTATGTGTCTGTTTTTGTGGCAACACCATGTTTTGATTACTGTAGCCTTACAGTCTGAAGTCAGGGAAGGTGATTTTGCCAGCTCTTTTTTTCCTCAAGATTGTTTGGCTGTTGGGGGTCTTTTGTGTTTCCATACAAATACTTAAAGTTATTTGTTCTAGTTCTGTGAAAAATGCCCTTGGTATTTTGATAGGGATTACACTGAATCTGTAGATTGCCTCAGGTAGTATTGTCATTTTTAACAGTATTAATGCTTCTAATCCAGGAACACAGTATATATCTCCATCTGTTTAAATCATCTTCAATTTATTTCATAAGTGTTTTATAGCTTCCTGAGTACAAGTCTGAGGTTTACTCCTAGATATTTTATTCTTTTTGATGTGATGTTAAATAGGATCGTTTCCTTAATTTCTCTTTCTGATAGTTTGTTGTTAGTGTATAGACATAAAACAGATTTTTGTATATCTATTTTGCATCCTGCAGCATCACCAAATTCTCTGATGAGTTGTATTATATTTTTGGTGCCATCTCCGGGATTGTCTATGTATAGTAACATGTCATCTGCAAACAATAATAGTTTTAGGTCTTCCTGTTTAATTTGGATTCCTTTTCCTTTCTTTATTCCTTCTTTCCTATCTCCCTCTTTCCCTCCATTTCTTTCTTATTCCTGTGGCTATGACTTCCAATACTTTGTTGAATTAAAGTGGCAAGAGTGGGCATCCTTGTCTTAATCCTGATCTTGCTTTCAACTTTTCACCACTAAGTATGATGTTTGCTATAAGCTTGTCATGTATGACCTTTACTATGTTGAGGTATGTTCCCTTTATGCCCACTTTCTGGAGAGTTTATATCTTAAATGGATATTGAATTTTGTCAAATGGTTTTTCAGCATCTATTGAGACAGTCATTTTTTTTTTTTTCAATTTGTTAACATGGTATATCATATTGATTGGTCTTTGAAAATACTGAAGAATCCTTGCATCCCTGGGATAATTTCCACTTGATCATGTTGTATGAACCATTCAGTGTATTGTTGGATTTGGTTTGCTGATATTTTGTTAAGGATTTTTGCATCTATGTTCATCAGTGATATTGTCCCATAATTTTCTTTTTTATAATATCTTTGGTTTTGGCATCAGTGCAATGCTGGCTTTATAGAATGAGTTTGGGAGTGTTCCTTCCTCCCTCTGCAATTTTTGTTAACAGTTTGAAAAGGATACATGTTAACTCTTCTCTTAAGTGTTTATTAGAACTCAACTGTGAGGCCATTGTAAATGGACTTTTGTTAGATTCAGTATTATTACTGCTAGTTGATCTGTTCATATTATCTATTTCTTTTTGGCTCTTGGGAGGTTGTACATTGGGAGATGGTACATTTCTAGGAATTTGTCCATTTCTTCTAGGTTGTCTGTTTTATTGGCATATAGCTATTTGTAGTGGTCTCTTTTGTGCCTTTGTCTTTCTGCTATGTTGGTTGTAACTTCTTTTTCATTCCTGATTTTATTGACTTAAGCCCTCTTTTAATTTTTTTTTTTTTACTTGATGAGTCTGGCTAAAGATTGATCAATTTTGTTTCTCTTTCCAAAGAAACAGATCCAAGTTTTATTGACCTTTTCTTTCTTTTTGGTCTCAACTTCATTTACTCTCCTTTTGAGTCCTTCTAGTGTATTTTTTTTTAAATTTCAGTTATTGTATTGTTCAAATCTGTTTGGTTGTTCTTTATATTTTTTTAATTCTTTGTTAGAAACTAATTTCTGACTCTGTGGGTCCATTCTTCTCCTGAAGAATGGATTCTTTGATCATCTTAATAATCACTACCCTGAACTCTTTCTTATGTAGATTGCCTATCTCCACTTCATTTACTTCTTCTTCTGGGGTTTTATCTTGTTCCTTCATTTGGAACATGTTGTTCTGTCATCCCAGTGCAAGACCCCTGGGTTGAGGAGCCTAACATGTGGTCTGTACCTTTTACTCCTTTGAAATAACCCTCTGAAATTATGATTATTATCCCATTTGTGAGTTACCCACCCAAGGGTATGGGATGTGATTTGACTTGATTATATTGTCTTCACCCTTCCTGTCTATTTTGCTGTGGTTCCTTCGTTATATCTTTATCTGTAAATCTTCTCTGGTAGGTTCCAATCTTTTTCATAAATTATTATTATGCAATAGTTGTGATTTTAGTGTGCCTCGGAAAGGAGGTGAGCTCATGGTTTTTCTATTCCACCACCTTAGTCAATCCTCCATCAATTTATATTCCATCTCTATAGATTTCTCTATTCTGGATGTTTAATATACATATAATCATGCAATATGCAATCTTTTGTATCTGGGTTCTTTGACTTTTCATAATATTTTTGAATTTCATTCATGTCATAGCTTGTATCAGTACTTTTCTCCTTTTTATCACTGAATAATATTCTATAGTATGTATATATAACAATTTGTTTATCCCTTCATTTGTTGATGGGCATTTGGGTTATTTTCACCTTTTCCCTATTGTGAATAGTGCTGCTATGAACATGCATGTACATATGCTTGTTGAAGAAAGTATTTTCATTTCTTTCAGGTATACACCTAGGAGTAGAACTGTGGAACCACATGGTAATTCTATTTTCAACCTTTTGAGGAAACCACAAAACTGTTTTCCACAGAGACTGGGCCATTTTACTTTACTGCCAATAATGTGCAAAAATTTCCAATTTCTCCACATCCTCACCAGCACTTGTTATGTTCCATTTCTGTTCTTTTTTTTTTTTTATTGCCATCCTGGTGGATGTGAAATGGTACTTCATTATAGTTTTTATTTGCATTTTCTTAATAGTTAAAGATATTGAGCATTTTTCATGTCCTTCTTGGCCATTTGTACATCTTCTTTGGAGAAATGTCTGTACAAGTACTTTGCCATTTAAAATATTGGAGTGTTTTTCTTTTGTTGTTGTTGTTGTTGAGTTGTAAGAGGATTTTTGTTTTTTATGTTTTAGCTAAGAATCCATTGTGATATCCAAGATTATGAAGACTTACTATATTTTCTTCTAAGAATTTTAGTTTTAGCTCCTATGCTGATCCTTTTTGAATTAATTTTTGTATATAGTGTGAGGTAAGGGTATAATTTCATTCTTTTTTTTTTGCATGTGATATCAAGCAGAGACATTACTTTGCCAACTAAGGTCTGTCTAGTCAAGGCTATGGTTTTTCCTGTGGTCATGTATGGATGTGAGAGTTGGACTGTGAAGAAGATTGAGCGCCGAAGAACTGATGCTTTTGAACTGTGGTGTTGGAGAAGACTCTTGAGAGTCCCTTGGACTGCAAGGAGATCCAACCAGTCCATTCTGAAGGAGATCAACCCTGGGATTTCTTTGGAAGGAATGATGCTAAAGCTGAAACTCCAGTACTTTGGCTACCTAATGCGAAGAGTTGACCGATTGGAAAAGACTCTGATGCTGGGAGGGTTAGGGGCAGGAGGAGAAGGGAACAACAGAGGATGAGATGGCTGGATGGCATCACTGACTCGATGGACGCGAGTCTGAGTGAACTCTGGGAGTTGGTGATGGACAGGGAGGCCTGGCGTGCTGCGATTCATGTGGTCGCAAAGAGTCGAACACGACTGAGCGACTGAACTGAACTGAGCTGAACTGATATCAAGTTGTCCTAGCATCATTTGTTGAAGAGACTTTTCCCCCCATTGAATAGTCTTGACTCTCTTGTCAAAAATTAACCAGTCAATAACACCAAAGACACAGGCAACAAAAGATAAAATAGACAAATAGGACTGTATCAAAATTTTAATATTCTGTTCACCAAAAGATACTACAAACACAGGGAAAGACACCTTACCAAATGAGAGAAAATGTTTTCAAATCATATAACTGATAAAAGATACATATCAACAGTATATGAAAAACTCCTACCACCATATGACCCAGAAATCCCACTCCTAGGCAAATACCCTGAGGGAAACCAGGGTGGAAAAAGATACATGTAACCCATTGTTCATTGCAGCATTATTTACAATAGCTAGAACGAAGAAGCAACCTAGATGTCCATCGAGAGATGAATGGATAAAGAAGTTGTGGTACATATACACAATGGAATATTACTCAGCCATAAAAAGGAATGCATTTGAGTCAGTTCTGATGAGGTGGATGAACCTAGAGCCTGTAATACAGAGTGAAGTGAGTCATAAATAGAAATAAATATCGTATTCTAATGCACATATACAGACTATAGAAAAATGGTACTGAAGAATTTATATATAGGGCAGCATTGGAGAAACCGACATAGAGAATAGACTTATGGACATGAGGAGAGGAGAGGGTGAGATGTATGGAGAGAGTAACATGGAAACTTACATTCAGTTCAGTTCAGTTCAGTCGCTCAGTTGTGTACAACTCTTTGCGACCCCATGAATTGCAACACACCAGGCCTCCCTGTCCATCACCAACTCCCAGAGTTCACTCAAACTCATGTCCATCAAGGCAGTGATGCCATCCAGCCATCTCATCCTCCGTTGTCCCCTTCTCCTCCTGCCCCCAATCCCTCCCAGCATCAGAATCTTTACTAATGGGTCCACTCTTCGCATGAGCTGGCCAAAGTATTGGAGTTTAAGCTTTAGCATCAGTTCTTCCAAAGAACACCCAGGACTGATCTCCTTTAGAATGGACTGGTTGGATCTCCTTGAAGTCCAAGGGACTCTCAAGAGTCTTCTCCAACACCACAGTTCAAAAGCATCAATTCTTCAGCACTTAGCTTTCTTCACAGTCCAACTCTCACATCCATACCTGACCACTGGAAAAACCATAGCCTTGAGAAGACTGACCTTTATTGGCAAAGTAATATCTCTGCTTTTGAATACGCTATCTAGGTTGGTCATAACTTTCCTTCCAAGGAGTAAGCTTACATTACCATGTGTAAAATAGCCAAAAGGAATTTGCTGTATGCCTCAGGAAATTCAAACAAGGGCTCTTTATCAACCTAGAGGGAGGAGATGGGACTGAGCTTTAAAAGGGAGGGAATATTTGTACACCTATGGCTGATTCATGTTGAAGTTTGATAGAAAACAACAAAATTCTGTAAAGCAATTATCCTTCAATAAAAAAATAAAAAGAACTTTACAACTCAACAACAAAAAACAACCCACTTAAAAATGGACAAAAGAATAGACATTTCTCCAAAGAAGATACTTAATTATCAAGAAGCATGTGAAAAGATGCTCCACATCACTAAAATGCTGGCTTAAAACTCAACATTAGAAAATAAAATCATGGCATCTGGTCCCGTCACTTCATGGCAAATAGAAGAGGGGAAAGTGGAAGCAGTGACAGATTTTATTTTCTTGGTGTCCAAAATCACTGCTCGTGGTAACTGCAGCCATGAAACTAAAAGATGCTTGCTCCTTGGAAGGAAAGGTATGACAAACCTAGACAGCATATTAAAAAGCAAAGATATCACTTTGCCGACCAAGATCCGTATAGTTAAAGCTATGGTTTTTCAGTAGTCATGTATACATGTGAGAGTTGGACCATAAAGAAGGTTGAGCAACAAAGAATTTATACTTCGGAATTGTGGTGCTAAAGAAGACTCTTGAGAGTTCCTTAGTTTGCAAGGAGATCCAACTAGTCAATTCTAAAGAAAATAACCCCAGAATATTCATTGGAAGGACTGATGCTGAAGCTCCAATACTTTGCCCACCTGGTGCAAAGAGCTGACTCATTGGAAAAGACCCTGATGCTGGGAAAGATTGAAAGCAAAAGGATAAGGGAGCAGCAGAGGATGAGATGGTTATAAAGGATCACCAACTCAATGGACATGAATCTGAGCAAACTCCAGGAGATAGTGAAAAACAGGGAAACCTGGCATGCTGCAGTCCATGGGATCTCAAATAGTCGGACATGACTTAGCGACTGAACCACAACAACTCAAAATCACAATTAGCTAGCACCTGAAACCCATTGGGATATCTGCTGCCCAAAAAACAGAACATAGTAAGTGTTGACAAAGTTGTGGAGAAATTGAAGCACTTGTGGACTGTTGGTGGGAAAGTAAAATGGTACAACCACTATGAGAAGTAGTTTAGTGCTTCCTTAAAAAATTAAAAATAGAATTACCATATGATCCTGGACCTATACCCAAAATACCTATACCCAAAATATTTAAAGGCAGGATCTTGAAGAGATAGATGTATTCCCAAGTTCATAACATCATTAATTACAATACCCAAAGGGTGGAAGCAACCCAAGTGTCCACTGATAAGTGAATGGATAAGCAAAATATGATATACACATTCAGTGGAATATTACTCTAAAAAGAAATGAAGCTCTGGCACATGCTACAACATGGATGAACCTTGAGGACATTATGCTAAGAGAGAGAAAGTGATTACAAAAAGACAAACATTATATGGTTCCACCTATATAAGATACTTAGAGTGGGGCTTCCCTGGCAGCTCACAGTAAAGAATATGCCCCCAATGCAAGAGACTCGGGTTGTATTCCTGGGTTGGGAGGATCCCCTAGTGGAGGGCATGGCAACCCACTCCAGTATTCTTGCCTGGAGAATCCTATGGACAGAGGAGCCTTGAGGGCTACAGTCCACGGGGTCACAAGGAGTCGGACGTGACTGAAGTGACTGAACACAAACACAAGGTACTTAGAGTAGTCAAAATAAAAAAACTGAAAGAAGAATGGCTGTTGCCAGAGAGTAGAGGGAAGGGATAATAAGGAGGTATCATTTACTGGGTAGAGTTTCAATTTTGCAAGATGAAAAGTATTTTGGAGATTGGTTACTCAATAGAATGAACATATATAACACTACTGGACTACATACACTTAAAGATGGTAAATTATGTAATGTATGTGTGTGTGCATGCTAAGTTGCTTCAGTAGTATCTGACTCTTTGAGACTGCATGGACTGTAGCCCACCAGGTTCCTCTGTCCATAGGATTCTCTGGGCAAGAATACTGGAGTGTGTTGTCATGCTTTCCTCCAGGGGATCTTCTTGACCCAGGGATCAAACCCACATCTCTTTATGTCTCCTCCTGCACTGGCAGGTGGGTTCTTTACCACTAATGTCACCTGGGAAGCCCTTGTAATGTATGTCTTGTCTTAGTCATTCAGTTGTGTCCGACTCTTTGTGGCCACACAAACTGTAGCCTGCCAGGCTTCTCTGTCCATGGGATTCTCCAGCCAAGAATACTGGATTGGACTGCCATTCCCTTCTCCAGAGGATCTTCCTGACTTAGGGATCGAATCCTGGTTTCCTGCATTGCAGGAAGATTCTTTAGCAGTTGAGCTACAGGGAAGTCCTGTAATGTATTCATTACCATAATTTTTAAAAAATCTGTGCAATAGGTGACTTTTGAGAGGTAGGATGGGGTTTTGGTGAGGAAGAGCTATACCCATTTGTTGTCATTTTACCCATTTTCTACAATGTTAATGGGATTTTGGGAGTTAAGCAAAATTGTAAATTTAAAGTGTTGTATAGATATTTGTTTTTTTGATTTTTTGGAGGGAGATAATATTCAAGTACCAATGTGGGAAGGATAGGTTGAAATCAGGAAAACCTGATGGCAATAGAGAGCTATGGGGAACAGTTATAATAGTCAAATTTAATCAATCTCATGGGTTGGACTCCAGCCTCTAAGAATATTTGCAAATTAGCTTCAATAATTTATCAAGGAAATCTTTCTCACTTTTCCAGTGTCTCTAAGATTGATAAATACAGCAATAACTCAATTCAAACAACAGACATCTTGGTATGCTCACATTACTGTGATTCTCAAGAGCTTTCAGTTTACCTGGACTCACTGTACCTCTCAGTTTAATTTCTATCCAGTATTGTAACTGGACTTGATTATTTTCTTTCTCCCATTTTAGGTCAACCTCGGCCTCATACTATTATATAGCATTATGCAACTTATAGATTTAGACAACAAGTAAAGCCCAAAGTACATTCTACCTGGAGAAGAGGAAAAGTGGTAGAAAACTGGAAGAGAGATGGAGGGAACAAGCATCCACTGAGTACACCTCTAAAGCTGTACTATTGATTTTAAAAAGGTTATATCTTTTAATATTTGTGAAAACCCTCTGAGGTATATATTGACATTTTCTGTTGTATAAATTAATAAAAAGAGACTTGGAGAGCTATAACATTCCCAAAGTTAACTCAAATAGAATAAGAAAGTTGAATTTAGAGTTCAGGTGGTCTAAGTCTGTTCAGAGGTTGTTTTCTGACCGTCCAGGGGTGGTTAGCCCCGAGCTTAGCTTAATTTTAACCAGAACATTGTCAGAAATTGACTTTTGATTAAAATAAGAATGTATCACTAGATTTACTAATTTCTTCATGCACATTTTTCCAGTTGCTGTGATAAAGATGCCTTACCAAGTGGAGAACTGATCCACAGATTGCCAACAGGAAACAGGATTCACACTCTATGGTTGCTTCTAGTGCCTAACTATACTATGAGAGGATAAACAGATTCAAATTCTGTATTTTGAAATTTAGAGCTTTAGGATAAAACATCACAAATTCAATGCTGATTATGTTTAGATGTTAAGTCTATTCTTGCTGCCAAATGACAAAACAAAATAGTGATGATCATTGAATTTGCACCAAGGCAGTCTTTGTGCTTACTTATTCATGAATGCTACACTGATTTTTTTTTTTTCCCAACTCATAAAAGGTTTATAAGAATACAAGAGGGAACATACAGAAAAGTTTTTAAATATTTAGTAATCGAATGGCAAGTTTTCAAATTATGCAAGAAAATTAAAGTCATCTTTCTTGTTCAATGCAACAAACCTGCATTAGAATTTTGAAGTAGTTCGTTGCTTAAGAGATCAAAATCCTGTGCTTAGAATTTGCTTCTTTTATGTGGGGATATGGAAAAGAGTGAATATGTTTCTAAATCTACATAAGGCAAACGTTTGTTAGAATATCACTTCCTCCAGTTTCTCTATCCCAAGCTGACCTATTTAACTGACCACTCCCTAAACTTGTGTTTTCACTTATTGTGAGAAGCACTTGACCATTGAGATGACTGTTAACTACTGATATTTGAAGAAAGTTTTAGAGACCTGAAGAAAGAAAGATACTTCAAACTTCATTCTTTGCAGTATCCAGAGCAGTGTTTCTCAACATTGGTTACAGGTAGGAACCAAATTATAAGTTAATTATATGTGTCATCTTGACTGGGCTGTGATCCCCAGATATTTGGATAAACATATTTCTGGGTGTGTCTGTGAGGATGTTTCTAGACAAGATTAACATTTTATGGATAGACTGAGTAAAGCGGGTTGTCCTCTCCAGTATGGGTGATCCTCATCCAATCCACCAAAGGCTTGAATAAAACAAAAGGTAGAGATGGAAATCTTTTTCAGCTATCTTTTCTGAATCAGCTAATGTTCCCTGAGCAAATGTAAATCTCTGAATTCTTATCCTCTATTCTCAATCTATATCCAGTATTTCTTCAATATCTTATATATTTTTTAGATGCTTTTAAGAATATAATTTTTTTTATTGTAGCACTTTTAAAGTTGTCTTCAATAGGGAGATTGATTAATCTTCTAGTTCCCCAGAAGGGGAAGTTCTACTCACACTTAAATTAGGAATTGGGGTTTTAATGTTTTTACAGTGGCTTGGCTAACATTAGGATACAGCCTTGAATTCAAAAGGAACTGGAACTAAGCACTCTGAAAAAATGTAGGATAACACAAAGGGGACCATATTTTATATTTCTATGAAAAAGAAACTAGAAAAACTTCATTCATGAAATTTTGGGAGGATGCAAAGTAGCTAGTCACTTGCCTAGTTTTATGACTTGGGTGTGCTTCAAATTCTAATAAACTGAGATCTTAACACCATTCCCACCAATGGTCTCATTGAGGGGTAGTATAGAGGATTGAATTTATAATACCCCATAGGTGGCTCAGTGGTTAAAGAATCCACTTGCCAATGCAGGAGACACATGAGATATGGTTTTGATTCCTGGGTTGGGAAGATCCCCTGGAGAAGGAAGTGGCAACCGACACCATTATTCTTGCCTGGGAAATCCCATGGACAGAGGAGCCTGGCGGGTGACTGTCCCTATTCCTGCTCCTGTGTGCTCAGTCCTCTCTGATTCTTCACGACCCCATGGACTGTAGCCCACCAGGCTGCCAGGGTCCAGCTCCCGTAGGAACCAGGGGAACCTGAGGGAAAAACGGCGTCAGCAGATGATTTAGAAGAGATAAGGAAAGAATGTTGTAGATAAGAAAACAGAAGAGAGAAAGAGGCTGATATTCCTTGGTTTACACAGAAAGCTAATAAAATCTTAGAAGCTCAGGCAGGAAAGTGAACGCAGGGAGCCTCTATGCTCCAAGGGATCAGCCTGAAAAAGAAAGTAAGAGAGAGAAAGAAAAAAAAAAAAAGAAAAGAAAAACACAGGGTGACCAAGCTTCTTCGAGTGAGGCCCATTTTTTTTTATTTTTAAAAGGGTCTTTTATACCTTTACTTGTACATAGAGGGAAATGAAAGATGCAAAGTCATACAGAGTCAGCCCAAACATTAGATCTGTTTTGTCTTTATCAAAACCAGGATTTTTTTCTGCAAACCTTTGCCATAGACAATGTTGTATACATTATCTTCTGGCCTTAGAGGCCTGTGGACATTTTATGACCCTCTTTTGATAAAGGCTGTTCAACCAGAAAACTTATTTTCCCTTGAAATGTTTTTTCTTTATATTTCTAATCTATGTCAGCCTCAGAAAGTATTAAACAAGTTACATTTCTCAGGGAGCAAAGGTGCAGTGAGTTACAAGAAAGAACCAATTAGCTCAAAAGTCTGATGTGGTTAATTTCAAGGCTACACTTGTTTTTCTTACTTTCCAACTATGTTAACTAATGCACTCCCAGGTGCACAGTGGATAAGAGATATGGGAACTTAGCAACAGGCATTGGCCCAATAATGAAATCCTACACCAGCACTACTCTAATAACTTTTAACTCTTTGAAAGGCTCTGTGTTTTAGGCTTCTCATGCCTCTCACAGTTGGGAGGCTATAAACAATCATATGCGTAGCTGTAAAACTCTGGATATACCTGCCAAGCAAGCTAGAATGCTAACAGAGGGGGGTTGGTTTGAAATATTCCTCTCATGTCCAAGAGATTTATTAGCTATAGTCCTAAGTTGATTTTCTCTAGAGAAAGGTGGTCGGGGATAGCCCCCTGTTAACGTCAGAGGAGTTGGTGAAAGTCATGAAATAGTAAAACAGACAGATTCTGGATTTGGGGTAGATGCTCGAGAAAGCCTAGGGAGCCTGTTGAGTCCTGAAGCCTTGCTTAACAGTTCTCTTCCACATGACCTTGTCATGGGTGGGATCTCCAGTGGTGGCTCCTGGCACCAGGCTCCTCTGTTCATGGGATTTTTCCAGCAAGAATACTAGAGTGGGTTGCCATTTCCTTTTCCAGGGGATTGTCCCCACCCCGGCATCAAACCCGTGTCTCTGGTGTTTCCTGCATTGCAGGTGAACTCTTTAATGTTGAGACACATGGGGGACGCCAAAGCTACAGTCCATGGGGGTCACCAAAGAGTAGGACATGGCTTAGTGACTAAACAACAGCAATATAGTGTAAAACCTTAATTTAAAATTATCCATAACTATTACAATTTGGGACACCCAGCAGGGAAGAAAAGAAACTGTAAAATTGCTTCATGGAAACCTTTTCATGTTACCAGACACAATAAACTAGAGAATTAACAGGCTAAGAACTTGAGGTAACAGAGCAATTTTATAAAGTCTACAAATTTGTTTTAATAATCAAACAGAGGAAAGAAGTAGTAAAATTCACATTGATGTACAAACCACTGTGAAAAAGAGGCAGATATTTAAAAGAACCGAGTATATCTTTATTAATGAATATAGTCATTATATTCATAGGAATTTAAAACTCAGAAACTGTTTAAATAGTGAAAAGAGAACTAGTGACCTAGAAAATAAATCTCTGGATATTATGAAAACACATATTAAAAATATAGAATACAAAAAAGACAAGTTATAAGACACGAAGGGTATAATTAGCAGGTCAAACATATCTCAAAACAGCTCCACAAGGAAAGCATACAGATGCATCAATGTTTGAGGAGAAAATGTCTGCAAGTTTTCTAGAATTGAAGTAACACACACACACCAAAAGAAAAGACGAGTCTTCAAACTGAAGGTACATCAAGTTCCCTTTTCTATAATTCAAATGAAATGCAGAAGTAGAGAATATGAAAGACAGATGGAAAAATTTAGAATATACCAAAAATGAAACCACAGAGAGAAACTGCAAGATGAGGGAGTAGAAGGACATGTACTCATATTCTCCTGTGAGAACTCCAAAATAGCAACTAACCGCTGAACAACCATTGACAGGAGAATGTCCAGTTCAGTTCAGTTCAGTTGCTCAGTCGTGTCTGATTCTGTGACCCCATGGACTACAACACGCCAGGCCTCTCTGTCCATCACCTACTCACAGAGTTTACTCAAACTCATGTCTATTGAGTTGGTGATGCCATCCAACCATCTCATCCTCTGTCGTCCCCTTCTCCTCCCACCTTCAATCTTTCCCAGCATCAGGGTCTTTTCAAATGAGTCAGCTCTTCACATCAGGTGGTCCAAGTATTGGAGTTTCAGCTTCAGCATCAGTCCTTCAAATGAATATTCGGGACTGATTTCCTTTAGGGTGGACTGGTTGGATCTCCTTGCAGTCCAAGGGACTCTCAAGAGTCTTCTCCAACACCACAGTTCAAAAGCATCAATTCTTCAGCACTCAGCTTTTTTTATAGTCCAACTCTCACATCCATACATGACCATAGGAAAAACCATAGCCTTGACTAGAAAGACTTTTGTTGGCAAAATAATGTCTCTGCTTTTTAATATGCTGTCTAGGTTGGTCATAACTTTCCTTCCAAGGAGTAAGTGTCTCTTAATTTCATGGCTGCAGTCAACATCTGCAGTGATTTTTGAGTTCCCCCAAATAAGGTCTGCCACTGTTTCCACTGTTTCCCCCATCTATTTGCTATGAAGTGATGGGACCGGATGCCATGATCTTACTTTTCCGAATGTTGAGCTTTAAGCCAACTTTTTCACTCTCCTCTTTCACTTTCATCAAGAGGCTCTTTAGTTCTTCACTTTCTGCCATAAGGGTGGTGTCATCTGCATATCTGAGGTTATTGATATTTCTCCCAGCAAACTTGATTCCAGCTTTTGCTTCCTCCAGCCTAGTGTTTCTCATGATGTACTCTGCATATAAGTTAAATAAACAGGGTGACAATGTACAGCCTTGATGTACTCCTTTTCCTATTTGGAACCAGTCTGTTGTTCCATGTCCAGTTCTAACTGTTGCTTCCTGACCTGCATATAGGTTTCTCAAGAGGCAGGTCAGGTGGTCTGATATTCCCATCTCTTTCAGAATTTTCCACAGTTTATTGTGATCCACACAGTCAAAGGCTTTGGCATAGTCAATAAAGCAGAAATAGATGTTTTTCTGGAACTCTCTTGCTTTTTCCATGATCCAGTGGATGTTGGCAATTTGATCTCTGGTTCCTCTGCCTTTTCTAAAATCAGCTTGAACATCTGGAAGTTCACGGTTCATATACTGTTGAAGCTTGGCNTTGCTAGTGTGTGAGATGAGTGCAATTGTGTGGTAGTCTGAACATTCTTTGGCATTGCCTTTCTTTAGGACTAGAATGAAAAGTGACCTTTTCCAGTCCTGTGGCCACTGCTGAGTTTTCCAAATTGGCTGGCATATTGAGTGCAGCACTTTCATAGCGTCATCTTTCAGGATTTGAAGTAGCTCAACTGGAATTCCATCACCTCCACTAGCTTTGTTCATAGTGATGCTTCCTAAGGCCCACTTGACTTCACATTCCAGGATGTCTGGCTCTAGATGAGTGATCACACCATCGTGATCATCTGGGTCATGAAGATTCCTTTTGTACAGTTCCTTTGTTTATTCTTGCCACCTCTTCTTAATATCTTCTGTTTCTGTTAGGTCCATGAATCAAGGTAAACTGCTGCTGCTAAGTCATTTCAGTCATGTCTGACTCTATGTGACCACATAGATGGCAGCCCACCAGTCTCCCCCGTCCCTGGGATTCTCCAGGCAAGAACACTAGAGTGGGTTGCCATTTCCTTCTCCAATGCATGAAAGTGAAAAGTGAAAGTGAAGTTGCTCAGTAGTGTCTGACTCTCAACAACCCTATGGACTGCACCCTACCAGGCTCCTCCATCCATGGGATTTTCCAGGCAAGAGTACTGGAGTGGGTTGCCATTTCCTTCTCCTAAGGTAAACTGGACATGGTCAAATAGGAGATGGCAAGAGTGAACATTGACATTTTAGGAATCAGTGAACTAAAATGGACTGGGGTGGGAGAATTTAATTCAGATGACCATTATATCCACTACCGTCGGCAAAAATCTCTTAGAAGAAATGGAGTCAATGAAACTCAATGAAAGAGTCTGAAATGCATTTTTGGGTGCAATCTCAAGAATGACAGAATGATCTTGGTTTGTTTCCAAGGCAAACCATTCAATATCACAGTAATCCAACTCTATGCCCCAACCACTAATGCCAAAGAAGTTGAAGTTGAATGGTTCTATGAAGACCTACAAGACCTAGAACTAACACCAAAGGAAAGATGTCCTTTTGATTATAGAGGACTAGAATGAAAAAGTAGGAAGTCAAGAGATACCTGGAGTAACAGGCAAGTTTGACCTTGGAGTACAAAATGAAGCAGGGCAAAGGCTAACCGAGTTTTGTCATGAAAACTCACTGGTCATAACAAACACTGTCTTCCAACAACACAAGAAACAAGTCTACAAATGGGTATCACCAGATGGTCAATACCAAAATCAGATTGACTGAAGCTCTGTACAGTCAGCAAAAACAAAACTGGGAGCAGACTGTGGCTCAGATCATGAACTCACTGCCAAAGACATAAATTGAAGAAAGTAGGGAAAACCACTAGGTTATACAGGTATGACCTAAATCAAATCCCTTACGATTATACAGTGGAAGTGACAAGTAGATTCGAGGGATTAGATCTGATAGAGTGCCAGAAGAACTATGGATGGAGATTTGTAACATCATACAGGAGGTGGTGATCAAAACCATCTCCAAGAAAAAGAAATGAGAAAAGGCAAAATGGTTGCCTAACAAGGCCTAACAAATAGCTGAGAAAAGAAGAGAAGCAAAGGTGAAGGAGAAAAGGAAAGACATACCCATCTGAATGCAGAGTTTGGAAGAATAGCGAGGAGAGCTAAGAAAGCCTTCCTAAGTGATCAGTGCAAAGTAGAGGAAAACAATAGAATGGGAAACACTAGAGAGCTCTTCAAGAAAATTAGAGATACCAGGGTACATTTCATGCAAAGATGGGCACAATAAAGGACAGAAACAGTATGGACCTAATAGAAGCAGAAGATATTAAGAAGAGGTAGCAAGAATATATTATCTTATTATTACTATATATTATAATATATCCTAGAGAAGGAAATGACAACCCACTCCAGTACTCTTGCCTGGAAAATTCCATGGACTGAGGAGCCTGATAGGCTACAGTCCATGGGTTTGCAAAGGTTCGGACATGATTGAGCGACCTCACAGAGAGAGGAAGAATACACAGACGAAGTAAACAAAAAAATATCTTAATGACCCAGATAACCATAATGGTGTGTTCACTCACCTAGAGCTGGACATCCTAGAGTTCAAAGTCAAGTGGACCTTAGGAAGCATCAGTACAAACAAAGCTAGTGGAAGTGATGGAATTCCAGCTGATCAATCTCAAGTCCTAAAAGATGATGCTGTTAAAGTGCTGCATTCAATATGCCAGCAAATTTGGAAAACTCAGCAGTGGCCAAAGGACTGGAAAAGGTCAGTTTTCATTCCAATCCCAAAGAAGGGCAAAAGAACGCTCAAACTACAGCACAGTTGCACTCATCTCACTTGCTAGCAAAGTAATGCTCAAAATTCTCCAAGCCAGGCTTCAGCAGTACATGAACTGAGATCTTCCAGATGTACAAGCTGGATTTGGAAAAGGCAGAGGAACCAGAGATCAAATTGTCAACATCCATTGGATCATAGAAAAAGCAAGAAAATGCCACCAGAAAAGCATCTACTTCTGCTTCATTGATTCCACTAAAGCCTTTAACTGTGTAGATCACAAAAAATGTGGAAAATTCTTCAAGAGATGGGAATACCAGACCACCTTGCCTGCCTCTTGAGAAATCTGTATGCAGGTCAAGAAGCAACAGTTAAAACCAGACTTGGAACAACTGACTGGTTCCAAATTGGGAAAAGAGTACTTAGGCTGTATATTGTCACCTTGCTTATTTAACTTACATGCAGAGTATATCATGTGAAATGCTGGGCTGGAAGAAGCAAAAGCTGAAATCAAGATTGTAGGGAGAAATATCAGTGACCTCAGATATGCAGATGACACCACCCTTATGGCAGAAAATGAAGAGGAACTAAAGAGCCTCTTGATGAAAGTGAAGGAGTAGAGTGAAAGAGCTGGCTTAAAACTCAACATTTGAAAAACTAAGATCATGGCATCTGGTCCCATCACTTCATGGCAAATAGATGAGGAAACAGTGACAGACTTTAATTTCTTGGGCTCCAAAATCACTGCAGATGGTGACTGCAGCCATAGACACTTGATCCTTGGAAGAAAAGTTATGACCAGCCTAGACAGCATATTAAAAAGCAGAGATATTACTTTGCTGACAAATGTCTGAATAGTCAAAACTATGGTTTTCCAGTAGTTATGTATGGATGTGAGATTTGGACCATAAAGAAAGCTGACTGCTGAAGAATTGATGCTGTTGAACTATGGTGTTGGAAAAGACTTTTGAGAGTTGCTTGGACAGCAAGGATATCAAGCCAGTGAATCCTAAAGGAAATCAGTCCTGAATATTCATTCTAAAGACTGATGCTGAAGCTGAAGCTCCAATACTTTGGCCACCTTAGGTGGAAAACTGACTCACTGGAAAAGACCCTGATGCTGGGAAAGATTGAAGGCAGGAGAAGAGTACGACGGAGGATGAGATGGTTTGATGGCATCACTGACTCAATGGACTTGAGTTTGACCAGGGTTTGGGAGTTGGTGATGGACAGGGAAGCCTGGCATGTTGTAGTCCATGGGGTCACAAAGAATTAGACACGACCGAGTGACTGAACTGAACTGAACTGAAAAGGAAAAGACAGTATATTTATAGTGGAAAAAAATTCAACTGACTGACTGAAGACTTGTTATATTGTCATAAGATGATAGAATAATAATTTTGACATATTGAGGAAAAGTAACTGTCAGTCTATAACTCTTGCCCAGATGAATTATCTTCAAGAATAAAGAAAAAAGAAAATCCCTTCCAAACAACCAAAGAATAAGTTTATTGCACTCAGATCCTTGAAGAAAATTTTATAAAAGTAAATACTTTAGGAAACTGAAACCAGAGTAAAGTGCGGGCTTATAAGAATAATATGAGCAAAACAATATATAAATTAATAGTTGACTACATATAAAAGAAAAGGAAGAATCCCTATTATGGAGCTTGGAAAACAATACAGTGAAACTTGAGAAACAACCCAAATTAACATGGGTGGTAAGGTTGTAATCAGAGTCCTTACATTCTAAGGACGAAGAAACATTGACTAATTTTAGATTTTCAGTCAAGTACAATCAGAATCCCTTAAATCCCTAGAGGGGAAATGTGAGTAAAGAAATTTCAATCAATCAAAAAAAATAAATAAAAGAAAATAAGCAAAGTCAGAGAGGGAACAAATAAAAAGCCCAGGAACAAGAAAATATAATACAATATGGTAGGAATTAAACCAAATATGTGAGTGATCATTATAAATGAAAATGGATTAAACTGGTCTTTTGAAATACAAAGATTATTAAATAGGATTTCAAAATACAATCTAGCAATATGTTTTATACAAAGAACTCAACTACAATATTATGACACAGAAAATGAGGAGGACTTGAGGTCATTGTTGTGATAATGACCCCATTAGTAAGCAGGCTGTGGAGGTCATGGAAAACTAATCTGCTGGAATTGTAGACAAATGGTATTTTTGTTTCCTGACCTTGTGACTAAAAAAGATTTGTTCTCCAGCCTTCCAGTTTTAACATATTCATTTAGAACAGAAGCATTATCAACTCTTCAGTATTTGAAGAAATGATTATGGACAAAGGGTGTCTTTTGGGTTTTCACATGCCAATCTGGAAATGGTACCAAGGTTCATTTACTACTTGTACCCTTCTGTAGTATAATTCAAAATGGGCAAACTCATTCTACTCAAAATGTGCAAACTCATTCTACCTCAGTCCTAATGAACTAGATCTGCAGTGCAATCAGAAAATAATTATTCATTATTTTGAATAATTATTCAATCATTCCTTGGAGGATGCCATAAAACTACAAAAAGATTTTGTTATATTAGAAAGGTTTTAAATAGGGTAGCTAAATATAATACTGTTAAATTCATTTCACTGATGCTAAAAGATTAAATTTTCTTAGTATCCTATGTAATTATGTTTTTTACTTAGTATTATTTTCACCTAATATAAATATGACACTCAGTAACAGGTATTAAATAGTATATCTGAAATACTGATACTTAGCATTTGGTTTATTACAATACTAAGCTGAGCAATTACTTATCTTTCTCAGGATGAGATACAGATAGAAGATAGATGCACACTCATTTCTCAGGACAAGATTCAAATATTATCAACACTTAAAAATATTATTACATGTGACTACAAAGATTAATGGAATAAAATACTACCTATAAGCAAATTCTAATAGGTAGATGATGAAGGTGGCATTAGTGGAGAAAAGCCAGATTCTTTGAATAAGTCATGTTCAGACAACTTATATGAAGATAATTTCTGCATAAGCCAAGTTATATAATAAAAATGACTCCATAAAGTACTAGAGGAAAAATAGATTACTATATATAATGTTGGAATAGCGATGGCCTTTCTTAGTATGATGTAAAACCAGGATTGTATAAAGGAAAAGAATAAGTAAATCTATTTCAAATTAGTAGTATTTCCATGAAACGGTATAAAGTTAAAAACAATGTATTGGTAGAAAACATCTAAAAATAAGTTAAAGTGCCATTTAAAAATCCACATTGAGTTTGTATAACTCAGTAGGAAAAAGATGAATACCACCAATAGATATATGGGAAATTATACGAGAAGTCCCTACATGTATAAAAAAATACTAAGAGTGAAAATGGTCATCTAGCTGGAGAATCCCATGGATGGAGGAGCCTGGTGGGCTGCAGTCCATGGGGTCACTGAGGGTCGGACACGACTGAGCCACTGCACTTTCACTTTTCACTTTCATGCATTGGAGAAGGAAATGGCAACCCACTCCAGTGTTGTTGCCTGGAGAATCCCAGAGGCGGGGGAGCCTGGTGGGCTGCCATCTATGGGGTTGCACAGAGTTGGACACTACTGAAGCGACTTAGCAGCAGCAGCAGCAAATACTTTAAAGATGCAAGTTTAAAAAGCAATGGGATACTATTTTCTAATGTATAAGCTTAACAAAGATTTTAAACTTTGTTTGCTATTACCCCTATTAACTTTCAAACTGTGGTACTAGAGAAGACTCTTGAGAGTCCCTCAGAGAGCAAGGAGATCAAACCAGTCAATTCTAAAGGCAATCTACCCTGAATATTCATTGAAAGGACTGATGTTGAAGCTGAAACTACAATACTTTGGCCACCTGATGAGAAGAGCTGATTCACTGGAAAAGACCCTGATGGTGGAAAGATTGAGGGCAGGAGGAGAAGGGGATGACAGAAGATGAGATGGTTGGATGGTATCACCAACTCAATGAACATGAATTTGAGCAATCTCTGGCAGATAATGAGGACAGGGAAGTTTGTCTTGCTGCTGTTCATGGGATCTCAAAGAGTCAGACACGACTTAGCAACTGAACAACAGCAACCCCTATTAGCAGGATATAGAGATACAGGTAACCTCATAAGTAGGCATGCAAATATAAAATAAATGTAACTGCTTAGCAAAAATTGACTATTATATAATTTTTGTCAGATTTAATAAGGCATAATTTACATACAATAAATTGTATTCTTTTAAAGTACATGATTTGGTGAGCTTTGACAATTACATATATTACTATAAAAATTTCCATTTTCATCATTCCCAGAAGTTCCCTCCTTCCTCCTTGAAGTAAAGCCCTTTGTTTCATTCCTATGCCTTTGCAACAGTTAATATATTTTCTGGTCCTATGTAGCTTTGCCTTTTGTAAAATACCCTCACCTTTTATATCTCACTTCTTTCATTTATCATAATGCTTCTGACTGCTGTTGTATATATCACTTTATTCCTTTTCATTGATGGATACTATTCCATTGAAAGGATGTGCCACAGTTTGTCCATTTATGATTTGGGCATTTGAAACCAGTTTGGTGCATTAGGAATAAAATTTCTATGAATATACATGTGCAATTATTACATGGATATATGCTTTCATGTTTCACTGGCAAATATCCAGGAGAGAGGTTACAGGATTATATGGTGGGTATATGTTTTGTTTTATAAGGTACAGCCATACTGTTTTTCAGAGCAGTTTTACATTTTGAGCATTCTAATTACTCCATATCCTCACTAATGCTTGGTATTGTCAGTCTTTTAAATTTAGCCATTCTAGGGTGTCTGTAGTGTTATTTTTTTCTGATTTTAATTTGCATTTGCACAGTCACATATAGTGAATCTTTTCATGTGTTAAAAGAAAACACAATGATAACACCAAGTGCAAGCAACATGAAGAAACTGGATCATTCATACATTACTGGTGGGAATATAACATGGTACAGTTCAGTTGGAGAAGGGGACAACAGAGGATGAGATGGCTGGATGGCATCACTGACTCAATGGACATGAGTCTGAGTGAACTCCAGGAGTTGGTGATGGACTGGGAGGCCTGGCATGCTGTGATTCATGGGGTTGCAAAGAGTCGGACACGACTGAGCGACTGAACTGAACTGAACAGTTCAGGTCAGTATATTGTCACCCTGCTTATTTAACTTATATGCAGAGTTGCTGCTGCTGCTAAGTCGCTTTAGTCGTGTCCAACTCTGTGCGACCCCATAGATGGCAGCCCTCTGAGCTCCCCCATCCCTGGGATTCTCTAGGCAAGAACACTGGAGTACATCATGAGAAACGCTGGGCTGGAAGAAACACAAGCTGGAATCAAGATTGCCGGGAGAAATATCAATAACCTCAGATATGCAGATGACACCACCCTTATGGCAGAAAGTGAAGAGGAACTAAAAAGCCTCTTGATAAAAGTGAAAGAGGAGAGTGAAAAAGTTGGCTTAAAGCTCAACATTCAGAAAACGAAGATCATGGCATCCGGTCCCATCACTTCATGGGAAACAGATGGGGAAACAGTGGAAACAGTGGCAGACTTTATTTTCCTGGGCTCCAAAATCACTGCAGATGGTGATTGCAGCCATGAAATTAAAAGACGCTTACTCCTTGGAAGAAAAGTTATGACCAACCTAGATAGCATATTCAAAAGCAGAGACATTACTTTGCCAACTAAGGTCTGTCTAGTCAAGGCTATGGTTTTTCCTGTGGTCATGTATGGATGTGAGAGTTGGCCTGTGAAGAAAGCTGAGTGCTGAAGAATTGATGCTTTTGAACTGTGGTGTTGGAGAAGATTCTTGAGAGTCCCTTGAACTTCAAGGAGATCCAACCAGTCTTTTCTGAAGGAGATCAGCCCCGGGATTTCTTTGGAAGGAATGAATCTAAAGCTGAAACTCCAGTACTTTGGCCACCTCATGTGAAGAGTTGACTCATTGGAAAAGACCCTGATGCTGGGAGGGATTGGGGGCAGGAGGAAAGGGGACGACAGAGGACGAGATGCCTGGATGGCATCACTGACTCAATGGACGTGAGTCTGAGTGAACTCTGGGAGATGGTGATGGACAGGGAGGCCTGGCGTGCTGCGATTCATGGGGTCACAAAGAGTTGAACACGACTGAGCGACTGAACTGATCTGACCTGACAGTTCAGTTCAGATCAGTTCAGTCGCTCAGTCAGGTCTGACTCTTTGCAATCCCGTGGACTGCAGCACAGCAGGTTTCCCTGTCCATCATCGACTCCCAGAGCCTGCTCAAACTCCATTGAGTCAGAGATGCCATCCAACCATCTCATCCTCTGTTGTCTCTTTCTTATCCCACCTTCACTCTTTCCCAGCATCAGGGTCTTTTCCAATGAGTCAGTTCTTCACATCATGTGGCCAAAGTATTGGAGTTTCAGCTTCAGCATCGTTCATTCCAATGAATATTCAGGACTGATTTCCTTTTAGGATTGACTGATTGGGCAAGAATCCCTTCAAAGAAATGGAGTAGCCATCATAGTAAACAAATGAGTCCGAAATGCAGTACTTGGATGCAATCTCAAAAACGACAGAATGATCTCTGTTTGTCTCCAAGGCAAACCATTCAGTATCACAGTTATCCAAGTCTATGCCCCAACCAGTAATGCTGAAGAGGCTGAAGTTGAATGGTTCTATGAAAACCTACAAGACCTAGAACTAACACCAAAGGAAAGATGTCCTTTTCATTAAAGGGGACTGGAATGCAAAAGTAGAAAGTCAAGTAGTACCTGGGGTAATAGGAAAATTTGGTCCTGAAGTACATAATGAAGCAGGGCAAAGGCTAATAGAGTTATGCCAAGAGAATGCACTGGTCATAGCAAACACCCTCTTCCAACAACACAAGAGAAGACTCTACACATGGACATCACCAGATGGTCAATACTGAAGTCAGATTAATTATATTCTTTGCAGACAAAGAGGGAGAAGCTGTATACAGTCAGCAAAAACAAGACCGGGAGCTGACTGTGGCTCAGATCATGAACTCCTTGTTGCCAAATTCAGACTTAAATTGAAGAAGTAGGGAAAACCACTAGATGATTAAGGTACCTAAGTAAAATCCCTTATGATTATACAGTAGAAGTGACAAATAGATTCAAGGG
Source organism: Redunca redunca (assembly GCA_006410935.1). Taxonomy (NCBI): domain Eukaryota; kingdom Metazoa; phylum Chordata; class Mammalia; order Artiodactyla; family Bovidae; genus Redunca; species Redunca redunca. Next base: position 232,227 of record SJYQ01003757.1, read on the forward strand.
ATTAGATCTGATAGATAGAATGCCAGAAGAACTATGGATGGAGATTTGTGACATTGTACAAGAGGCAGTGATCAAGACCATCCCCAAGGGAAAGAAATGAGAAAAGGCAAAATAGTTCTCTGAGGAGGCCTTACAAATAGCTGAGAAAAGAAGAGAACCGAAAGGGAAAGGAGAAAAGGAAAGATATACCCATCTGAATGGACAGTTTGAAAGAATAGCAAGAAGAGATAAGAAAGCCTTCCTCAGAGATCAATGCAAAGAAATAGAGGAAAAGAACAGAATGGGAAAGACTAGAGATCTCTTCAAGAAAATTAGAAATACCAAGGGAATATTTCATGCAAAGATGGGCACAATAAAGGACAGAAATGGTATGGACCTAATAGAAGCAGAAGATATTAAGAAGAGGTGGCACAGAATACACAGAAGAACTATACAAAAAAGATCTTCATGACTCAGATAACCACAATGGTGTGATCACTCACCTAGAGCCAGACATCCTGGAATGTGAAGTCAAGTGGGCCTTAGGAATCATCACTACAGACAAAGAAAGTGGAGGTGATGGAATTCCAGTTGAGCTACTTCAAATCCTAAAAGATGATACTCTGAAAGTGCTGCACCCAGTATGCCAGCAAATTTGGAAAACTCAGCAGTGTCCATGGGACTGGAAAAGGTCAGTTTTCATTCCCATCCCAAATAAAAGCAGTGCCAAAGAATGTTCAAACTACCACACAATTGCACTCATCTCACACGCTAGCAAAGGAATGCTCAAAGTTCTCCAAGCCAGGCTTCAACAGTATGTGAACTGTGAACTTCCAGATGTTCAAGCTGGTTTTAGAAAAGGCAGAGGAACCAGAGATCAAATTGCCAACATCCACTGGATCATTGAAAAAGCAAGAGAATTGCAGAAAAACATCTACTCCTGCTTCATTGACTACGCCAAAGCCATTGACTGTGTGGATCACAACAAACTGTGGAAAATTCTGAGAGAGATGGGAATACCAGACCACTTGACCTGCCTCCTGAGAAATCTGTATGCAGGTCAAGAAGCAACAGTTAGAACATGGTACGGCCACTCTGGAAAACAGTTTGGTAGTGCCTTGAGAAATTGAACAGGCAAGTACTATCTAAACCTGCAACTGTACTCCTGACATTTATCCCAGAAAAATTCGCAACATCTGTACAACTGTGTATACAGCAACGTTTTTCTAATACTCCAAAACTGGAAACCACATAGATGTACTTCAGTGGGCGCATGGTTAAACAAATTGTGCTAAATCCATGTAATGGAATATGTCAGCAATAAAAATGAACTCCTGATGACCTATTGATAATGTTGAACTATTGATATATACAACAGCCTGGATAAGCCTCCAGAGAATTATACTGAGTAAAAAAGCTATCCTCAAGAGCTTACATACTTATTATTCTATTTATATTAATATTATATTCTTGAAATGAATTCTAGAAATGGAGAACTAATTAGTGTTTGGTTAAGGAGGGAAATAACTGTAGCTATTAAAGAACAAAATGAAGAATCCCTGTGGTGATAAAACATTCTGTATTTTGACTTTATTAATGCCAATATCCTGGTTTTGACATTATAGCATAGTTCTACAAGATTTACTATTAGGGAAAAAGTAAGTAGAGTGTACACAGGATATTTGCATTATTTTTTGTAACTGCCTTTGACTTAATTCTCTCGAAATAAAAAGTTTAAAGAAGTTAAATGTACACCTACCATATAATTTGTCTTTTCCACTCCTAGGTATTTTATCCAAGAGAAATGAAAGTGTATGTCCGTACAAAGAGTTGTATATGACTGTTCATAGCAGCTTTATTTGTAATAATCTAAAACTGGAGAGAATTCAGGCATCCTTCAACAGATGAAAGGATGAACATATTGTGGTATATATTCAAGTAAGTGAGATACCACTAGCGGTAAAAAGAATCGAACTTTTGACGCATGCAACACTATGAATGAATCTTAATATATTATGCTGTGTCAAAGAAGTCAAAAAAGTATAAAATTCTAGAAATGCATATTAATCTATGATCACAGAAAAGAGATCAGATGGATTTACAAGTGCATCTCAAAGTTTATCAAACTCTATACTTCTAAGTGTGTAAATATTATATGCTAAATACAACTCAATGAAGGTGTGAAAATAGTCATTGTCTTTGTATTCTTGCAGAATTTTATTTAAAATCTCTATTACAGCATAAACTTTGGAGTTACAGGCCTGGGGTGGAGTCCCATTTTCATCATTTATTAACCATGTAACTTTAGGAAAGTTAAAATCAATTTCATCATCTATAAAATGGATACAACAAAAGTGCCTATCTCAAAATTTGGTTCAGAGGATTGAATGTAACAATGCAGTTCTTGACACACTGCCCATCAACTAATAAGTGCTCAAAAGTGTCCAATCCTAATGTCAACAATGCTACATAGTGACCATTCAAGGGTAGGGAAAGACCATGTCTTATCCATTCTTGTATTCCCATCATCTAACTGTTGAACAAAGTATACTCTCAGACTTTAATAAATTGAATGAATAAGATGGCTTATTATTAGAATACTCCAAAGTACCTTTACTATTCCTCAGCATTTGAACATTTAGGCTGTTTCTGTTGTTGTTCAATCAGTAAGTCATGTGTGATTCTTTGAGACCTCATGGACTGCAGCAGGCCAGGCTTCCCTGTCCTTCACTATCTCCCAGACTCTGCTCAAATTCATGTCCACTGAGTCAGTGATGTTATCCAACCATCTCATCCTCTGCCATCTAATGGTCTAACAATTTCTAGGCTGTTTTTTTTATTCTGTTGAAACATACACATCTATAATATGTTGTTACAGCAATCACACAAACCTTCCCCGATTTGCTTCAACTTACTTCTTGGGATATAGTAATAATATCAGAAATAATAATATCACAGCCATGGACATGATTAGAATATTGGAGTGTGATGACTTTCATTTTGCGTAGGATACCTTCCCATCTCGTCATCTGGTGCCATCATCATCTTTACTTTGAGGGATGCATGAAGAGGAGAACAGTCTGGAGAGAGTGGTCATTCATGGTATCCACTTTCACTGGTGAGTCTCATTGTCCTCTATTCCTCTGGGCTAGTGACTGGTTTGTTTGGGGCAGGGCATGTGACCTAAGTCTATCCAATAAGTATCTAAGTTGGACAGGAACAGATAGCCCTCTTTTTCTCTTCGATCTTGAGTTGTAGGATGTGGGCCTCAGATGGTCAACTGCTCAATCTTCGATAATGTTAGCAACTCTAGTCCTTTAAATTTATAGAAGAATGATTTTTTTTTACCTAAATATAAAGTAAATCTTGACCAATATGATTAGTTTTATGATTTTTCTCCTAATTCTTATTTAATTTGCTGTACTAAAATCTTGCTCATTAGTAATATTACCAGAACCATATGAGTGTATCTAATCCCCTTTGCCCACCCACACATGCTTTTAGAATTTTTAAGAATTATCCTTACTATTTGGTAGGTGCAAGAATTGTCTAAGTTGAGGGTTCTGAACCTGCAACCCATCTTGTCATATTGCTTTTCTCAGACTCCATAAGAAATGCAATATGGAAGACTCCGCAGCCCAAAGCTTAGTCCACACTCCTAACTAAAGCTTCTGACTCTATCACTGTCTGCTTTACCACCATGGTGAGCTGGACTGGACAGTAAACAGAATGATCTTATTCACCCATTTCTCTGAAACCCTGAGGTAGGCCTAAAGTCTGGCTCTCTTCAACAGTCTGGGGCCTCTGCCACCCCTTGCCCCTACTCACTGCAGTGGAAAAGCATAGAGGACAGAAAGTGAAAGATAAGTCGCTCAATTGTGTCCGACTCTTTGCAACCCCGTGGACTGTAACCTGCCAGGCTCCTCCATCCATGTGATTTTCTAGGCAAGAGTACTGGAGTGGGTTGCCATTTCCTTCTCCAGGAGATCTTCCCAACTCAGGGATTGAACCCAGGTTTTCTGCATCATAGGCAGACACCTTAGGGCAAGCGCAAAAGAGAGTGGAAGAAGTATTCATTATTTCTTCACTCTTCCTTCCAAAGGCTTTATCTCCTGATCCTGAGAGAGTGATGAGAAAAAATGTTGTTAATACATAGCTACCACGTGTGTGTGCAACTGAGCTTAGTTGCTAACTGAGCTTAGTTGCTCAGTCGTGTCTGACTCTGACGCTTTGAGCTGTAGCCCGCCAGGCTTTCTGTCCATGGGATTTTTCAGGCAAGAATACTGGAGTGGGTTGCCATTTTCTCCTTCAGGGTGTCTATCCCACCCAGGAATCGAACCTACGTCTCCTCTGCCTCCAGCACTGCAGGTGGATTCTATACCCATTGAGCCCTCAGGGAAGCCATATTTAGTGCCTAATAAGAATCCGGTCTTATGTTTATAAGCAGCCATAATAATCCTCATAACAATCCCATGAGCTTGGTGTAATTATCCCAATGAAGCTAATGAAAGTAACTTAAAAGGAGATTAAATAAATTCTCCAGGCTCACATGTTAATAAGGGACAGAGCCAAGATTTGGCCCCCAAGGCCTAGACCTCTGATCTTCCCAACATAGAACATGCTGTTTCTCAGAGGTCACACCATTTAGGATTTATAACATTTGGCAGTGGCCCTCTCTCCCATGGCAGGTACAGAAAGATAGGAGAAACTTTAAAAAGGCTTATTAATAAAAAAAAAAGTCACTGTCATAAAATAAATTTTGAATATAGCTTTAAAGTCAAAGGAAGCATCTTGTATATCTTCACTTGCTGTAGGGAAATTGATCCAAAGAAAGGAAGGCATTGGTGTACATAATCTTAATAATAGACTTTAAATGATCCTTAGGCCACCAAATACTACTGAAATGCTTCTAAATTCTAAAATGCTGGTGAAGTTATTTTAAATTTTTCAATCAATTTAAAATACATCATTTATATTTATATTCCTAATGTGCTGTGTTTATAATTTATGGTATGTTGTGATTCCCTGTATTAGCAATATGTTTACAAAAAATGTCTTTGGTACTTGGAGCATGGTGGGTGTTTAGTCGCTAAGTTGTGTCTGACTCTTGTGACCCCACGGATGCCAGGCTCTTCTGTTAATGGGATAATCCAGGCAAGAATACTGAAGTGGGTTGCCATTTCCTTCTCCAGGGGATCTTCCTGACCCAGGAATCAAACCCAGGTCCCTGAATTACAGGCAGATTCTGTACTGACTGAGCTATAAGGAAAGCCCTCTTGGAGCATAAGTTTTCTGTTTTAATATACAAAGAAAAGTTATAGTTATATATATTTCAGGCAAATAAGTCCACAATCACAAAGCTGTTTCTAAGTGAAAATACTTATGTTAAAATTCCTAGTATCTCATTGTACAGCAATGGCCCAATTTCTCCTTTTCAGCTGCTCCCTGATATATTTCTGATATCTTAACAACAAAAAAGTTGTAGATTTAAAAATAGTGACCTTTACTTTATAATAAGTAGCATTCCTGTTCTTAGACTACTGAAAACACTTAATGAATATAGTAAGTATAGTTAAGTAAATGACAAAAACTCAATGACTTCTCCTTACTTTTTAACAAGTTTGATTAGTTTTTTCCCTCACAGTTAAAAGAGAAGTCTTAGCAGACTTCTCCAAATATATTTTTAAATATGTTTTTTCCATCATTTTACTTGGGATTTTCAGAGCAGTTTTGCTCTCAGAATCTCATGACATTTAAAAATGAGACCTTCACTCCCTATATCTTATGTCAAAAAGTCTTCTGTGTATGAATTCTACCTCTATAAATAATTGAGAGTCCTGGTGGCTTTGTTTCTCTGCTTGTTAGTATTCAGCTCTCACTAACTCCTCTCTGTCAAAATGGGTTAATAACAAGTTGGCTATTTTACACTTAAGTGAGTTCTGCATATGAAAAGGATTTTAAAATGTTACAGGAGATACAAATTCAAAAGTATACAATTATACTGAAAAGCAAAAATATTGCTAAAATACCACTATACCCACTGAATAAACAGGAAAGAGATGTCTGAGCTTCACAGGCTTTGCTGACACTAGCAGCCATGAAGTCAGGAGAAGAGTTGGTACTTCAGTAATAATATCCTTGGGGGCATCCCATATACAGGTCACAAATAATTAGACTTGATTTACAAAGCCACTTGGCCTAACCTACACAATATCAGGCCATGTGACATTTAATAACAGTGTAATTATGCAGCCTTTTAACCTTTTTGAATGCAGCTTCAATTTGAGATAAGAAAAATGACAAATTTACATATTTTTCTTCGGTGAAATTTGCATAAAGCTGAAGTGTTGTATCTGTCATGAATTAATATTGATAGTGAGAGAATAAAATGTTTCATTAGGAATAAGACTGGCTCTAATTCTACTGATTCATTTACTTCTTTTGTACATCTGTGTCACACCTTATTTTACCTTTGTAATTTTTCACTTCATTTTAAATAACACAGCAAATTTTCTTAGTGAATCTGAGGTCAGTTAGTTTCTTCATCTGAAAAATGGAAGGATAGTAAAACAGATTGCTTTTTGTTAAATTGTTATTAGAGTATAGTCGACTTATAATGTTGTATTACTTTCAGGTGTGCAGCAAAGTGAATCAGTTTTCACTGATTCAGGAAGCCCCATGTGGCTCAGTCGGTAAAGAATCTGCCGGCAAGGCAGTTTCCATCCCAGGGTCAGGAAGATCCCCTGGAGAAGGGCATGGCAACCCACTCCAATGTCTGTGCCTGAGGAACTCCATGGACAGAGGACCCTGGTGGGCTATACTATGGAGTTGCAAGAGTCAGATACAACTTAGTGATTAAAGTGAAGAAAGTGTTAGTAGTTCAGTCGTGTCTGACTCTTTGCAACCTCATGAACTGTAGCCCGCCAGGCTCCTCAGTCCATGGAATTGTCCAGGCAAGAATACTGGAGTGGGTTGCCATGCCCTTCTCCAGAAGTGACTAAACTACCACCATATACATATTCCAGGCAGATTCTTTACCATCTGACCCACCAGGGAGGGAATTCTCCAAAACATATTTATTTTGTTGTTGTTTAGTCACTAAGTCGTGTTCAACTCTTTGAGACCCCATGAACTGCAGCATGTCAGGCTTCTCTGTCCATCACTATCTCCCTGAGTTTGGTCAAACTCATGTCCACTGAGACAGTGATGCCATACAACCATTTCATCCTCTGTTGCCCCCTTATCCTCTTGCCCTCAATCTGTCCCAGCATCAGGGTCTTTTCCAATGAGTCAGGTCTTCACATCAGGTGGCCAAAGTACTGGAGCTTCAGCTTCAACATCTGTCCTTCCAGTGAATATTCAGGGTTGATTTCCTCTGGGGTTGGTTGATCTCTTTGCTGTCCAAGGGACTCTCAAGAGTCTTCTCCAAAACCACAGTTGGAAAATGTCAATTCTTTGGCACTCAGCCTTCTGTACATGACTACTGGAAAAACAGTAACTGTCACTATATATACCTTTATCAGCAAAGCGATCTCACTTTATATATCCATTCTTTTTCAGATTCTTTTCCCATACAGATTATTAGAGAATATTAAGTACAGTTCCCTGTGCTATATAGTAGGTCCTTTTCAGTTATCTATTTTATTCATCAGTTCAGTTTAGTTCAGTCGCTCAGTCACGTCCGACTCTTTGAGACCCCATGAATCACAACATGCCAGGCCTCACTGTCCATCATCAACTCCCAGAGTTCACTCAAACTCATGTCCATCAAGTCGGTGATGCCATCTAGCCATCTCATCCTCTGTCATCCCCTTCTCCTCCTGCCTCCAATCCCTCCCAGCATCAGGGTCTTTTCCAATGAGTCAACTCTTCACATGAGGTGGCCAGAGTACTGGAGATTCAGCCTCAGCATCAGTCCTTCCAGTGAACACCCAGGACTGATCTCCTTTAGGATGGACTGATTAGATCTCCTTGCAGTCCAAGGGACTCTCAAGAGTCTTCTCCAACACCACAGTTCAAATGCATCAATTCTTTGGTGCTCAGCTTTCTTCATAGTCCAACTCTCACATCCATACATGACCACAGGAAAAACCATAGCCTTTACTAGATGGACCTTTGTTGGCAAAGTAATATCTCTGCTTTCCAATAATACTATCTAGGTTGGTCATAACTTTCCTTGCAAGGTGTAAGCGTCTTTTAATTTAATGGCTGCAATCACCATCTGCAGTGATTTTGGAGCCCAGAAAAATAAAGTCTGACACTGTTTCCACTGTTTCCTCATCTATTTCCCATGAAGTGATGGGACCGGATGCCATGATCTTAGTTTTCTGAGTGTTGAGCTTTAAGCCAACTTTTTCACTCTCCTCTTTCACTTTCACATAGTAGTATATATATGTCAATCCCAATCTCCTAATTTATCACTTCTCTCCACATTCCCCTTTGGTAACCATAAGTTTGATTTTAATATCTGTTTCTAATTTGTAAATAAGTTCCTTTGTATCATTTTTTATTACATTCCACATGTAAGTTGTCTTTCTCTGTGTGATTGACTTCACTTAGTATGATAATCTCGAGCTCCATGCATGTTCCTCCAAATGGCATTATTCTGTTCTTTCTCAAGGCTTCTTTATCCATTCTTCTGTCAATGGACATATATGTTGCTTCCATGTCTTGGCTATTGTATACAGTGCTGCAATGAACATTGGGGTGCATGTGTCTTTTCACATTATGGTTTTCTCCAGATATATGTCCAGAATGGGATTTCTGGATAGTATTTTAGTTCTATATTTAGTTTTTAAAGGAAACTCCATATTGTTCTCCATAATGGTTGTACCGATTTACATTCCCATCAACAGTATAGGAGGATTCTGTTTTTTCCATACCCTCTCCAGCATTTATTGTTTGTAGACTTTTTTGTGTTTCCAGTATGCTGCTGTGTTTGTAGACTTTTTGGTGATGGCCAGTCTAACCAGTGTGAGATGATATCTTATTGTGATTTTGATTTGCATTTCTGTGATAATTAGTGATGTTGAACATCTTTTCATGTGCTTTTTGGCTACCTGTATGTCTTCTTTGGAGAAATGTTTATTTAGATCTTCTGCTCATTTTTGGACTAGGTGGTTTGTTTTTCTGATTTTGAGCTAGATTTGCTGTTTGTAGATTTTGGAGACTAATCCCTTTTCCATCTCTTCATTTGCCAATATTTTCTCCCATTCTGTGTTGGGTTGTCTTTTCAATTTGTTTATAGTTTCTTTTGCTGTACAAAAGCTTTTAAGTTTAATTGGGTCCCAGTTGTTTATTTTTGTTTTTATTTTTATTACTCTAGGATGTGGATCAAAAAAGATATTGCTGTGATTTATGTCAGAGTGTTCTGCCTATGTTTTCCTGTGAGAGTTGAATAGTATCCATTCTTACAATTAGGTCTTTAATCCATTTTGAGTTTATTTTTGTGTGTGGTGTTAAGGGAGGATGCTAATTTTTTCTTTTACATGTGGCTGTCCATTTTTCCCAGCATCACTTATTGAATAGGCTGTCTTTTCTCCATTGTCATAGATTAGTTGACCATAGGGGCATGGGAAAAATAGATTATTTGTAATCGACTCCTTTTAATGTTGAAACTCAACATACCAAAATGATAGAACTAGAGCTGTTATGGCTGACACTGGGATAGGGAGGAACTTTTCTCCCAAAGAGAACACTGAATCATCTCCTTACCCTCCACCCTCTAAGAACCCTGGAGAATCGAGTAAAAACAAAACAGAATGTTTATTAGAAATAAGTGAGGCCACATGATACAATATTAATAAGCAGTCCAGTGATGAAACTGAGAAAACATTCCATTCACAGTAGTATACACAAGAATAAAATACTTACAAATAATGTTAATGAAAGGACAAGACCTAACCACTGAGAACTGTAAGTCATTATTGAGAGAAACTAAAGGCCTAAATAAATGGAGATATATACTGTTAATAAATTGGAAGAGTTAATATTGTTAAGGTGGCAGTATTCCCCAAATAAGCCAATAGAGTAAATAAAATTCCTATCAAAATCTCAGTAGGTTGACAAATAGATCCTAGAATTTTTATGAAAATGAAAAGCACCTAGAATAGCACTCCTCCTCAACAAAATCAAAACTATCAAAAACCATATTGAAAAGAACAAAAGTGGAGGACTTATCCTATTTGATCTCAAAACCTACTACAAAGTTTAAGTAATTATTATGTGTTTGCATAAAGATAAACATACAAATCAATGTGAAGAACAGCGATTTCAAAAACAAATGCACATATTGTTTTCAGTCAAGGCCTTCCTTGGTGGCTCAGAGGTAAAGAACTTGCCTGCAATGCAGGAAACCCAGGTTCGATCCCTGGGTGGGGAAGATCCCCTGAATAGGAAATGGCCACCCACTCCAGTATTCTTGCAAGGAGAATCCCATCGACAGAGAAGCCTGGTGGGCTACAGTTCATGAGGTTGGAAAGAGTCAGAAACGACTTAGCGACTAAACCACCACCACCACCAAGTATATTCATAAGTTAAGACTTAAAATAGTTGAACTAATATAATCTGCTACTACATTAGTCACTGATGAATATGAGCCAGTTTGGGAATAAATGCTATGAAAACAAATACTATGAATAGCAAGAGTGGAACCTTTTGTTAAGTGCTTTGTAATATCAGAATTTACATTTTATAAACCTGCATTGATATTGTACCTTTAACAAATTAAAAGCATTTTTTTAGGTCAATTAACCCTAATCTGGACTTCCCTGGTGGCTGAGACGGTAAAGTGTCTGTCTACAATGCAAGAGACCTGGGTTCGATCCCTGGATTGGGAAGATTCCCTGGAGAAGGAAATGGCAACCCACTCCAGTACTCATGCCTTGAAAAACCCTAATCTAGTTTGATTATTAATGAGATTATGTTAGTCAAGCAACTACTATGTGTACATTATCATATTCCTTGAAGAACCCTCATGTATTCATTGTGACAAGAAGTGAGCTTGCAATAAAGATAGTTGAACATAAGGCAGGACATTTTCAGCTTTTAAAAGATATTTAAAAACAAATTTGTATGGAGATTTTGTAGCATAGATATAGATGTGTCAATATATACAAAAGATATACAAAACAAAATAGTTGGCAGTGGTTAAGTATAGTTTATGGGATTATATGGTATCTTTTTTTCTTTTTGTTTATTTGCATTTTTTTGCATTTTTGACAATAAAAATTTTAAAACAGGAGAAAAACTAACATGTCAAGTTTAAATATTGTTTTTCTCCCAAACTGACTATTAATTGAAAGGCAGCTAGTTGAAGGAGGAGTTGAAGGAGGAAGTAATAGTTGTAATAGAACATGAATACATACTCTGAACTGGTTTTACTTTTGTAAAGGAAGATGAGGAACAACTTCCAGAGTCAAGAGTGCTCTTTAGCTGTAAACATGCCTTTGACTGTAGTCAACTCTATTACCCCTGTGAAGGATGAGGATTTTCCACAAGAACCTAAGATTAAAATGGGGAATGGAAGTGACTGTGATGAACTAAGGTGTATTTTTAGGATACCTGACAGTCCAGAGAAGAACTGACAAAATAACCCAGTGGAGATTTAGGAATACCCTGTGAAGTACAGCCTTAAAATCTGAGGCAGGAGTGTTTGCTCAGGCAGAGCTGACAGGAAATAGGCTCCTAGGGGACGCTCCAGATAAGAGAAGTGCAGACTGGACTCAGAAACTGGAGCCTTTTCTTGTGAGGAGAACCCAGGGAAGACTTTGACTGAGCTGGGAGCAAAGGCAACTTCCAGCATGGCTGGTGGAAAAGCCAAGACACTGCTCTGAGATTTTGGAGGGTTAGAAGGAAAGGAATGTGGGTGAAATAGGGAGATTAGTAATCCCACAGGTTGAGCAGAAAAGAGCACTCTTTGGACAGAAAAAAAAAAAAAAGACACCATCACTAGGGAAAAGCAAAAAAAAAAGTTCCCAGTTTTACATCAAAGCACTGTGCAGTTGCCTCACCGTAAGTTTATTTT
>SJYQ01003757.1:244250-297957 GCA_006410935.1 Redunca redunca
ATCTTGAATTATGTTATCAATAATTTACATATAATAGATTTATATCTATATTAATTTGTATTAATCTTGTATTCTACACAAATATATTTAAAATTTTCTATCTCATACATTGCATCCTGCGATCACCGTAAGTTTAAATTGCCTGTCTCTACTGTGTAAATATATGCAGAACATGCCTCCATCTGCTCCCCTGTAACAGGAAGTTGTGTCTGTAGACTGACACACAGTGCACCCTGATGGGAGAAGAAGCCCTGGTGGAGACCAGAGGGTCAGAAAAGGAAGCACACTAACATTAGAGAAAATGCTCCTTCACAAAATTTGGCTACAAGTGTTAAGCATGCAAGCTTGTCTTTAAATTTTCACAAGGACCTTGTGGAGTCAATCTTATTGTCCCTGTTTTACAGACATGAAGAGAAAGGAGTTGATCATCTGTGGCCTGTTTGACCAGTCATCTTCACTCTGCTCTGAGGCCAGGCCCATATTTCTCATTTCACCATACCCATAAGTGCTTTGTGACTTGGAAATGGAGATTAAATTTAGGTGAGTCAAGACAGATAATTCGATTGGAAAGAATCATCTGTTTGGCATCATTATAATTGGATGGTGTGATAGTTTCAGCATATTGCCTAATTTCCCAAAGATTCCCAAGAAGCACTTTGCTACAAGCTATTATGTATTGATATAAAGTAAGTTATAAGGATATATTGTACAACACAGCCAATACTTTATAGCCAATACTTTATGATAAGTATAAATAGAGTATAGCCTCTAAAAATTGTGAATCACTGTATTGTACACCCATAACTTATATAATATTTTACATCAAGTATACTTCAGTAAAAAAATTTCAAAAAGGGATACATCTCTCAAGACCCCAAAAAGCAGAAACATTCCATTCTTCAAATGAAAAAAATTTAAGAGGTATTTTAAAAATGCAGTATCATTTTATTGTGTTGCTAATGGAATTAGATACACTCAGCTATATAAACAGGGCACACCGTGTCCAACTGGCCTGAGAGGGTAAGGATAACAAATATTATTCAAAGCGATTTAGAGATGTGCAAAGAAAGCTCCCAGAGAGGAAGCCATTAGCAGGCTTATACCATGTCTAGGTTTTTCTTTTCTATTTTTGTATTATAGGAGAGCTGTTGATAATCAAGAAAGATTACTTGTTTCCAGGGCGAAGGAAAAAAAAGCAGCCAATTACACTGAATCAGAAGTATCATTTGGTGGGGAGTAATAACTGATATGCATGATGAGTGATTTAATTAAAGTTCCAACGAAGAATTTTAATGAGGGCATTTTTACTCGTTCATTCTCTCATCATTCATTCATTCATTATTCTTTTTTTTTTTTTTACCTTCCAATGCCAGGCCCTGAGAAGTGTCAGAGAAAAGACAATAAGTCAGGCACATTCCTTCCCTCAGAGAACTTGCAGTCTAGTGAGGGCAATGGATATGCAGAGCTACTACCTCCAAGTGATGGGCTTTGCAAGGACAGGATAAGCAAAGGGCTGTACAAGCCAGAAGAAAAGAGGCCTCTAATGCACCTAGAACTGTGTGACTGCTAAAGTGACCCAGGGGCCAGAGACCAGTCCTGATCCCTACCATGGCTGCCAGTGTAGCAGCTGCAGAGCTGCAGTTACACTGTGATAGCAATAGCCAGAGAGCAAGGTGAAGCCAGGACTGGCAACCTCAGTGTTGTGGTTAACAGGTGTTAAGGCAAGTACAAAGAAAATGTAACAGCAAGCCACAGCTTGGTTTTGAAAGGCAAGCACTCTATTAAATGCATAAAGAAATAGCACAAGCAGACAATGATGGTATTTCACTGAAGTTTAAATCCATCTTCAATTACTAGGATTCCAAAACTTTTCCTATGGTTTTTCTAAGCCTTGACACTTATTTTGGCTACAGCTCTGATTTTAGAAGGATGAAAGTGTTCAGAGTTAAATATTTGGAAGTAAAAGATGAATCTTTGAAAGAAAAAGGCTGGAATTGTGATTAGAGCATCATTTGGAACTTTCTTACCTGCTAATTCCACACACTCTTTTCTTCATTTTTAAAAAAATTGCAGTGCACCATTCATCCACTAAATACATGAGAGTGTGCTAAGTCGTTTCAGTCATGTCTGACTATTTGCGACGCTAAGGACTGTAACCCACAAGACACCTCTGCCCATGGGATTCTTCAGGCAATAATACTGGAATGGGTTGCCATGCTGTCCTCCAGGGGGTCTTCCTGATCTAGGGATGGAACCCTTGTCTCTTATGTCTCCTGCACTGGCAGGCAGATTCTTTACAACTAGTGCCACCTGGGAAGCCCCATCAAGTGCCTGCTGCTGCTGCTAAGTCACTTCAGTCATGTCCTACTCTGTGCGACCCCATAGACGGCAGCCCACTAGGCTCCTCTGTCCCTGGGATTCTCCAGGCAAGAATACTGGAGTGGGTTGCCATTTCCTTCTCCAATGCATGAAAGTGAAAAGTGAAAGTAAAGTCTCTCAGTTGTGTGCGATTCTTAGCGACCCCATGGACTGCAGCCTACCAGGCTCCTCCGTCCATAGGATTTTCCAGGCAAGAGTACTCGAGTGGGTTGCCATTGCATTCTCTGATCAAGTGCCTACTGTGAGCTAAATAAACCTTGAGGATACACAGGTGAGCAAGTGCCATCATTGCTCTCTGAGAGTTCCATCTTGATGAGGGGGAAGTGCTCAAACAAGATAATACATTCCCATACAAGATAATAAATGGGTGGGACATACCCTGGAAACACAGTTGAGGGACTGACTGATCTACTCAAGAAAGCTATCACAGCAGACAACAACTTTGAGCTTCATTCCAAAAGATGGGCAGGAGTTTTTAAATAGAGGATGGCAAAGAGCTCTCTGAAGAGCCTCAGCCAAGATATGAAGGCACGAAGTTGCATGAAATGTTAACAAAGGTGACCAGTTTTAGGTAAGAATTAGAGTGACAGGAGATGAGCTGGAAAGGTAGGTTGAGATTCCTCCACAGAAAAGGGGAAAAAAGTAATTGCTTAAAAGTTTTAGTGGGTTCTTTCTGCAGAGGGGGAGGGAATTTCCTTTAGTAGACCTTGGTTTCCCAGATGGGCGAGTGGTAAGGAATCCCCCTGCCAATGAAGGAGGCACAGGTTCTATCCCTGGGTCAGGAAGATCCCTTGGAGAAGGAAATGGCAACCCACTCCAATATTCTTGCCTAGAGAATCCCATGGACAGAGGATCCTGGAGGGCTATAGTCCATAGGGTCACAAAGAGTCAGACACAACTGAAGAGACAGCACACTCGCACGACTTTAGCTTGGCATCTGCCTGTTGTCTACTAGCCCAGTCATTTTCAGACAAAATTTTGAAGCAGGCAGAGTGCACATAGAATGTCCCTCTCCGCCTTGCTTCTGCTTCCCCTCATTCCTTCCTTCCTCATTCCTACCCTCTGTCTCCAGATTCCTTTCTAGCTTCTTTTACTCTGGGGATCTAGTCTGCCAGCTAGAGACTCCCTTCCTCCTGGCTTTGCTCCAGGCTCAAACCAATTTGATAAACATATTTTAAAAGAAAGACACTGTGTCACTTCTCAATACAATATATTTATAGCTGACTCTCAGCAGAAGTCTTCATTGTTGTATATACATTTTTGGATCTGGTCAGTGCATGCACACGTGTTTGTGTATGTGTTTGTGAAGATTTGGGGAAGGAGTAAGCAGGTGCCTTTTGGGCTACCAAGGTCATCACCTGGATTTACATTTCAGTGCAAGTAAGGAGCTGGCCACACCTAACCACCTATTGGCTGGTGTAGTTATTGTCCTATCACCCATAGTCTAGTGGTGAACAGTGGTGTTGATTTGCCTTCAATGTACAAGGTTCCCATGTTTAAAATATTTATAATCAGTACTTGCTAAAGATGTATAAATTATTTACACTAGCAGAACAACCATCACCACTACAAGAGATTTCATTCATAAAGTCCCACTGTATCCTGATGAATCTGTAGGCTTCTTGCTTTAAGAATACTTGGTGTTTAATGAGATGCTTTGAACAAATTAAAGAGAGAAAACATAAATAGATAAAACTATAAATTATATGATGGTTTTATTGTTAAAACTGATTGATGACCTATGAGCAGAAGCATCACTGTCACAATCTATGAAACCAAAGATGGTTCCAGGATCCTCCTATTCTTTCTTTTACACATAGCCTATTATAGTAGGTATAGATTTCTAATATAGTCTCCATGTTCTAAGTGGGTGTTCTAGAAGGTACTGGGATGATGAGAGTGTTTAATATTACCAGTATGGCTAGAGGAATATGTTTATCAGTGCAAGCAAAAACCTGCACTGTGGCAGTTAAGTAAAGCCATTTGCCTCACAGTGTGTGTAGTCTAAGATTTTTACAGTCTCTGGTGGCAGCATTAGGAGGCAGAAGTAAGAGATGATACTAATAAGCTCTGATCTTGCAGATGCAGAATGCTGGGCCAAGAACTGACTATAAAAGGCTTTGCCAACTGGGGATCCAGGACTGGCACTTAAATTAAAATATGAGAGCTTCTCTTTCTCTTTTTGCATGACCTCTTTCTTCCCTATAAAGAAACAGGGGCCAATAGCATTCTCTTTCTAATTCTACTGAGGCTCTTTAGCTCCATGAACAAAGGAAGATGGAAGTTTTCTTTTAAACCAGTATCTTAAGCAGGTCAGCAGAGAACTCTTCTACATCTCTGGGGAAAGGTAGAAATAGTAATGTCCTCCTAGGGCCCTCGAGGGGACCATGTCACAAAGCAGGGGTGGGTGTATTGTATGGGTGGGACTTCATGACAAGTATCTCCATCTAGACTTTGGCTGAGAGGAAATATTTAAAATACTCATTGCCAGAGGTGATGAGGCACCTCCGTGCAGTCATCGGGAACAATTGTTGGAGGCTAGTGGCGTGGAGTCTGGAGAGTTTTGAGCATTCTCTCTTCTCCTGAGTTGAACTCCTTCCCCCCTTTGACAGTTGCTATGTACAAAGCAGGTTAGCCCATCGCTTTGGGGAAAGGAAAATCCAAACTGAGGGACCACAGAAGCATTATCCATCTGCAACTTGAGCAGGGCTTTTGCATATTAGTACAGAGCTCGATGATCAGCAAGAGGGTTGTTTGTGTTTGGCTTATGTTTGCTATGTTACAAAACTAAGGTGAAATCTGGCCTGCAATCCCTGAGGTCTAACTAATCCAGTAATGAACTGAGACAGCTTGATAGGCGATGTGTCTACCCAATTCCCAGACTGTTCTGTTCCGAGAAGATATTTTCTAAGTTGAAAATGGGATAATGTAATGCACCCCACTCAAAAATGACAGATCTCACTGTAAAATCATCTATGAATGAATTGAGCTGGCAATGCCTTAACTGTTCCTAAAATTATATTCAGGAGTCTTATTGTCAAGAAGACATGATAGGTTTATTAAATACCCTATAGAATAATGTACTTGAAGCGCCTGCCTTATGCAATTTTTTTCTGTTTAATCTGAGCTGTATGTATGCTACTACAGCTTCAAAACATCTGGGCACAGCAATTTTTTCTTTCCTGCACCTGCAAGGGTAAGTACTCACATAAACAAAAAAGAAATTAAATCTTCTGCAGAGCTGGGGAGAAAAAGAACCCAACCAGCCATGAAGCTCAAGGGAGCAGTATGACAAGTGCTGAGCTGTAAACAAGCTTGAGAGGGATTTAATTCTTATGACAAGTGCCAGTGGTGGCGTCTCACATGGACACAGCATATGCACACACTTCAGAGAGGAGCCACACAGGATTTAATGCAAATAGAAGAAAGAAAAAGAAAAAGCTCTCAGTGCATCAGCTTCTCCTCATCTATAAACAGCCAAGAAAATCAGGATGAGCTAGTGTTGTAATTATCTTGATTTTTCAGAATTTTGCCACCCAGAAGAGATTTTTTAGAGTTTCCTCCCTGCTCTTTATAATTATAGCTGCTGTTCCAACCTCTGCCAAGGGTTGGTGGCTGCAAAGTAATATTCACCAGGTGGCTGCTTTGCAGCAGAGAAAATCACCAAGTTTCCTTGGTTGGTCTGGTTTTGTTACTTAGGATTCAAATAAAAACTTCAGAGGGAAGCCATTCATCATCTTGTGACAGCCACTTTTGCTTTTACCTTCTTGACTCTGGAACCATGGGGCCCTCTTGCACTTGAGTAAATGACAGGACTAGGATACCGGGTAGCTGTTTCCCACTTTGCTTAGAATCACAGACACCTGTGTCAGGAGAGATTTGAAACCAAGTCTGAGCCCAGAAGCTGGACCCCTTCCAAATGTGAAATGCCATGTTTGCTGATCCCTATTCTCTTGGTGTGTTCAAGAACTAGAATGCAGAATGGGAAAGGGGAGTAGAGAGTGATTCTCGAAAACAGGTGGGATGGGAGATCCTGCTTGTTGCTTACCTAATATCTATCTCTTACATCAAGAGTGGGCAGACTAAGGTCCATAGGCTAAATGCCTGCTGCCTGTGTTTATAAATAAAGTTTTATTGGAACACAGCCTCGTCATGTGATGCCTACAGCTGCTTTTTTGCTGCAAGGGCAGAACTCAGCAGTGGCAACAGAAACCATCTGGTCCACAAAACCTAAAATATTTATACTGTATAGTCCTTTACAGAAAAGGTGTGCAAAATCCCTGTCTTATACTATCAGAGCTGCATTTTGACTGTGGCAGTCATGTGCCATTTTAAAAAAAAATCATTTTCGTGAAGCTAGGGGTGGACATGTAATCCAGTTCTGCCTAATGAGATGTAAGAAAAAGTGAACTGGGTGGAGGTGGGCTCTAGGAAAACTATTATTTGTCTAGATTGTAATGGGAAAGCTCCGTGAATCTCTTTCCCCATAGTCTTATGCCTTTGTGGCATACATTAGCTATTCCCAGCAGTCAATAGTAGCTTTACATGATGGTGTAATTCTCTGACTTAGTGGGTAAATGTGGTGGAATTTAGGATGTGGAGAGAAGTGGGACCAGGTGGAATTCTCTCTAGTTCCATATTAGAAGATCTTTTTGTTCCATCTATGAGGAGATTAAAACCATTTCTTAATGACTCCCCCTAGTTCTTCCCGCAGGACTTTTCCTCTCCCTGCTCTCTTCCTTCTCTCTGCTGAGGTTCCCATGCTTGATATGCAGGGGATGTGAGTGAGATGAGAGAGAGGAAAGTGGAAAGGGCGGAGGGTTCATGGAACACACAGTGCAAATGTCCCTTACCCTTACTGCCTCATAACCTCATCAAACTACATCTATTAATGGACCTTACTCAAAAAGTGATCATCACAGTACAAAATAAGGCCATGCCAAAATGATAGCTTTAGTGGGGATGCCACCAAAACCATCCCATGGCTTTCTCTGCTTCCTTCCCTGGGTTTCAGTAGGACAGCAAACATTCTGAAAGAAACCTTGAAATTTCTAATCTTTTCTCATAAAATCCAAACAAAATCCAAAGAGACAAAATGAGGTCAATGTTTTAATGGAAGATAATATACCTGATACCTTCCTCCTAAGAGTCCTAAAAAGTCAAATATCTCATCTTGTGTAAGACCCATTTTGGCTTTTAAGATACAAAGAAGGTAAAGTTCTGGAGTTGAATTCCTATTAATATTTACCAGTAGGAATTTTAAGTGAAAAAAATCTTTAAAAGGATTCTAATGGCATCATTTGCATAAATGTTTCTATCTGAGAGACCTCATTCAGGAAAGCATCAAAAATACTTTTATTTTTGGTGTTAAGTTTCAACACGATTTGGTTAATTGCCTGTACTTGGTTTAACTTTTCATGGTTTAGTCTAAAAATTATTGTAGACTCTGGCGTCCAGGCTTGTGAAGTTTTAAAGAAATACGATTGAATCCATAAGGCACGTGGTACTTTAGAAATCTCATTTCCACAATTTAAAGCAATGATTCTCATCTCCTTCTTCTTTGGGGAGTGACATCAGACCAGCCAAACCCCTTCATCAGAAACGGCTCTAAAACACAACCATAGGTACAGATATCCCAGCCTTCTCAACATGTATCTCTGAAAATATAAATGGCCTGGCAATATTGCCAAGTTAAGACATAGCAAAACACTCCAGAGTTTAAAGATTTGAGGTCATTATGACAAATGTAAACAGACTGCTTACTTGGAAAAAAATATCTAGGAACTTTGAAGAGCACTAGAATTTGCATCATTGTGGAAAGCAGAAATTTGCATCAGCCCCCAAGATTCCAACCCCCTGGGGTACACACCCTCCATATATCTTCTCCCCTTGACTACAGGCAGAAACTGTGAATATGATGAGATATTAAATGTCAGGTTACTAATAAATAAGGTGCCTTTGTTTAATCTAGAGGGAGATTGTGTAGGTGGACCTGACAGATTGGAAGTGTGAGAGGACTTATGGGAGAGAACCTTGGAGCTAACCAGTTGGCGTCACTGACTCAATAGACATGAATCTGAGCAAACTCCAGGAGATAGTGAAGGACAGGGAAACCTGGTATGCTGCAGTCCTTGGGGCTGCAAAGAGTCAGACACGACTTAGCAACTGAACAACAACAACAACATGTAGCTAAATTTGAGGAGGCCTCTACAAACTAAGAGCAACTCCCGGCCAATAGTCAGCAAGAAGCAGAGGCCTCACTCCCACAGCTGAAAGGAAATGAATCCTGCTAATGACTTGAATATGCTTAGAAGAGGTCCAATCCCTAGGTGAGACCCCAACACAGCCAATACCTTGATTTCAGCACAGTGGAATCCTGAGCAAAAAATCTAGTTTACCCACATCTAGAAACCTAACCCATAGAAATAATACATTTGTGAGACTGAAGTCTCACTCTTGCAGACCCCGATTCATGCATGCTGACCACTCAGGGCTCAACTAGTTCCTTCTGGAACCCTGACCTGAGGAGTCACTCCAAGTCTCTGCTGTGAGGTCATCTCACCAGTTCCAAGGTATGCCCTTAAGGCCCTCGACTTAGAACTAGGGCATGTGGGAACAAAGGCTCTAGTTTCTTTCTGTTGTACCCCTTCCTGCATTGTATATGCCCCTCAGTTTAGTTGGTGCTTCCATAACCACCCTGTCTTAAAGCTTTGCCCCAAAAAGAGAGAAAAAAAAATTAGAACTCTGGTGTCCACTCTTTGATTTCCTTTTTCTTAGTATCCCCTTAGGGTGAGAAGGGTCAGGTGTTTCTCCTGACCTATATTTTTTTTCTTTCGGTGCCATGCTGAGTCACTTGAGTTGTGTCTGACTCTTTGTGACCCCATGGGCTGTAGCCTGCCAGGTTCCTTTTTCCATGGGATTTTTCAGTCAAGAATACTGGAGTGCATTGCCATTTCTTCCTCCAGGGGGTCTTTTTGACCTACAGATTGAACCTGCACCTCCTGCTTCATAGGTGAATTTTTCACCACTCAGCCACCAGGGAAGCCCATATTTTCACTCTTACCACAGGGCAATGTTTCCCGATATAGCTGCCTTAGTGGAAGGAGTATCTTCTCTGTAATATGAGTGAACTCTTTGAGTTCATTCTTCCATACTTCGGAGAAGGCAATGGCACCCCACTCAGTACTCTTGCCTGGGAAATCCCATGGGCGGAGGAGCCTGGTAGGCTGCAGTCCATGGGGTCGCTAAGAGTCGGACACGACTGAGCAACTTCCCTTTCCCTTTCCATACTTAGTTCTTAATATGATCAAGGGAAAAAAGGAATTTTGAGAATCTTGAGAAAATAATCTTTCTTGTAACTAACATCTTTCTGAAAATTTATTTTTAAAATATTAAAAACTGAGTATTAACTCTTTCACTCTCTTGGTATGCTTCTTGGAGCCATCACTATCAATAAACACACAATGCCTTTAGTAGAAATACACGACTAGGGGGGATGTCATGTATTCAGGAAAGCAAATAAGAGAAGCACATTAATGTTTTTTCCTAAATACTACTCCTGCTACATGGGCAAACTCTGGGAGATGGTGAGGGACAGGGAGGCATGGCATGCTGCAGTCCATGAGGTTGCAAAGAGTCAGACATGACTGAGCGACTGAACAAAAACAACAAGAACACCCCTATTATAAGGGAAAGCAGAAGCAAAATGAAGAGCTGTGGAAGAAACACCAGAAAAGCAGCCTCATTCCTTAGTAGTTGTTTTATCTTTCTTTTAAATTGGTATTGATTATTCACCTTTCTTAGTACAGGGGCTCCAAATGACTCTGGGCTGTTTATTCTTCCATATACTTTCAGAAGCATTTCCTACCCAAAGATGTCAGAAACATGTACTGGTGGCTCTGAGGCACTTTCTGAAAGAGAGGTATGGAATGGATGCATGAACCTATGATTTAGGGTCTTAGAGAACCATGTTCCCATCTCCACTTTGCCATCCAAATGCCATGAAATCATGGAAGAGTGTTTTACAGTTTCTGAGTCTCATGTTTCTTATTTCTAAAATGAGCTTTGCAATATGTAATGAAAATACAACTGCCTAGAATAGGTCCTGATTATATAGCACATGTTCAATATGTTGTCTTGGATAGCTAAAGCTATTATCAGAAGCCTAAATTGTCTTTAATTCAGTCATATTGGTGGATAGTAACAACTGTTTTGTAAGCTTTGTGTTTTTGTAAAACATTTTTTCATGAGTTGAACTGAACTTGGGTTGAATTAGACAGTGTCTACATAAATCTGTTACCTTTGACTATTTATTCACTCGTTACAGGTGACCTCCAGTGGAGGAAAGCACTGATAAATTGGTTGGTACTGGATTTCAAGTACATTTTTTTTTTTACACATAATTGTCTTTACATTTTTTTTTGCCTTTTCATTTTAAAAATCATAATTCTTGGTTGGCAAAACAAAAACAAAAAAACTCCCACGGAATGTAACACTTTAATTGGCCAAACTGACATCTAGATCCTGTAGTTCATTTAAGAAATGAGTGGATTTCAGATGTGTGTGTGCTTAGCCATTCAGTCATGTCCGACTCTTTCCAACCCCAAGGACTATAGCCCACCAGGCTTCTCTGTCCATGGGGATTCTTCAGGCAAGAATACTGGAGTGGGTTGCCATGCCCTCCTCCAGGGTATCTTCCCAACCCAGGCATCTAACCCACGTCTCCAGCATTGCAGATGGATTCTTTACTGAGTGAGCCACTAGGGAAGCGCTGAATTTCAGATATGTATATGCAATTCAATAGCTGTGTTTAATACTGTTTGTCTCTTTTGCAACAAACAGATGAGAAAAACCTGTCGCCACGACCCCTGTTTTTTAGCTTTGTGTGTAACACTTTCTGGGAAATTAATTGTTAAATGAGGTCAAATAATAAATAGGTACAGAACTGTTTAAAAGTCAATACCAATTGTTACATTGCCCTTAACAACGTCACACCAGAAAATAATTAGATTCGGTAGCAAGCTCACTGATGCTGAGTCTTACTCCACTGATTCCTATCCTCTGTGGAGAGGCAGACTCAGTGTTATTGCCTGAAGATTGTTTTATGGATTTCAGTTTTTTTTAATTCCCATGAGAGCATTCAAATGGCCACAGCTGCTGGGCTTATCAAAGTGTAGCTGAAGACATCTGCACTGTGTTTCCTGCTGTTTTTTATATTCTCCATGCTTATTTAAATGTAATGTAACTGACCTTTAATCCAGTCAATTTAACTCTACATTGAGAGTTTATTGTGGATAGTGGAGGTGGGGAGCAGAGTAAGTTTCATGCTGAAAATCCATGCAAGGAGGTTAAAAAAGACATCTTTGGGGAGACCCTTTGTCTATGAAAATGAGGAGGTAGGTCAAAAAAAGGAAAAAACAAACCCACAAAGGTTGCCCAGGTGAGAACTCCATAATGAGAATGTTGTTTTTGTTCAATCACCCAGTCATGTCTTTGTGACCCAAAAGACTGCAGAACGCCAGGCCTCCCTGTCCCTCACCATCTTCTGAAGTTTGTCCAAGTTCATGTTCATTGCATTAGTGATGCCATCCAGCCATCTATCCTTCGATGCCCTCTTCTCCTTCTTCCCTCTATCTTTCCCAGCATCAGGGAGAATGAGAATAGAACTATGAAAAATAAGAAATAAATCTGAAAAGTTAATAATATGTTCTTGGTCCATCCTATGCCTGTTCTCTTTCCTTTGACTGTTGACATTTTCTCTAGTGCTTTCCTGGCTTTCCATTCCTGGTCCAGGGACACTTTCCCTAACTTCCATGTCCTTAATCCTCATTAGGATGTACTTACTTCCTCTGCATCCCTGGCCCAGGTAATGGGATTGCTAATGGGATGGTCTGAAAATAGGCGTAAACATATTGGTTTCTGCAAGGCACTGTCTTTGAAGTCTAGAGTGAAGGTTTGGGTAGCCTGGGACTTGTCTGACTCTAGTGGAGAGTCATGTCATTGTCCTACTTCAACCATGGAAGTAGGACAATCAGGGAGATCATTGTGGGCAGGAAGCTGCACTGAAAGATCAGAGCCCCTCAAGTTACATCTGCTTAATCTAACACACATAACAGAATATAAAATTGAAGTTTGATGAGGATAAAGTGGCAGGATTGAGGGAAAGTGGTAGGGTTGGAGGACCCAAAGGTGTCAACAATCACAGCAGCATCCCACCATCGGAAAATTAGGAGATCAGAGATGCTAAGAAAGCATAGCTCCTCATTTGGTGCCTGCTGCTATTTGTAGCATAGTAGATGTGAAATTCCATGAAAAGAAGGAAGAGGCAGCAGGGTCATTAACAAAATGGATCTTCCCGGCAACTTAGCTCCACAACTCTCCCTCTCTCATTACTCCAGTCTCCATAACAGTGCACACTGGTGTTTTCACAGCACTTCTTTAAAAGGGCCTCATTAGAAATCTCTGCAAATTCCCATGACAGAGCATGCATTCATTCATTCATTCAATTATAGTTATAGGAAGCCTGTGTTTTTTAGGTGTGTTCCAAAATAAGACAGACTCTTCTCAAGGAACTTGTGATCTAATCCAGGAGAGATATGTGAGCAAGTAATGGGACAATGCCATGCTGTGTGATGTGTCCAGTAGATATATGTGTGGGAGAAGAGCAGGTGAAGAAGGATAAAAGGCAAAGAAGGTGTTCACACCAGAGGTCATGTTGAATGAATAGGAGTTTACCGGCTAGACAAGTTGGAGAAAGCATCCCAAGCAATGGAAGGAGCTGGTGTAAAGATACAGAGTATTGAAGTAATCTTGTGCCTCCTTAGGGGACAGATAGACAGAAGTTCAATGAGGTTGAAGGGAGCAGGGGGAAGATGATGAAAAGTTCTGAATGTATTGCTAAGGGTCTTGGGTATTATTTTATAGGTGATGGACAAATTGAAGAATTCCTGACACCTTGGATGGTGAAGCAAGAGAGATTTGTCCCAGGATGGGTTAGCACTCTGCACTGCCCCTTTCTACCTTTCTATGGACTTTTTCCCCCCAGATGACAAGAGCTGAGTTAGTCACACTCTGGTGCATGGCACTCTGTTGACATAGGTTTATTCACATCCCTTCATTTATTTAATTGTGTTACATTTTAATTTTATTTCATTTTCCCTCTTCAGCCATAATCCCCACAGCCATTCCATCCTCTTCACAGAGGCATCTACTCTGGTGGATTTGCCAGATGATCCTTAGATATTTACGTATCCTTGTAACTTATGCTGTGCCTTTTTGTACGCATATTTTTCTTGTTAAATTTATTTATAAATTGTAAAAACAATTAACATTTTTATTTTATCAATATATTGGAGTATAGTTGATTAACAATATTGTGTTTGTTTCAGGAGTACATGAAAATAATTCCGTCATACATATGCAGCACAGTGTAGAATACATTCTTTTTCAAATTCTTTTCTCATTTAGATTATTACAGGGTATTGACCAGAGTTCCTTGTTTTTTTAGCTCACCCAGACAGTATTGTGATGTAACTTGTTTTCATTCAACACTATGTTTCATAATCTATCTTAAGGCTTTATGGGTACTTGAATTATTACTTCCTGTGCCAGTGTGCTAAGTGCTCAGTCGTGGCTGACTCTTTGTGACCCCGTGGACTGTAGCCTGCCAATTTTCTCTGTCCAAGGGATTTCCTATGCAAGAATACTGGAGTGAGCTGCCAGTTCCTCCCCCAGGAGATCTTCCCAACCAAGGGATTGAACCCACGTCTCCTGCATTGGCAAGCAGAAGCTTTACCACTGAGCCACCAGGAAAGCCTTATTACTCCCACAGAATTACAGAGTCAGAAAATACTATATGTTGGTGAGGATGAAGGGATGTGGTGCTCTTATGTATAATTACTTGGAGTGTGAACTGGTATAGCTGTTCTGAAGGGCAATCTGCCACACTGGTAAGCCAAAGATACATACAGCTCATACCTGCAGTCCCAATCTTGATTCCATATCCCCAAATAATTCCTATCCAGATCCATAAGGGGACATGTAGGAGGGTGCTTATTGCTGCATTGTTTGTTCTAGAGGACAGTGAACTTCTTATTCAACTTTAGGGGAAGAAATCAGGAAATGTGAATAGAGTCTGTGGGGAAAACTTATATTTTTAAAACAAATCAGTCATTTCATTATTAACATGAAAAATCTCTACATTTATTTGGGGTCTTTTTTATACCCTTTAATAGTTTTAGATTTTTCTCCATCAAGGCTTCTTATGCATGCCTTATTATTTCATTCCTAAATATTATATAGCTGTGTTGTTATTGTGAGTAAGGCCATTTTAAAAATTACATTTTCTCTTTAATTGCTATTAGTGTAATGAAACCATTAGCTCTCTTATCATGACAGGTTGTTGCTTTTGAGGGTTTTTCAAGTAGGGAATCATGCTATCAGGAAAAAATAATATTATTAAGTCTCTTCCCTCTTAGTTTTTGCTTTGCTCTCTTTTATTACCGTGGCCAGGACTTCCAAAGTTATGCTGAACAAGAGTAGTGATAGCTTTCTTTCTTTGTTCCTCATTTTAAGATGGCTACATTTAGAATTACTCTAGTAGGTATGAGGTTTACTCCAGGTAGCAACAAAGAGACTTTAACAAGACCCAAATGTTCCCTTCTATTTCTAGTTATCTGAGAGTTCATATTTTTATATTACAAATAGACATTGACTTTTTTTCAAATGCTCTTTAGACTTCTATGAGATAATGTGGTGATCTACAAGGACAGATTTTCTGTTATAAAAGCATTCTTCATCCCTAAGATAAATCCTATTTCATTATAATATATTATTTTTTTAAAACTCTGCCAGGTTCTGTTAGCTATTTTTTAAAGGATTTTACATATATTTTCATATATGAAATGGGTATAATTTTCTTTTACTATCATCATTT
Organism: Redunca redunca; assembly: GCA_006410935.1. Taxonomy (NCBI): domain Eukaryota; kingdom Metazoa; phylum Chordata; class Mammalia; order Artiodactyla; family Bovidae; genus Redunca; species Redunca redunca. The sequence continues at coordinate 259,564 of SJYQ01003757.1, forward strand.
TGTATTGGAATCCACATTATATAGACTTCATAAAGTGAGTTGACTAGTGTCCTCTCTTTTTCTACATTCTGTAACAACCTACATATGATTGTTACACATTTCTAGAAAATGTGAAGTTACACATTTCTAGAAAATTTAGTAAAATTTGAACAATCTGTGGCTAGAGGATTTTTATTATTTTCATGAAAAGGTGAATTCTTATTTTTCCAATTTCACTAGTGGTTTTAGTCTATTCACATTTTAGACTTCATCTTACATCAATTTTTGGCATTTGTATATTTTCAAAGACATTTGTTCATTTTGTCCAGGTTTTCAAACATATTGGCTAGGTATATCTGGGTGTACAATTTTAAATTTCTAATTTCTTTCTGTATTCTGTTTATTTGCAATTTCTGGCTGTCATTTTTCCCCTTTAACATTCTTGCCTAAAGCTGTTCTGTTTTATCAATCTTATAAAAAAATTCAGGTCTTCGTTTAGCTAAATTTTTCTTTTTTGGTGTTTTTGTTGTTTAGTATTTTATTGATTTTCATCTTATATTTATTATTTCCTTCCTTTGTATATCTTTGGGCTATCTCTGTTGTTCATTTTCCAATTTCCTGATGTANTCTAGGTCCTATTAAATAGTTGATTTGTGTAAATGTTTTGTATGTGATTAAAAAGTATATTCTCTCTTAAGGATAATACATGGATACATGATCAGTAGAAAGATCCAAGTTCTTAATTTTGTTCTTTGACTCTTTTTTATATTTGATTTTTAAAACCTGAACAAAATTTGTCCATATGGACTTCAAATTTCCTAATCCAGGGTTGAATGAATGTCAGTGAAATAAGATTGGGCATGAGCTGGGTGATGGAGGAGGAATTTTTCTTTTCACCCTTTGTATCTAATTTGAATGTACTATGCTAGTAACTTCCTAGAGGAGGTCATGGCAACCCACCCCAGTATTCTTCCCTGGAGAATCTCACGGCAGACGTGCCTGGAGGGCTACAGTCCATAGGGTCGCAGAGTTGGACTCAACTAAAGCAATTTAGCATGCATGCTTACTGGTTACTTCTCATAGAGACACATATTTTATTTACAGTTGGTATAAGAAGAGGGGAGAATAAAAGAACAAAATGAGTGAGATTTGGCTAAGTGCTTCCCCACAGTGGAAGGAAAATTTAAGAAAGTTGCTCCAGTTTGGACCCTGTGGATGGCTTATAACTTGGAGAAAGGTAATGTGTGTATGTATGTTTGAGTGTGAGTATGTTTGAGTGTGTGTGTTTGTGTGTATGTATGTGTGCAGGTACCTTTCATGAACTGGAACATTTGGGCACCTTTGGGACATCTTAGATGGAGAGAAAAAACAAAATAGAGAGAACATTTTGCTATCACCTCCAAATTTCTCCTTCCTGAACAAAACAAGAAATCTCTGTGCTGTGGTTTGCAGGAATAGGTAATTACATTGGAACCACTTTTGTTTTTTGTTTTGTAATTATTGCTTTGTATGAACAAATCTCAGAATTACCATAAAGGTAGATGGGAGTTATACATTAATGCAGCCACTGGGTCTGAGACTAATATTTGTATATGCGTGTGAGCTCCTTTGGGGCTCTCAGAAATATTTTGGGAAGTGGACTTTGTAAAATACTGGATAATCAAGCAGGAGAAAAGTTCACGGTCATTGGATTTTGGGCATTAAGTATTAAAATGACAATTTGTACTCATAGGATGTGTGTCTTTGTGTGTGTGTATTATGAGATTATACATTTTTTGAAAATATGTATAGCACGGATGTAACTTATTTTTCACAAGTAGCTTTGTTAACCTGCTTCATCCATTCAACCATATGTCATTGATATGGTATAACAGCCAATAAAAATATTATTAGTAATCCACAGTTGGAAAGAATTAATACATCTGAAAATTGGAGGTATTCACTACTGGCTTGTCTGATCAGGCCCAATTTACTTAGCAAAGAAGTCTCCAAACATTTAAGTATGCAAATATATAAAGCCAAATGAGACATCATTTAATTCCTTTATTGTCTTACAGTGAAAGACAGCAAATGAGCAAGTTGATGGCTTTATGCCAGTTATTTTTACTACGATTTCTTTTATGCTAAGGTATAGCTGAAGGCAAGCCCTCAAATTCTAGCACAAACATGCAGCAGCAATAACATGAATATTTTAGGGGCTATAAGATTCTTTTCATGGGTTATGGTTGGAAATAAAAAATTTAAGTTGCAACTGCTTTGGCAAGTGTCATAAATGACTGGGACTAAATGTAAGAATGTGTGTGGCTTCAATCCCAGACTTGCTTTTAAAAGACCCAAGTTCTAGGTGGCTCTGTTGCTCAATGGATAGCACATTGGACTTCTAAAAGACTCAAGTTCTAGGTGTTCAAGGCCCTCCACACGGCCATCCTCTTTCTTCCTATCTTCCTAGACTAATCTTTTACCATCATCACACTTAATGCAGTTCCACAACTCCTTCCAGTCACATAGACTTACTTAACAGGACATTTTCACATTCAAGGAATATGGCCTAAGGACCATCTTCAAATAGCAAAGCCAACAACTTTGCAGTACAATGATGGCAACACCAAGAAACTCAGACAACTGAAGCTGACTAGCTGAGTCCCAGAGAACAGTGGGTTTGCAAGGCTATTGTCACACCACCCGGCATGACAGCATGACCCCCTACATTTCCTCTGGTCCTCTACCAGACTGCACACTTTGCTTCACATAGTCCTCCTGCAGATTGCATCTATTGATTGGAACAGTGACCACAGCAGGGACCACACAAAGATACCTTCCCTGTCCAAAAGTGGGAACATCCTGTGCTTGTTGGGGACATCCATTCCCATTAAAAGGGAGACATGATTAATCTTGAGGAGAATTAGAGTATTTAACCTACTTGTATAAGGGTGGTTTTTCCCATCCTAGGGGAAAAAAACATACAGTATTTCAGTGTTTAAAGCACATCAAGAATTAATGAACATCACTCCTTTTTTCTTACCAAAGGCACATCACTGCTTGAAAGCACAAAGTGCTGATGTAGCCAGTGATTCCAGAACCCAGGGCCTCAGCATAGCATTTTAAAGACTCATCCTCATAATAAATTACTATTTTAATGATAGTCCTGTAACACATGGTAAATGGAAAGCACTTTCTGTAGATTAAGCAACATAGCTCCCATTATTGGTTTAACTATACTTGAGACCTTAAAAAAATTTAAATAACTGTTCATTTAGTGCAGTTTCTGCTGAATTATTTAAAAACACTTCCTTACTGCTTTAACTTTGAATCTGCATTAGAAAGTATAATGCCAATTAGGATTCCTTCTCTGCCTCAAATGCTCTAAATATAAATATAAACTGAATCCACCCACAAATACAATTCCTCTCTTTACACTATGATCTTTCAACCTAAACTTAGGCAAAAAACCCCAAAAAATTTACAGGAGAGAGTCAGAAAATTAGGAAATAATTAAGGTAACAAAAATTAAGGCCTAATGGATAGCTTTTTGGAAGTGCTAAAGACACATGGTTCAGAATTGTGCATTTAGGTAGAAAACTCAGTGTTTACATTTGACTAGTACAAGTTCCAGAATTATATAATGTAAAATATAAATGTAAGTACTTATATAAACACTTATGTGAAACCAGAAATGAAAGATATTGGCTCAGTTGGTTGATTTGAATTTTATGTAATAATCAAAAGTGAAAATCAGATGCAAGGCATACCTTTGGTTGAATATGTTTTATTTTTGTTTACTTTTGCAAAGCTGAATGTTTCTCCTGCTCCCTTTGCCTGCCCCTGCCACTTATTTTTCATTAAATGAAACTTAGATATTAACTTTAAGCCTCCATCAGATGCTTCTCAAAGTAGACCCAAACTGTTTCATATTCCTTATATATACTTTGGCTCCCAAGAAATCTTTCTACAGCTCACTTCTCCTACCTGGAATGTTTGTTTCTTGCTGCCTCATGTCCCTTCCTCACTATTCAGAGCACTCTACTTAAGGAAGCTCTTCCACAAAAGAATTCTCAGCGCATCTCTTCTGGTTCCAGGCATTCTGATCTCCCTATTAGGATTGCGCCTTACGTTGTTGTTCAGTTGCTAAGTCATGTCCGACTCTCTGCGACCCCATGGACTGCAGCACTCCAGGCTTCCCTGTCCTTCACTCTCCTGGAGTTAGCTGAAACTCATGTCCATTGAGTCGGTGATGCCATCTGACCAACTCATCTTCTGTCGTCCCCTTCTGCTCCTGCCCTCAATCTTTCCCAGCATCAGTGTCTTTTCCAGTGAGTCAGCTCTTCACATCAGGTGGCCAAAGTATTGGAGCTTCAGCTTCAGCATCAGTCCTTCCAATGACTACTCAGGGTTGATTTTTAGGATTGATGGATTTGATCTCCTTGCAGTCCAAGGGACTCTCAAGAGTCTTCTCCAGCACCAGTTTGAAAGCATCAACTCTCCAGTGCTCAGCCTTCTTTATGGTCCAACTCCCACAGCTGTGCATGACTGCTGAAAAAATCATAGTTTTGACTATATGGACCTTTGTTGTCAAACTGATGTCTCTGTTTTTTATTATACTGTCTAGGTTTGTGCCCTATATCGTTGTATTAATACATGCTAACTCTCCTAAAATAGGTTGCCAATATGGTTTTGAACTATTTTGTTACCACATATTTTCACTTGGATACAACTCAGCTGTTTTGCACACTCTCTCAGCATTACTGCTCACAAAGCATTTCGGCTGGGCAATTGGAAGCTTAGAATATCAATTTGAACCAGAGTGCCATCTACTGGTAGGAAGGCTATAATATGTCAACATGAGTTGTTCAGTGGCTAAGTCTCACACAACTCTTTGACACCCCTTGGACTGCAGCATGCCACTACCTCTGCCCAATGTACACACACAGAAACCAGTTCTCACACTTTGATTAAATAAGGAATATGCTATATCAAATAAAAACCTTGCTCCCACCTTTAGTAAGATCTATGTATACAGAAAGCAATGACAATGAGATAAGATTCCCATCTGGATCCTCTAAATGAAATTGTCATCGTCAAAAGATGGGTGTGAATTTTAGACTCTGTTCTCTGGCTTTTCTGTAACTTTTTCTTTCTATTTATTAAAAAAGATCATATATGAAATGAGGAACTGGAGCAATATACAACAAAATTTCCTAATGCCATTAAGTTTCTATGGAAATGGCACTGTTTTATGAGGAAGACTAGTTTTTTGTTTTACTTCAAGGATTTAGGCCTTCCAGAAGGTGAACCAGCCCTCCAGGATGGACCATAGTTTTAGATCATGAGTCTCTGAGTGACCATGCTTTCTCAGCACACCATGGAGGGACTGTATAAAGGAATAAAATGAGAAATATTTAGTCCTTGTGTATCAGGCTGACATTTTAGCCTATTAAATAATTCTTCAAACCCTTTAATAACACCAATCTTTCTACTCACTATAAAGCAAATCATATTGTGGGTAAAGTAAATTACACAGAAGCAGGCCTGTAAATTAAGAGAAAACTTTTCTTTCCCCACACAAAGGCTGATTTAGATAGCATGGGATCATTAGTGACCAAACAGATGCCCCTCATCTATAACCCAGAGACAGCTCTCAGCTGTACAGAGAACCTTTCTTTTCCTACAGAGAGGTGAACTCAAAACTTGTCACTGATTTTTGCACCCTCTTAATCTTCCTGTTTATTCTGTGCTTCATTAAAGTCAATCTCCATGGGGCAGACTGTCATCCGAGCGCAGCCTGCCCTGCTGTCTGCTCTCTCCAGAGAGCATCCTTCATCCTGATAAACAGGCTGTGAGCTGAACACGCGACTGAGCTCCTTAAAGTAAACAGATTACAGAGAGCAACCCCTTCCACACTCACTCAGCAGAACTGGATAAGTAGGAGCTCTGACGTGGTCATCGTGGTGAAGACAATGCTTTCCCGATAGATGGGGTTTCAGATTTACTATTGTAAAATGATATAGAGGATATTTATCTTTATCACTGTGTCATCCCATACCTTTAAGGCTGCATTAGCTAATGTCATTCATTGGCCAAATGTTTCCCTTGGGATTTGGCATTGTTATAGGATGTCTGCTGCAAGCCAGGCTCTGTGCTAGGCATTGCAGACACAAATATACACAGAAGAAGAGACAGTGATGACTGGATGGGAAACACAGTGAAGCTCTGTGGGAAGCCAGAAGGCATGCCACCATCACAAGGCCAGCCATGTTCTAAGCTTAGCGTCTGCCTGTTTGTTGGACTCACTGACCATATTATCCCGGAGCAAGTGTTATATTGGCATGAAAAGGTGACACTGGAGCCCACGACTGGTTTCCAGGCAGCTTTACCTTTACCCTGACTCATGCTGACAGATAAGACAGGAGGGCTACCCAAGGGTGCTTGAGTCCTTCTTACCTAGGAAACCAAATGCACATGAGACTCTGGAGAGGCAAAGTCTCATCTCTCGTGGAGAAGTTTTGGGGCATCTTGGATGCCTGAGCTGAGGACAGTGGTGTTCCTGTGACCACCAGCTGAGTATCAGAATCACTCTCTAGTATCTGGATGATGGAAACCTTGAAAAAAAATACCCCCTTGTCATGGCAAGGGTAAAGGTCTGGGCAGCCCCACAGGACTTTGGAAGCATCCATCTTAGACGACCAGGGCAATAAACACCTGTATTGAGTTAAGAATCAGGATAAATTCAAGAAAGACTCCCAACCACCACACCTCAGTTTTCCCAAGGTCTGAGCAGCAGAAATCCAAGAAGGGTCCTGATTATCAGCACTTCTTAATAATGATTACAGCTTCTGCCTGGGAGGCTTGAAGATCAAAAAGAAAACACGACTCCAAGGAGATGAAGCCCACCAGAAGCTGCTCTGGGCTCCTGACTTGCCTCTAGTTTATTTAATGAAAACAGCAGCAATGAAGAGCCTGCACAGCCAAGGTGTCAAGGGCAAGGGTTGAAATGGCTGTGGGGCTAGGAACCCTTGCAAATCCACCCACCATCAAAGCTCAGTCCAATTGACTTTTCTTCCTTTTGGTTCTCCAGGCCCTCGCTGGACCACATGCGTCTCTCCTTCCTCTGAGCCCCTCTTACAATGTGCAGTTTAGCATTTTATTATATTTAGTCTCATAATCTAATTGTTCGTTGTACACTGAGTTACCACAACAAAATCACATTTGTGTCTTTCAGTTCTTTAAAATGAGAGAGTTACAGTAGCAGGCGTGCAGCAGGTGTTTAGTACTTAATCTAATTGGGGATCAGAAAAGAAGAGCTTGTAGAAACGCTCATATAACTTCCTCCTTTCACAGAATAGTACACAGATCCAGAGAATTGCTGCTTTATCCATTTCACATGCTTTAAGCTTTCAAGCCACCGTGCTGGGTGCTGTGCAGGAGACAGAGATGCCCAACAGAGGGGCCTGGCTCTCATGGACCTTTCTGTGAGGCATGGATAATAGGATACTTGCCTCAATCACCAAAGGGGGAAACCCATGAGGAAAGTAAAAATAAGCCCGAGGGATCTCAGGTGAGGGAGATAATGGGGCTTCTGAGGAACTCTGGGTGGGTTTATGAAAAAGGTGGCAGCTGAATTCCATGTGGAAGGATGTGCTCTGCAGGAACGGGGAAGGGACATCCAAGTGGGAGTGCACCGTGGCCTTCACCAAGCTTTACATCCAAGTCAACACCAGCCACAGGGACAGGTGTGACAGTGACTGCCCTCCACGCCCAACCTTCTAGGGGTCTGCTGAGGAAGAACATGCCTGTGTACCAGACTCGAGCTCAGGGTTCCTCTTGATGTGGTCACCCACCTCTCCACACCCAAAGAGGGCTGCCTCTCTCCTCTTCTCGGTTCTATTTACTCCTCCTGGGGCTTCTCTGGTGGCTAAGACTGTAAAGAAGCCTTCAATGAGGGAGACCCGGGTTTGATCTCTGGGTGGAGAAGATGCCCTGGAGAAGGAGGGCATGGCAACCCACTCCAGTATTCTTGCCTGGAGACTCCCATGGACGGAGATGGGCTCTGAGCCTCTAGGGTGGGCTCGGCCCGGGAAACCCTAGACCGAGGCCCAGCTGTGTGCAGTGCCTCGGCCCACACGTGCTGCGCGTTAGGCTCTCCGCTCAGGGCTTGGTGGGCCATCATAAGGTTCACATCGTGCCCGGGAGACAGATGCTGCTTAGCTCCTATTCTGCCTGCCCTCCGGCCCAGAGTCTGCTCTTCCGTGAGGGATCCCAGGCTGGGCCCTGTTTCTGGGAAAAGCAGTGGGTGGCTGAGCGAACTCAGACCCGGCAGGCCCAGAGTTTCCAAGCTTTCCCCCGTGAGTCCCCATACCCCCTCCACTGCTTGCCCCCAGCCCTGCCTTCAGATGGCTCCGCACAACCCTCCCCCCTGCACAAAAGGGTCCTTTTCCCCAACCCTGCCGGCGATTGAGTTCTGCCTTCCCCACCCACAGGCACTAGCATCCGGAGCTTCTGCTCGCCCGGCTCCCCTACACTGGGCTTGTCCAGGGGCCAAAGCCCTCTCTCCAGGTCTGCTTGCTTTCTTGGGTCTTCTGTTGCTTGTTCCCTTTGGATTTAAGGGGAGAGCAACACAGCATCAGGATACCAAGGCAGCAGGAAGGGGAACGGAGCAGACAGATGTGGATAAGGTGCTTCTCTCTTCTTAGCTTAACAGCCTGCCTCACAAGTTCCTCTCCATTTCTCCCTCTAGGCCTGGATCTTCAGCCTCCCACCTTCAACTTCTAGCTTCTGACGGCTATGTCAAGGGGAGTTCTGAAAGCGGCATCTGGAGGAAAAGGGAGCCTCTTGGGCCCTCCAGCAGCTGGTGAGGCCCTCCTACCCTGTTTTTATTGTTGCTCACTCGCTGAGCTTTGTCGACTCTTTGTGACCCAGGGACTGCAACATGCCAGGCTTCCCCGTCTTTCACTGTCTCCTAGAGTTTGCTCAAACTCATGTCCATTGAGTAAGTGATGCCATCCAACCACCTCATCCTCTGTCGTCCCCTTCTCCTCCTGCCTTCAACCTTTCCCAGTATCAGGGTCTTATCCAGTGAGTCGACTCCTCCCATCAGGTGGCCAAAGTACTGGAGCTTCAGCTCCAGCATCAGTCCTTACAATGGCTATTCAGGGTTGACTTCCTATTGATTGGTTTCTGATTGTTTGCATTTCCGTCTGGTGGCACGAGGGGTAGGTACTGTGGGAAGATGCACTTAAAGTGTTCCCTCTTGGCTGGGAGGCCTCTTGTCCCTTTGGCTTGGGCGAGCTTTAAGTCACTGTTACTTTAGAGGTATGATATCCTTTTTACCTTTTATATTTTTAAGCTCCTCCATCCCAAAATTTAGTTCAAATGAACATTTATATATGGCAACACTATGATTCAGTTCCTATCCTTTGGCAGCTGTGCATTTCACACTGTCTCATGTCACTCTGTCTGAGGTAGGGCAGTACATCAGGGCTGTACTCAGTTTTCTTTTTTCTTTCTTCCAACTAAACTTTGTTCTTATGCCCATGGATGGGGGCCTCTGTTTTCCCATCTGTTTGTCTGTCAGGCAGGCATGGGCAGTGCTGATGCTGGCCAGACTGAGCTCACACTGTTGGCTCAAAACTTCCAGGTCCTTGTAAACACTCCTCCTTAGGGCGCTCTGTGGATCTGGACTGAGAGAAAAGGTTAGAGGGGTGACTTCTTTGCTGAAATCTGCCACAAGGTCCTCATATTTGAACATATAAGGGCAGCAACCTCTGGTCACCTGGCCTGACAATGTGACTGCCCTGGGGACCAGTGGTCACAGACCACCTAGCTTCAGGCCAAGTCACGAACAGGGTTTCACTGGTCTTTCTCTACTCCCAGCTCCAAGAAACCACACCAGCTCACTGTTAAGATTCAGGAGATATTCATGGACAAAGAGGACATAAAATATACAGACATTAAATACTTAATATTGATCTCCTCAAAAGAGGTTTAACACTAGTGAAAAACTGAAGAGACTCAAAGTAATTTTCCTTTTTGAAATTGTCCTGTGGAAGCATTTGAATGTGTGATAAAAAGTATCCTTCTCAATCTACTAAGCAAATGTTGTAGAATCTGTGAACCCAAGGCTAACACCCTAGAAGCTTTCTCTCCAGTCTGCAGGCCTTGGCTCCCTCTAGTGTCTCTGATTCAGCCTTTGTTTCAGGCTTAAAATGCCCAAGACCTAAGGAGTCTCTTTATATGGAGATTCAAAGGCAGGTTCAAGGAACTTCTCTTCCTCTTAACCTTCCATGGCAACTCTTGACCAAGTTCATCTCCTCCCTCCATGCACTCCTTTGTTATTTTCCCTTGCTTACAATTAACATTTTATTCTGTTTATAATTCTTTCCTGTGTGGTATTGTCTTGACCCCTGTCCCCAAATGTGCCCACAATTTCAGGCATACAATAAGTGTATAATACTTTAAATTTGGGCATCAAAATAGTAGAGTCTAGGAAAGCTAATATAGCTTCTCTCTTAGAATGGGAAATAGATCCAGAGAATTGATGCTGTATTTATTCCACAGGTGTCTAATGAAACTTTCAAGGCACTGTGCTATGCCCTGTGCAGGAGACAGAAGTTCTCAAGAGAGGGGCCTGGCTCTTGTGGACTTTTCGTTGAGGCATGGAAAATAGGATGCATGCCCTAATCACCAAGGGAGGGAACCCAAGAGGAAGGTAAGAATAAGCCTGAGGGGGTCTCAGGTGAGGGAGTGATGGTCTGCTGGGGGACTTGGTGGTTTTACAGAGAAGGTGTCACTTGAGCTCTGTTTTGAAGTATTTGGATATGAGGGGATAGAGGGATAGTGTGGTATTGTGGAAGCACATTCAGGGAAGGAAACAGAAGGAAAATATAAGAAACTAGGACCAAAATGCCTCAAGGTCAAATAATAGCAGACCTTGAATGCAAGCCAAGAAGCTTGCATTCTAATAAGTAAGCAGAAGCATTATGAAGGAAGAACTTCATAAAAATTTCAACTTTTTGAACATGTTTTGAACTCTTTCAAAAGTGAATTCTCCACCCTCGTAGGCTTAAGTACCAATTGGATGTACTTTTATCCAGTTTATAATTATCCTTTTCTGATTTATAGAGATTCATAAAGGGGATTCATGCATGGACCAGGTAACTGTTGTGGTTACTGCTGATTGAGATTACAGAATCAGGTTTTGGGAACTAGAAAGTTACCCTAACATCATAGGAAGGGAAACTGAATTTCTTTTTGTATTTTAGTAAGCGCTAAATGTATACTTCCACAATTAATGAATGACATGAAGAGAGTTGTGCTTTGTGTGTGTGTACTAAGTCGTTTTAGTTATGTCTGACTCTTTGTGACTCTATGGACTGTAGCCCACCAGGCTCTTCTGTCCATGGGATTCTCCAGGCAAGAATATTGGAGTAGGTTGCTATGCCCTCCTCCAGGAGATCTTCCCGACCCAAAGATCGAACCCTGTCTTATATCTCTTGCATTGGCAGGCGATTCTTTTTGTATTTAGTAGGTGCTAAAAGTATGCTTCCACAATTAATGAATGATATAGAGTTGTGCTTTAGGGGAAGGAATTTGGCAGCAAGGTTTAAACTATATTAGTAAGAAGGGAGAGACTGGATATACTGGTTCAGAAACTGGTTCAGTTCAGTTCAGTTCAGTTGCTCAGTCACGTCCGACTCTTTGTGACCCCATGATCGCAGCACGCCAGGTCTCCCTGTCCATCACCATCTCCTGGAGTTCACTCAGACTCACGTCCATCAAGTCTGTGATGCCATCCAGCCATCTCATCCTCAGTCGTCCCCTTCTCCTCCTGCCCCCAATCCCTCCCAGCATCAGAGTCTTTTCCAATGAGTCAACTCTTTGCATGAGGTGGCCAAAGTACTGGAATTTCAGCTTCAGCATCATTCCTTCCAAAGAAATCCCAGGGCTGATCTCCTTCAGAATGGACTGGTTGGATCTCCTTGCAGTCCAAGGGACTCTCAAGAGTCTTCTCCAACACCACAGTTCAAAAGCATCAATTCTTTGGCGCTCAGCCTTCTTCACAGTCCAACTCTCACATCCATACATGACCATAGGAAAAACCATAGCCTTGACTAGACGGACCTTAGTTGGCAAAGTCATGTCTCTGCTTTTGAATATGCTATCTAGGTTGGTCATAACTTTTCTTCCAAGGAGTAAGCGTCTTTTAATTTCGTGGCTGCAGTCACCATCTACAGTGATTTTTGAGCCCCCCAAAATAAAGTCTGACACTGTTTCCCCATCTATTTCCCATGAAATGATGGGACTGGATGCCATGATCTTTGTTTTCTGAATGTTGAGCTTTAAGCCAACTTTTTCGCACTCCTCTTTCACTTTCATCAAGAAGCTTTTTAGTTCCTCTTCACTTACTGCCATAAGGGTGGTGTCATCTGCATATCTGAGGTTATTGATATTTCTGCCGGCAACCCGAGGAGCAGTGGCTGCGCAGGCACAGGAGGGTCTAGAGGAGCCATCCCACGTTGAAGGTCAGGAATGGCGGCGGTAAGGACATACCCCTCGTCCAAGGTAAGGAGCAGCAGCTGTGCCTTGCTGGAGCAGCCATGAAGAGATACCCCACGCCCAAGGTAAGAGAAACCCAAGTAAGATGGTAGGTGTGTAAGAGGGCATCAGAGGGCAGACACACTGAATCCATACTCACAGAAAACTAGTCAATCTAATCACACTAGGACCACAGCCTTGTCTAACTCAATGAAACCAAGCAATGCCTGCGGGGCAACCCAAGATGGGCGGGTCATGGTGGAGAGGTCTGACAGACCTGGAGAAGGGAATGGCAAGCCACTTCAGTATTCTTGCCTTGAGAACCCCATGAACAGTATGAAAAGGCAAAATGATAGGATACCAAAAGAGGAACTCCCCAGGTCAGTAGGTGCCCAACATGCTACTGGAGATCAGTGGAGAAATAACTCAAGAAAGAATGAAGGGATGGAGCCAAAGCAAAAACAGAAACTAGTTAGGACACTATTATTCATTTTCAGGGCCTAAAGTAGATTAGTGGAAATGGGAATGAAGATAGACATTGTGGATGTAGAATCAAGATGACTACTTTGTTGTAATTATTTGTGACTTGCTTCCTCAACAGACTGAAAATTCCATGAAGCATATCTTATTTTACTCTCTGTCCCCTCTGCCTAACAATGACTAGCACATGTAAGTGCTCAATAGGTATTGAATGAGTTTGTGGAGTCAGTGTTGACTGGCTGTGTGAGCAAGCAGTTGAGATGGTATTATTTGATGGGCACTGGATACACAAGCTTCTGGACAAGGGGCAGCCAGGGTCTCTGGATCTGAGTCCAGGACTTGGGTGGGGCAGAGCGGACATAGGAGGCAACAGTGTCTCTCCTGCCTCACTCTTCAGTCTGTCTAATCCATGCTGGGCAGGCCTCCATCTCCACAACCCCACCAGAACTTTTCACCTTTAGGGCACCCCATCCTTGCCCTGTCTTCCTTCTTTGACTTCACTTCTCATTAGCATTTGACACAGTTAACCATTTCACTCCTGGAACATTCTCTTCACTTAACTTTTAAGGCATTACTTTCCTGGTTTTTTTCTTACCTTGCTGATGCCCGCCTCCATTCTAATCATTTTATTCCCAATCATTTGAATCAGTGGTTCTCAACCTCAACTGCACATAAGAATCACTAGGAGCTTTTAAATCTTTAGACTTACTCTAGCTGCACCCCCAGACCAATTAAATCAGAATCTCTGAGAAATGGGTCCAAGTCCAATTCTTATTTAAAGTTCTCCTGGTGATTCCAGTGTTATAAACTCTTGTTCCAAATATCAGCATTCCTCAGAGCTTAGTCCTAAATCTCTTTCTACTTCTGGGTTTAGTCCTAGTCCCATGCAATTCATGAGAATCCTTATCATGTTGACATGTAGATCTATATTTACAGCCCCAACTTCTCTTTTGACTGATAGGTGTGTATGTGTAATTATCAACTCACGATCTCCATTGGGATATAGACATCTCAAATTTAACAAGTCCAAATAGGACTTTTGATTTTTCCTGTCTTCCAATTCTATTCCTCCCTAGCATCCCCCAACCCAATTGATGGCATCATTGTTCATCCAGTTGTGCCGGCAAAGAAAACTTGGGAGGTATCTTTGAGTAAATGCTTTTTTGTCGTTTCCCACATCTAACCCATCATCAAGTCCTGATAGTTTTATTTCTAAAATACATTCTGGACTCAACCAGTTCCCATCACTTCTGCTACCACCATTCTCAGCTCTCACTGGTCCACAGCCATGGCTTCCTGACTGTTCACCCTGACTGTTCACTCTTGCAGTTTCATGGCTCAACAGCCCTTAGAGGGCTCTTCAAAAATTTACATCATGTCGTACTTCTTCCTATTTAAAAATCTTTCCAGTGGCTTCCTATTACACTTATTTATTTTTTTAAAACAAATGTTTATTGATTTGGCTGTGCTGGTTTGTTAGTTGTGGTTTGTGAACTCTTAGTTGCAGCATGTGGGATCTAGTTCCCTGACCAGGGAATGAACCTGGGAACCCTGCTTTGGGAGTGTGGATTCTTAGCCCCTGGACCACCGGGGACGTCTGTTTCCTATTACATTTAGAACAAAATTCAAACTCTTTGGTCTAGCTGAAGAGTTTGTGATCTGTAATCTGACCTTTCCTGCTGTCCAACCCCTCCCTCAGTCTCTGCTTCATTAGCTCCATCCCTGCTGTACCTCTTTGTTGTTGTTTGTGGAATATAGTCTGCATCGGATGGTCTTTACCTAAATCTCCACATGGCTTGATACTTACTGTTCAGATCTCTGCTCACAAGCTGTCTCTTTAGAAGAATGGTCGCTGCTGACCTAGTTTCTCACAGCTAAAATAGTCAACATCCGTACTCCTAGTGGTCCTTCATCTTTTAACCTCGCTTTAGTCTCTTCTTAGGTTTTATTACGATCTGAATTTCTGTTTTTGTTTATTTCTGTCTCTCTCTAGTAGAAGACAGGTGACTTGTCTGCTTTGTTTATTACTGCTAGGTCCTCAGTGATTATCTGTTGAATGAATTGTTAAATCCAGACTTGAAATTCAAACTGATAGTGAAGTAGCCTATACTACCAAGCTGTCACTGTGAGGTGGATGAATAATCACAGCATGAGGTATAACTAATTAAAGACTCTATCAAAGGTGTTTTAGGAGGGTATATGGCTTAGCCTATAGCAGACTATCTGCCTTGTATTTCCTTCCTTCCTCTAGTCAAGGTGTTTGAAACTCTTCTATTGGCAACTCAGATTCATGTCTCTACGTTGAAAGCTTTTCACCTTCTCTTGATTTCTCTACCAGAATTCAAATGCTTTCAACATTTGGCTAGTAAAAGAATAAGGAAGGAAGATTTTCTGAGACACCAGACCAAGAGGGAAGGCAAATGATGGTCATACTAAATTTTCTTCACCATGCCATCATGGCTTTGACAGTCTCTGGAGGGAATCAGTCCTATAGAAAGCTGGATGGCTTTCAGTTCAGCTCAGTTCAGTCGCTCGTCGTGTCCGACTCTTTGCGACCCCATGAATCGCAGCACGCCAGGCCTCCCTGTCCATCACCAACTCCTGGAGTTCACTCAGACTCACGTCCATAGAGTCAGTGATGCCATCCAGCCATCTCATCCTCTGTTGTCCCCTTCTCCTCCTGTGTGGGTTCCAATGGGGCTAGCAAACTCCTAATTTCTCTCTTGCCTTTGTACTTCTTATTCCAGTCCTCAATATAATTTCCTGCATGTGAGGACTCGACAGTTTTGTATTCTATCCTCCTGATTGTTTTTCTATCACAGTAAATGAAGCAACCCAACCTATATCCATGAAAAAAGTGATTTTTAAATGCCTAAACAATACGTTATAGTATTCTTAAATGCTAGTTAAAAACATATTTCCTTATAAGGTAATATTTATATTTTAATGATACATTAGAAACAAAGAATTTAATTTCTCTTGTATTCAAATTTGGGTTCCCTGAGAAGCAGACTCAGAGACAAAGGTTGGCATGCAGAGGATGTATCAGGGATTACTCTTGGGATTGACATTTGTGGAAGGAAAGGAGGCAGGACTAGGCAGTGAAAAGCTGAGCTCAGCCTCCACAAAGGCTTCAGCTCAGGCCATGGAGAGCTTCTCAGAAGAGCTGGGAAAGCCCTTTAGAGTTGACTCCCTTTGTGGTGATGAGGTGGGGCTTTCATACTCCCACATCAGCCAGACATCAGATGCAAGCTGGTCCCCTAAGAGAGAGGGCAGGTTCTGGAGGGGACTGACAGCTGAGGGTTATCTAGTGACAGCACTCCTAGCATCCAGGAAAATAAAGTCCTTATACTGGAAGACAGATCTGGGCAACACGACACAGCATCTGTTGCATCTACTGTTTTCGTGTTGATGTCTCTTTTTGGTCTCTAACACTATTCTGGGTATCTATTGCAAAGCAATCGGGCTACTTAGGTACTGAGAATCTCCACTGAGTTGGCTTTTCTAGTGAGGAATCTTTTCCAGTTAATGCTGTGCTTCTGAAATACTTTCATTTTTCTGTCCACTCATACCATATTCATATGCAGATAAGATTGTTGGTTTTTTATGATCTTGTCATTCTTTTTTTGGGGGGGTGGGGGGTTGGATAGAGAAGGGTTTATTGCTTGGGCCAAGAAGGGAGAATAGTCAACTCATACTCAGAAGAACTCAGATCCCTAGTGGTTTTCAGAGAAGAGGGTTTTGGGGTTTTTTGTTTGTTTTGGTTTAATTATTTGTTTTTGGCTGCATTGGGTCTTTGTTGCTTTGCATGGACTTTCTCTAGTTGCAGAGAGTAGACGCTACTCTTCGTTGCAGTACAAGGGTTTCTCATTGTGATGGCTTCTCTTGTTGCGGGACACAGGCTCTAGGCATGAGTGGTTGTGGATCTTGTCATTCTTATTTAACATTTTGGGAAGCATTCACAGGATGTACTAGGTCCTCAGATTGTTTCTTAGCCGTCTATAATGGTCAGTCTGAATTAAAAAGGTAAGATTTGACTCTTAATAATCCTGCGGTCTCATTTGCATCCATATCCCAGAAGTTTTCTTTAAAATAAATAAGTAAACAAAATAAATCCCTCAGTCTGATGCTGGAGGAACTAATTATTCAGGCTTCCCATTATAGTTTTGTCTGTGTAAGGATTGTAGATAGGGGCCCTGAGTAAGCATATTTGAGAATTAATGTGTTGTGTGGCTCAGAAGTAGGAAATAAAACTGAGATGGCCCACATGGGGGAAAAAAGATGATTCTTGTTATGTAAGTGAGGCAATAAGGACCCATGGTTGTTGGCTTTATTGCTCAGGTGAAGCCTTTGGACAAAGACAAAAGGACCCTGTTTCTACTACAGTTTTTCAAAATGGCAAATTTGGTCTCTGAAATGAGACTAAATTATAACTTGTTCATTTCTGCAAAAACATGGACATGAAAGAGCAAAGTTATACTTAGCAAATTTGACATATGTTCAAGCAAGCACTAAGCAGATAATGTATTCCTATTAGAGATGGTCTGCTGCTGGTGGTAAGTCACTTCAGTCGTGTCCGACTCTGTGTGACCCCATAGATGGCAGCCCAACAGGCTCCTCTGTCCACGGATTCTCCAGGCAAGAACACTGGAGTGGGTTGCCATTTCCTTCTCCCAGTTTACTGCTAGGCAGGCTCTACTCAGTGTTTTTGTGTGGATGACAATAGAGTCCAGTGGCTTGGCATGTGACTCTGACTTCTGGCTTTATCACTTAGTAGCTGTATTATGTTCAGTTCAGTTCAGTTGCTCAGTCGTGTCTGACTTTTTGTGACCCCATGAATTGCAGCACGCCAGGACTTCCTGTCCATCACCAACTCCCAGAGTTCACTCAGACTCACATCCATCGAGTCAGTGATGCCATCCAGCCATCTCATCCTCAGTCGTCCCCTTCTCCTCCTGCCCCCAATCCCTCCCAGCATCAGAGTCTTTTCCAATGAGTCAACTCTTTGCATGAGGTGGCCAAAGTACTGGAGTTTCAGCTTTAGCATCATTCCTTCCAAAGAAATCCCAGGGCTGATCTCCTTCAGAATGGACTGGTTGGATCTCTTTGCAGTCCAAGGGACTCTCAAGAGTCTTCTCCAACACCACAGTTCAAAAGCATCAATTCTTCGGCGCTCAGCCTTCTTCACAGTCCAACTCTCACATCCATACACGACCACAGGAAAAACCATAGCCTTGACTAGAGAGACCTTAGTTGGCAAAGGTATCCTAAATTATCTGCTTTGATCCTTTGTTTCTTCCTCTCTAAAGTTACAATGACCATAGTGCCTACTCCTGGAGTTGTTAAAGTGATTAAGCAGTACATGTGAGGTGCTGATGGTACCTAGTAAAACCAATAAATATTAGATATTTTTATTTTCTAGGAGTGAATTTAGATATAAGTTTGAGTCACTTGGACAATTTTAGGACAAAGAGAGGGGCAGATAGATGTTTACTGAGCTGAAAATTCTCTTTTTTTTTCTGGTCTGAAAATATTAAGTGAATCCAGTTTTTATTTACATAATACATATTTTGCCATGCAGCTCACTGAATTGCACTCAGTGTAACAACAACAAGGACAAGCACTATCTTTCTGTTTGAAAATGGTTTTCTAGAGAAAGATAGTTCTCTTAAATGAGTTAACTACAACCTTACAACTCACTATAGACAATTTTTAAAAGCCATAAATAGATAATTCTTTGACTATTCTTTCTAATTTATTTACTTGATTGTAAATAAAGTAAATTAAGTAAAATAGCAACAAAGAAGTTTCCATGCAGAGTTAAAACCAATAAGATAGATTCCCTCTTTAAAGCTAAATGTAGCTATGAGAGCTACATCTACAGATTAGATAACTTATTGGTAACAAAGGTAGTATTAAATTAGAAGTGGCCATTGCTGTCACTGAAAGTCCAGGCGTAGCTATTTCTGTCAACTACAAAGATATGTCA
Source organism: Redunca redunca (assembly GCA_006410935.1). Taxonomy (NCBI): domain Eukaryota; kingdom Metazoa; phylum Chordata; class Mammalia; order Artiodactyla; family Bovidae; genus Redunca; species Redunca redunca. Next base: position 278,540 of record SJYQ01003757.1, read on the forward strand.
GTTAAGGAATCGGATTTTCCTACACCAAAATGCCTTCTTTAGCTGAGCAGAACAAGATGTGGACTCAGCAAACCATTTTTCTCAAAGAAAGCATTAAAAAAACTTTAACACAATTTCAATTTTTGATCTGGTAGCCAACTTAGGCCAACTTAGGCTCTGCCCATCTAAGGTATTATTAACTGGGCAGGAAGAATGGGTCTCTGTGAAATCTAAAACATTTGTAGCATTCTTATCCCATAATCTAAGTATTTTAAGTTTAATGTTTAACTTCTATGTTAGAAGACCTATTGATTTTCATGTGTGAGAAAAGTGTCTCTTAAATGCCATATTGTTTTTTTTCTGTTTGAAAATGCCCCATGTTTGATTATCAACAAATATTTACTGTATGCCTCAGTTCAGTTCAGTTCAGTCGCTCAGTCGTGTCCGACTCTTTGCGACCCCATGAACTGCAGCACGCCAGGCCTCCCTGTCCATCACCATCTCCCGGAGTTCACTCAGACTCATGTCCATCGAGTCCGTGATGCCATCCAGCCGTCTCATCCTCGGTCATATGAACCAATTATATACTAGGTGGATGTTCTGAGTAGGGATAAAAAGAGAATTAAAAAGATTAATAGGCAAATGTCTTTCAAAAACTATTGAAAATGTGCATTATTTTTATACTTTACATTCATGAATCTGAGTGAACTCAACTCTCTGCTTCCTTAAGAGTTGGGGCCACATCTCCATGGTATTTTGGTAAAATTTCCATTATCTCTGACAAGCATCCACTTGACACATTTGTTAAGTGATACTGAAGATTGCTGTAGTCAGTAGGGAGAACAGTAATTCTAAGGGCAAGCTGATTACTAGTAATGTAGTTTCTCTTATTAGAAGAAAGTTAGTTACAGGTATAAACTCAGACTGAATGAATGATACAGTCTGTTTTCTAGACACCAGGCTTTAAGAAAGGTTTGAGGAGTTAAGCTTTATTTATTTAAAATGAAACACAAGAAAATCAAGCTGCAATAATCAGAAAAAGGAAAAATGGAATAGAGAATGGAAGTTAAAATGAAAGCCATTGCGTCTCTCTGAAATTATAACTATGTTGGTAAAGGGTTTGGTATCTTGCCCACTACAGGTGAGAATAATTTCTAAAATATAAAGTCAAGATTTCTCTGAAGGCATCTGGAAAGATTAGCATTCAGTAGAATTGAAAGTAATCAAGATTTTGTTTTTAATTTATTTCTATTTCATCCCACTATTGCTTCTTCCATCTTATTTCCTTCCCTATTTTTAATGTTTATTTTTATTTATTTGGCTGTGCCAGGTCTTAGTTGTGGCATGCAGGATCTTTGATCTTCATTGTGGCACGTGATCTTTAGTTGCAGTATGTGGGATCTAGTCCCCTGATAAGGGATTAGATCTGGACCTCAGACACTGGGAGCTTGAAATCCTAGCCACTGGACCACCAGGGTAATCTCCATCCTACTTCTTTTCACCTAAAGAAATCTCAATTTATTTTGGCTTCTCTGTGAAGACTGTGAGAGGGATATGAGGGGCTCTACCCATAATTTCCTGAATCAGACCATCTGGAGGGTGTAATTCATTCACCTGTACATTTTTTGGTAGTAAAATAAATGCAACATATTTTAAACCTTTTTAGTGTACAGTTCATTGGCATTAGGTGTATTCATATCATTGTATAACCATTGCATCATCCATTTCCCAAACTCTTTTCTTCTTATGAAACGGAAAGTCTATGCCAAGTAAACAGTAACTACCCACTCTTGTCTCCTGCCCCATCCCCTGGCACCCCTCCCTGATCCCAACCCAGGTTTTATGACTTTTACTCTACTAGGTATCATACACAGGTGGAATCAGACAGTATTTGTCTTTTTGTGCCAGGCTTATTTCACTTAGGACAATGTCTTCAAGATTCATCCATGTTGTAGCATGTGTCAGAGTTTCACTTCTTTTTTAAGGGTGGATGACAAGCCCTTGATTTAGGTCATACCTGAATGGTCTAGTGGTTTTCCCTACTTTCTTCAATTTAAGTCTGAATTTGTCAATAAGGAGTTCAAGATCTGAGCCACAGTCAGCTCCCAGTCTTGTTTTTGCAGCCATGAAATTAAAAGACGCTTACTCCTTGGAAGAAAAGTTATGACCAACCTAGATAGCATATTCAAATGCAGAGACATTGCTTTGCCAACAAAGGTCTGTCTAGTCAAGGCTATGGTTTTTCCAGTCATCGTGTATGGATGTGAGGGTTGGTCTGTGAAGAAAGCTGAGCACCGAAGAATTGATGCTTTTGAACTGTGGTGTTGAAAAAGACTCTTGAGAGTCCCTTGAACTTCAAGGAGATCCAACCAGTCCATTCTGAAGGAGATCAGCCCTGGGATTTCTTTGGAAGGAATGATGCTGAAGCTGAAACTCCAGTACTTTGGCCACCTCATGTGAAGAGTTGACTCATTGGAAAAGACTCTGATGCTGGGAGGGATTGGGGGCAGGAGGAGAAGGGGATGACAGAGGATGAGATGGCTGGATGGCATCACTGACTCGATGGACGTGAGTCTGAGTGAACTCCAGGAGTTGGTGATGGACAGGGAGTCCTGGCATGCTGCGATTCATGGGGTCGCAAAGAGTCAGACACGACTGAGCGACTGAACTGAACTGAACTGAACTGATAGAGCTTCTCCATCTTTGGCTGCTAAGACTATAATCAGTCTGATTTTGGTGTTTAACCATCTGGTGATGTCCATGTGTAGAGTCTTCTCTTGTGTTATTGGAAGAGGGTGTTTGCTATGACCAGTGCGTTCTCTTGGCAAAACTCTATTAGCCTGTGCCCTGCTTCATTCCGTACTCCAAGGCCAAATTTGCCTGTTACTCAAGGTGTTTCTTGACTTCCTACTTTTGCATTCCAGTCCCCTGTAATGAAAAGGACATCTTTATGGGGTGTTAGTTCTAAAAGGTCTTATAGGTCTTCATAGAACCATTCAACTTCAGCTTCTTCAGTGTTACTGGTTGGGGGATAGGCTTAGATCACTGTGATATTGAATGGTTTGCCTTAGAAATGAACAGAGATCATTCTGTCGTTTTTGAGATTGCATCCAAGTACTGCATTTCAGACTCTTTTGTTGACCATGATGGCTACTCCATTTCTTCTAAGGGATTCCTGGCCACAGAGGTAGATATAATGGTCATCTGAGTTAAATTCACCCATTCCAGTCCATTTTAGTTCGCTGATTCCTAGAATGTCGACATTCACTCTTGCCATCTCTTGTTTGACCACTTCCAATTAGCCTTGATTCATGGACCTGACATTCCAGGTTCCTATGCAATATTGCTCTTTACAGCATCAGACCATGCTTCTATCACCAGTCACATCCACAGCTGGGTATTGTTTTTGCTTTGGTCCATCCCTTCATTTTTCTGGAGTTATTTCTCCACTGATCTCCAGTAGCATACTGGGCACCTTCTGACCTGGGGAGTTCCTCTTTCAGTATCCTATCATTTTGCTTTTTCATATGGTTCATGGGCCTGTAAAGGCAAGAATACTGAAGTGGCTTGCCATTCCCTTCTCCGGTGGGCCACATTCTATCAGACCTCTCCACCATGACCCGCCTGTCTTGGGTGGCCCCACATGGCATGGCTTAATTGAAGAAAGTAGGGAAAACCACTAGACCATTCAGGTATGACCTAAATCGAATCCCTTATGATTATACAGTGGAAGTGAGAAATAGATTTAAGGGACAAGATCTGATAGAGTGCCTGATGAACTACGGATGGAGGTTCATGACATTGTACAGGATACAGGGATCAAGACCACCCCCATGGAAAAGCAAAAAAGCAAAACGGCTGTCTGAGGAGGCCTTACAAATAGCTGTGAAAAGAAGTGAAAAGCAAAGGAGAAAAGGAAAGCTATTCCCATTTGAGTGCAGAGTTTTAAAGAATAGCAAGGAGAGATAAGAAAGCCTTCCTTAGTGATCAATGCAAAGGAATAGAGGAAAACAACAGAATGGGAAAGACTAGAGATCTCTTCAAGAAAATTAGAGATACCAAGGGAACATTTCATGAAAAGATGGGCTCGATAAAGGACAGAAATGGTAGGGACCTAAAAGAAGCAGAAGATGTTAAGAAGAGGTGGAAAGAATACACAAAAGAACTGTACAAAAAAGATTTTCACGACCCAGATAATCACGATGGTGTGATCACTCACCTATAGCCAGACATCCTGGGATGTGAAGTCAAGTGGGCCTTAGAAAGCATCACTACGAACAAAGCTAGTGGAGGTGATGGAATTCCAGTTGAGCTATTTCAAATCCTAAAAGATGATGCTGTGAAAGTGCTGCACTCAATATGCCAGCACATTTGGAAAACTCAGCAGTGGCCACAGGACTGGAAAAGGTCAGTTTTGATTCCAATCCGAAGAAAGGCAATGCCAAAGAATGCTCAAACTACCGCACAATTGTACTCATCTCACACGCTAGTGAAGTAATGCTCAAAATTCTCCAAGCCAGGCTTCAGCAATACGTGAACCGTGAACTTCAAGATGTTCAGGCTGATTTTAGAAAAGGCAGAGGAACCAGAGATCAAATTGCCAACATCCGCTGGATCATGGAAAAAGCAAGAGAATTCCAAAAAAAAATCTATGTCTGCTTTATTGACTATGCCAAAGCCTTTGACTGTGTGGATCACAATAAACTGTGGAAAATTCTGAAAGGGATGGGAATACCAGACCACCTTACTTGCCTCTTGAGAAACCTATATACAGGTCAGGAAGCAGCAGTTAGAACTGGACATGGAACAACAGACTGGTTCCAAATAGGAAAAGGAGTATGTCAAGGCTGTATATTGTCACCCTGCTTATTTAACTTATATGCAGAGTATATCATGAGACACGCTGGGCTGGAAGAAGCCCAAGCTGGAATCAAGATTGCTGGGAGAAAGAGCAATAACCTCAGATATGCAGATGATACCACCCTTATGGCAGAAAGTGAAGAGGAACCAAAAAGCTTCTTGATGCAAGTGAAAGAGGAGAGTGAAAAAGTTGGCTTAAAGCTCAACATTCAGAAAACGAAGATCATGGCATCTGGTCCCATCACTTCATGGGAAATAGATAGGGAAACAGTGTCAGACTTTATTTTTTTGGGCTCCAAAATCACTGCAGATGGTGACTGCAGCCATGAAATTAAAAGATTGCTCTTTGGAAGAAAAGTTATGACCAACCTAGATAGCATATTGAAAAGCAGAGACATTACTTTGCCAACAAAGGTCCGTCTAGTCAAGGCTATGGTTTTTCCAGTGGTCATGTATGGGTGTGAGAGTTGGACTGTGAAGAAAGCTGAGTGCCAAAGAATTGATGCTTTTGAACTGTGGTGTTGGAGAAGACTCTTGAGAGTCCCTTGGACTGCAAGGAGATCCGAGCAGTCCATTCTAAAGGAGATCAGCCCTGGGATTTCTTTGGAAGGAATGATGCTAAGGCTGAAACTCCAGTACTTTGGCCACCTCACACGAAGAGTTAACTCATTGGAAAAGACCCTGATGTTGGGAGGGATTTGGGCCAGGAGGAGAAGGGGACAACAGAGGATGAGATGGCTGGATGACATCACCAACGCGATGCTCTTGGGTTTGGGTGAACTCCAGGAGTTGGTGATGGACAGGAAGGCCTGACCTGTTGTGATTTATGGGGTCGCAAAGAGTCGGACACGACTGAGTGACTGAACTGAACTGAACTGAATATGCCCTTGAATGTACATATCACATTTTGTTTACTCATTCATGCATCCATGGTCAATTGTGTTGCTTTCACCTTTTGACTTTTTTGCATAATGCTGCTATGAATTTGGGTGTACAAATTTCTTCAAGACTAGCTTTCAATCATTTTGGTTATATGCCAGAAGTAGGATTGCTGGGTTGTATGGTAATTCTATTTTAATGTTTTAATAAAGAACTAAACTGTTTTACATAGCAGCTACACCATTTACATTCCCACCCACATGAGCTCTGACTTGCCATGTCCTTGCCAACAATGGTTGTTTACTTATTTTGATTTTTAAATAGTAGTTACCCTAGTGGACGTGAGGTCATATCACACTGTGGTTTTGATTTGCATTGTCCTATGGTTAGTAATGCTGAGGGTTTTTCCTGTGCTTGTTCGTCACTTGTATCTCCTTGGAGAAGTATCTATTCAAATTATTTGCCCATTTAAAAAATTGGTTGGGTTTTGTTATGGTTGTTGAATTGCAAGAGTTCTCTATATATCTGGATATTGACGCCTTATCAGATAGATGATGTAAATGTTTTCTCCTGTTCTCTGGATTGCCTTTACACTCAGTTAATAGTGTCTTTTGATGCACAGATTTTTATTTTGATGTAGTCGGTTTATCTATTTTTTCTTTTGTTACCTGGGCTTTTGATGTCATGTCCAAGAAAACATTGCCAAATATGCTGTCATAAACATTTTACCCTATGTTTTCTTCTATGAATTTTACAGTTTTAGCTCTTAGGTTCATTTTGGATTAATTTTTGTACATGATGATGTAAGGGAAGGATCCAATTAATAAAACTGCATTCTCCTGCAGGACTAAAACTCTTCACAAACAAAATAAAACACCTACAATGTGAAAAGCAGTTTTCAATATGTAACTTTTACACTTTTACCTTACAGCATATACAGTACAGTCTCTGTTAAAATCTTTATATACGTGGGTGGTTCACCAAGGTGTTAATAGTCATAATCTCTGGGTGAAAAAATATAGTGTTGTGTTCTTATATTTAGTTATCTATATCCTTATGTTCTAACAATATACATATAATGCTTTTGTGATAATAAAGCAACAAACAAAATGTTATGCCAACATCATACTTAGAGATAAGATGTCAAGCATGTAAGTTAAGGTTGCCACTACTAGTTCTTCTAGTTGATATTTTATTGTAGGTTCAGGCCAGTTCAATAAGGATAGAAAAAATTTTAATGGTATAAGGAAAGGAAAGGAAAAATATAAATATGAAAACTTAAGGGGATCTACAGATAAATGATAAGAATTATAAGGGGATTCAGCAAGACTAGTGGATATAAAGTCAATATGCAGAAATGTTTTGCATTCCTATACAACAGCAAGAAGCAGAACATTCATTTTGTAAAAGATATAGTGATGGATGTCTGTCTCTGCCTCCAGATTTACTATTTACTCTTATCCATGGTTGGTAATGACTTATTGACTTGTGATGAGAGGCTTCTCATTAACCAGTGGGAGATCAAGGAAGGGTAAAGAAGATGGGTTTTATATTGCCTCACCTCTCTCCCTGTGATGTCATTCCTGGCTGACTATATACCTTGACCAGAGATGCCAGCTCCCATCAGGAGCTCTGTCCATGGAGCAGTTTTTGGCTTTGGGTTCTAGAAAATTGCCTCCTCCTCTTGCCTTTAGGTTTAGAAGTGGTAACAGTTTCCCTTGATACTGAATAATTTCTGGTTTCCCTTAACCCTGCTTATATCTTTGTAAATGACCCCAATGAGGGTGCTGTTTCCTACTTGAACCTTAAATGATATAGATATTATTTGTGGCAGCAACAAAGTAATGAGGAATAAACCTAACAAAAGGAGGCATGAAATCTTTATAAAGAAAATTATAAAACTTAATAAAAGATTTCTTAAAAGACATTATGAATATGTACCATGTACTAGGATGGCAAGGCATACTCTCATAGAGATGTTGGGTTTTCTCCAAATTGATCCATAGATTAAATGAAATTCCAGTCAAATTCCAAATAGTTTTATTTTTTCATTAAACTTGGAAGGGGAATCTAAATTTATATATACAAATTGAGGACAAATAATAGCCAAGAAACTTTGAAAAACAGCAAATCTGGTAAAGTATTATTATAATTCTATATAATATTACATTAAAGTACTATTAGAAACATACAGTAATTAAAACCATGAAATTGATGCATTGTAAATTATTAGGTAAAGATTGTGATTCTGAGACAATGATTATCCGTATGGACAAAAGAATAATTGTGTACTTATGTTACATTATAAAAAGAGATGTAAATCTTAGCTGAATTATAGATGGTTTATGAAAAGTTTTATGAACTTACATCATTAAAGGATTGCTTAAATAAGGCAACCCTCCCCATAAGACATAAAGGAAATAATTGATAAATTTGACTGTAGTGGATTTAAAATTACTGGCATTAAAAAAGATTTTAGAGAAAGTAAAAATATAAGCCATAGCTTGGAGAAAACAAAGTAGATGTACATGTCCTACCATGGAGTAATCTCACAAACATGATGTGGAACTAAAAGCAATGTGCAAAAGTATGGCTCAGTTTTATCATTAAAGTATGCAAAATAATATTACATATTTTTTAGAGGTAGATTCCTGGTATTAAAAGTATAAGACTTACATGAGAATGGTAAATGCTATTAAATACAGTGTTATCTCAAGAAGGAAGAAGGAAGACAGGATGCAAGTACACAAAACAGCTTCCATAGTTTTTCTTATGTTCAGTTATAAAAACTTGGGTGTCATATTATTCTCCATACTTTTCTGTATGTCAGGATTATTATCATTGCAAGTAGCAGTGATATAAAAGTAGAAACTAGATATCAGAAGTCAAAGTTCCATAAATTAAATGTTATGGGATTTAATTTTTATAATCTAAATTAGATACTAACTAATATTTAAGGGAAAATAGGAAAATATAGCATTGTCTAAATAAAAAGATGTCAAAAGGGGATAACATGTCCTTATTAACTGGAGATCAAAACTGTTTTTATTTTTTTTTTGCTAGAAAATTAACCAACATCTTTTCTACTAATAATTCAGTGTTGACCCAAGGTAAAAGCTATGTAAAGAAACACAGAAGCCAAAGAAGAAAAAGAAACACAGTGGAATTAGCTGAAGTAGGTGTGGGCAGAAATAAATCCCTGATCAGATGCCCTTGAGCATTTCAGAAATTGGTTAAGAATTTCACAAAACTGCTGTTTATCATTTTATAAAACTCTGGTGGCGTGTCTGATGAGATTCTTAATGCAGAAAAATGTTAGCACAAGGACTTTTTTTTAATGGAAAAGAATGGCCTTAGTGTTATAATATGACTGTCAGGTCAAATTCCTTGCCCAGAATGCTGTTGAACCTGTTGTGAAAGCATTAATTTGTAAATCTTAAAAAATAGTGCTGGACTTAAAGTCAACATGAGTTGGTGAAGATTAAAATCTGTCAGTTGAGTAATTTTCTTCTGTGATGGGTCTGTTAAAGGGCAGCAACAGTGTAATTAATTGCTTGAGGCTGAAAAACCCAATTAATCTCTAAGTTGACTTTTATTTCATATAATGTTAGAGCTAGAAGAGGCCTCAAGGATCATCTACCCCACTCTCTTCATTTTATAGATGAGGAATCACACATCAGGAAGGTTAAATGACTTGTTCAAGGTCAAAGATACTGTTTGTCCTTGCCACTGCATCCTGTAAATAAGTTCAGTTGCTTTTATGAGTTTATAGTTGCTTTTATGAGTTTCTTTGCAAGTGATCATGAAATACTATTTGATTTGGCTTTTTTTTTGGCCACGCCATGAAGCTTGCAAGATTTTAGTTCCCTGACCAGGGATCAAACTTGTGCCCCTTGCATTGGAAGCCCAAGAGTCTTAACCACTGGACTGCCAGAGAAGTCCAAAATATTGTGTGAACATGGTTTTCTTCTGATACTTCATCTCATAAATGTCTCCTTAAAAGAGTTTCTAAGCCTCAGTTTTTAAGATTTGAAGCCTGTTTCATAATACTTATGCAGCAAAGGAGTGTGGGGAGGAGCAGACGGTGTCCCAGTTTGCACACTGAACAGGGGAACCCTGGAAACCAAGGACAGCCCTTTTGTGAACTTGTGCAAAGACAGGGGTCTCCATTTGATAGTGTGAATGACACCTAGTCCTGGTGGTAACTTGCAGGCCATGCCCTTCCCCAAGGATACTATGGGCCTGATTGTAAGATGTAAGTAGAGAAAGCTGGTGTGTAGAGTATTTTTGGAGCCTGGAGGGCTACAGCCCGTAGGTTTGCAAAGAGTCGGACACGACTGAAGTGACTTAGCCCAAACACACACGTGAATAGCATAGCAGTGACAAGAAAGATGACCTATAAGAAGATCAGCAGATGGGACAGCTACTGAAATGTGGGAAGCATGGTGGCATGCCATTGTCACTGTGGCAGGGCTCAGCATGACAATGCTCTCCTGAAGCTGCTCCCAGCCAATGCCTGAGTATTTTGAACCCAACATGGGACACCTCTGATGCAAAGTCTTTGCTTGGGGACTGGCAGAGACTCTCAGTTGTGCTACAGTTTGAGGCTCCTCCAGTCTGGTTTCTTCTCTCCTTTTACAGGTGTCCCACCTATAACAGTTCTGAAGCCTCTCCCTGCTTCCCTCTACTTCCCTTCCTCCTTCATCCTTTATAGACCCCTCCCAAAATAAATGTCTTGACCAACCAATTCTGTCTTGCCATCTGCACCTCAGAAGACCCTGGCTGATGCAGAGTGTAGTTATTGCCCTGGTTGATGCCACAGGGGGATAAAAAATAACTTGAAAAAGAATTAGGACTCTACTCTGCTGGTGAGGGTTTCACAGTAATGGTTTCTCTTTGGTTGTTGTAGTTCCCTTTATTATGATTCCTGAACTCTGCTCCTTTGTGGGAAAAAAAATTCCATGTTTCATAGATGCTAAGATATACTTTCTTTTTTCATTTTAACCTTTCTGAAATTGGGATAGTTCTTAAAATTAATGATGTGCCAATTTAACTGGCAGAGGTTTTTCTTCTTTACTGATGAATAAAATAACAGTGCGTCCTACCATTGATGTGTTATACATTCAATAAAATACATTAGCTTGATTCAGGTCATCAAATGCCAGGAACTATAATGGACTTTGAAGAACTAAGGGGCTGGAATAGCCTTAGAGGGTTATGATTTTGCTATTTCTTAGGTATATCTACAAGGAAAGAAAAACCCTAAGGAACAGGATTGTATTATGAAGAGGTATACAGCAGATAATTGTGGCCATGGATGAATTAGTATAGAAATAACTAGAGATCCAATGAAACACTGAGCAGTAACAGAACACAAGGCAATATGTTCTTTCACTCTGGTTCTATTTACTCTTATTCTTCCTTTTCTGGCTGCTTTTATGACTGATATTTCCTTCTGGCCAGAGTCACCTTGTTTTTCTGGTTGTTCTGTCATTCTCCCATTAGTACCTTGTCTACTGAAACCTGTGATAATAAAGGTTTTCCCATTTATGTGTTGAATCCCAAGTTGGTATCGGAGAAGGCAATGGCACCCCACTCCAGTACTCTGGCCTAGAAAATCTCATGGACAGAGGAGCTTGGAAGGCTGCAGTCCATGGGGTCGCTGAGGGTCAGACATGACTGAGCGACTTCACTTTCACTTTTCACTTTCATGCATTGGAGAAGGAAATGACAACCTACTCCAGTGTTCTTGCCTGGAGAATCCCAGGGACAGGGGAGCCTGGTGGGCTGCTGTCTATGGGGTCGCACAGAGTCAAACATGACTGAAGTGACTTAACCTTAGCCAAGTTGGTATGTGGGCAAGAAACACTGCACGGAAGACCAAACAAATTCAAGCTTACCAGCAGTCTCCAAGAAGAAAGGTTAGATGAAAGGATCTGGTGCCTGGATTCCCATAAATGTATCTGTTTATCTAGAATTGGATTCCTTGGCACCGACTGCTTCTAAAATTAGGACTGAAACCATTGTTTCCTTTCTCTACAGACACAACCTTTATGCTTAGATGAGTTTCCCCTAGCATTCTCTGTATTTCCAAAGTGGGGAAGGCTCTGCCTCTGAAAAAAACATAATTGTTATTCCTTTTGTGAACACAGATCAACCAGTACTGGGTACTCAATAGTTACTATTCTTGTTCTATAAATACTATGTAGAATATAAATTGTATAATGTGTATACCACTAGTATATTACATATTTTATTGTGTATAAGTTAAAAGTATATTATATAATTTATGATATATTGCTAACATGTGTGTTTTATTATAGTAATAAGTTACAATGCAAACCTGAAGGCTAGATTCACATAGGAAAGAATAAATGAGGATCACTGATATATAATTCATAATCATTGAAAGGATTGGTATAGTTTGTGGAAAACATTCCATAAAATGTGAAACTTGCTATAATTCAGAAGCGAAGAGAATCTCCCTAAGATTGGGAAAGAAAGGCAATGTGATCTAATTCCGTTTTTAAACTTCTTTGACTTTGACCCATTAAATAAGAAACGAATTTTAGGTTATGATCCAATTTATATACATCCATTCTTTCTTCTAATAACTAAAACGTTTCACAAAACAATACCCATCTTACTAGATTTGATGCACTAGAATATTTTCTATGCTATTCTATTTTTATTTAAATACTATTTGTGATCCACAGTTTGAAAAACACTGAGCTCATGAAAAGAGCATAAACTGGGGAGACAGACTGGGTACAAAAACTCTGTCCCAGTACAGGCCCTTTTTGTGAACTTGGCAAGTTGTTTCTTTTGAACCTTTTTTTGGTAAAATGAACTGGGTTGTTCTGATGATTATAGACAATTATATACAAAGTGACTGGCTTATGGTAGATGGTAAATAGATGATAAGGTAGCAGGATAATACTTTCTGATATTAACTGTTTTCCACTGCATTTCCTTATACATGTTGCCATCTATCACCTCAAGGTGGCCCAGCAATAAAGAATCCACCTGCAATGCCAGAAACACAGGCGACACAGGTTCGATCCCTGGGCTGGAAAATCCTCTGGAGGAGGATGGCAACCCACTCCAGTGTTCTTGCCAGGAAAATCCAATGGACAGAGGCGCCTGGCAGACTGCAGTCCATATGGCCACAAAAGAGTCAGACATGACTGAAGCCACTGAGCGCAAGCACAGGGTTGTTACAAAATTTCTGGCCCATTCTTTTCTGTTAGCTGTATCACTTGATTGATACAGCTTCTCTCTTTCTCTTTCCCTCTCACACTCCCTGCGCCTCTCTCCCCTCTGGGAACGGAGAAGCAGGGCTGGGTTTGAAGGCAGAACTATGGAAATATCCTTGTACTTATACTTGTCTGCCTGGCTCCAAGGGCTCACAGCCAGCTTGGGCCCTTTGACTGCCTCTGCAGGTAGCTGCCTTCTTCATCTGCCATTCCCCTGGAGGGTAGTTGAGTCCTCCTTCTTCCCCCAGGACCTTAGAGTTACTCCTTGGGTTTCAAGTGTCCAGTCATTCTCCTTACCTGTGAAGGTGCTTCCCATGAACCACCTCTCCCTGGCCTGCTCTCCAGCACTCTGGACACACCTACCTTTCTCTAGCTACATAGCTGATGTGCTATTATGTACTTAAATCATTCCTTTATACTTCAACACCCCTGATTTTTTGCCAAATTTAGAAAATTTTACAGTGAATATGGGGTATCCCTGGTGGCTCAATGGTGAAGAATCCATCTGCCAATGCAGGAGATTGGGTTTGATCCCTGAGTAGGGAAGATTCCCTGCAGAAGGAAATAGCAACTCACTCCTGTATTCTTGCCTGGGAAATCCCATGGACAGAGGAGCCTGGCAGGCTACAGTCCATAGGATTGCAAAAAGAGTCAGACATGACTTAGCAACTAAATACCACCACCAACAACAGTGAATTTAGTGATGCATTTAGTGGTTTATGATTTTGGATCTTATTGATTTTTAATTAGAAAAAAATTGCCATAAATGTACCAAATTTGATCAAAATTTCTCACTTTTTCTAAAGTTAAGGAAGGAAAAAGATACCTTTATAAAGGTAATTTATGTACATATGTACATATGTATTCGTGATACATATATTTTAAAAAATCATTAAGAGCTTTATAATTCAGAAGGGAATGCCTCTTCCTTTCACAGTGAATTAAGTGTGGTCATCTTTGCTTCACCACTAACCAAATTATAGCCTCTGTGCAGCACAGGACAAATTCCTAGGCAACTGTTACTTAGTATCACAAGTTTTATACTCTGTTTATGTGTATGTGATTTTTAATATATGCCTATCCCCTATTTTACTACTAATTTACGTCACTTTCATTCAATTCTGTGCCTATACCTATTTGTCTCCACTTTGCTTTTCTCCTATGCTTAGAATTTGACATTACAAGTGCATAAAAAAGGACAGTTGAGGCAATTATCTGAGTGAAGGTGATATTTTTCCAATTATATCATATTTTAAGTGAGAGTGAGTTTTTATAAAATTACTCAGATAAACTGTATTCACATTCACAAAGAATAAGCCTTCTTTCTGTGTAGTGTTCCCCAGCCCTGGAAATGAGTGTATAACAATTCTGCAATTATTTTCCAGTTTTCCTTGAGAATTCACAAAGTCAGCACCTTCCTGGCCCCTATACACGTGGTGAGGGTGCCTGAGCAGGAGTGAAGGTGGGAGAGCAGGAGAGGAAGAGACCCACTCCTCTAGGTTTAAATGAGGCAACAAATAAGCCATTCAATAACGCCCTTCCCCCACCAAAAATGATTTGGCACTTTATTCCATCATCACATGGTCAATGTGATTCCCAGGTTATGGTGGCTAAAATACCCAGAAACAGATTTCATTGTCTCAATGAAACAATCAGATTCAGCATATGGAAGCTGGCCTATTCTGAAGCAACCAGAAAGTAGTTATTTCCTAACTGCATATAAAGGAGAGAAAAAGTACAAAAGAAAGTTACACACAATGAAACCATTAAATGTAGATTTGCCACAAGGCAAGATGGTAATGCTTGAACATTATGAAGAGCAAAAACTGCACAAACACATTATATTTTAAACACTTCATCTATTTAACAAACTATGTACACTCTTCGGCTAAATGAGATGAATTGAGATTCAAGAGGCAGCACCGTACTGGCAAATCTCATCCTAAAGGCATCCATTAATATAAATCAACAGTAGCAATTTGGTTTGATCATTTATTTGCAAGAATCATTAAGGTTTATTAGCATAATTATTCCCTGTGGGATTTCATGTCGAGGAAATGAAAAATGGCATTATCAATATTTAAAAGATAAGTGTGTAATGTTCAGAGTACTTAAACAGTCATCTGCAGGTGGTGTCCAGCTGCAGCAAATTAGATTAGATTTGGGCATTTTTTCTGAACTAAAGAAAAATTGTTTTGTTCTAATTGCTTCATTTTATAAAGCAATACAATTTTGTAAATAATTTCTACAGTATAGTTGGAACTTACAGTGTATACCTATTAACATGCCTGATTTCAGATCAGCAACTCTGATATGTTCAACCCTGCTATGCTGTAACTATTGGGGAACATTAATCAGCATAATCCATCATTTATTATTAGGGAAAGCTCTTTTCCATCTGATATCTAGACCGTTAGTCGAGACCCGTAAGTGAAAAGCTGTATCCCAAAGGGAAATGAACCAGAAGATTTCTCCTTAATTCTGGGAAAGCATAAATCCTTCCTTAACAATGAAATATCATTTATGATAGTTATAATTTATCATGACACATCTTTAGATATGATAGTTGTTTTTTTTAAGTCATACAATGAAATAATATTCAGTGATAAAAATAAGTGTGCCATTCAACAATAAATAGATATTGAGGAACCTTAAATGCACACTGCTGAGTGAAAGAAATCAATCTATAAAGGCTACATACTGTATGATTCCAACTGTATGATTCCAGTCATACATACTGTATGATTCCAATGTCATTCCAATATGACATTCTGGAAAAGGCAAACTATAGATATAGTAGGAAGATTAGTGGTTTCCAGGGTGTTGAGTAGAAGGAGGGAGAGATGAACAGGTGACCACAGAACCTTTTAGAGGAGTAAAACTATTCTGTATGATACTGTAATGGTGGATACATGACATAATGCAACTGTCAAAACCCATATAGACTTGCAGAAGACAGAGTGAACTCTAATGTAAGCTATGGTCTATAGTGAATAGTGTATTAATATTGGTTCATCAACTAATGATTGTGAAAATTGTGGGGGTGGGAGGAGAGAGGGGCCATATGGGAACACTATTCTGTCAGCTTTTGTGTAAACCTAAAGCTGCCCTAAAAAAACAAAGTCTATTATTTTTTAATTTTAGGGTAATTCAGGTAAAACCAGCTAATCGTTGCAATTGATTAAATCTGTCTTTGCTTTAGAAGAACAGTCTGGCCAAAATCTCTGCCAATCCCCTTAATAATTGCATAAATTATTGTAGAATCTTTCTACAATACTCATGTGTGGACTGGACACAAAGAGCTTTAACTAAAATTCCCTTACAATCAAAAGTCCTTGGAGAAACAAATGCATATATGTTTGCTAAAATACTTCCAGTGCTGCATGACGTTTTGCTTTTAGGAACTACTGAATCTGTTATATCCTAAACTTGTCCTCATCTCTTACTCTCTCTATAAGGATCCTAACACTTTGAGGGGAAGATTAAGCCAAGAAATCTGCAGCAGGCTTCAGTTCAGTTCAGTCACTTAGTCGTGTCTGACTCTTTGCGACTCCATGGACTGCAGCATGCCAGGCCTCCCTGTCCATCACCAACTCCTGGAGTTTACTCAAACTCATGTCCATTGAGTCAGTGATGCCATCCAACTATCTTATCCTCTGTCGTCCCCTTCTCCTCCCACCTTCAATCTTTCCCATCATCAAGGTCTTTTCAAATGAGTCAGTTCTTCACATCAGATGGCCAAAGTATTGGAGTTTCAGCTTCAGCATCAGTCCTTCCAATGAATATTTGGGACTGATTTTCTTTAGGATGGACTGATTGGATCTCCTTGCTGTCCAAGGGACTCTCAAGAGTCTTCTCCATCACCACAGTTCAAAAGCATCCATTCTTTGGCACTCAGCTTTCTTTATAGTCCAACTCTCACATCCATACATGACTACTGGAAAAACCATAGCTTTGACCAGACAGAACTTTGTTGGCAAAGTAATGTCTCTGCTTTTTAATACACTGTCTAGGTTGGTCATAACTTTTCTTCCAAGGAGTAAGCATCTTTTAATTTCATGGCTGCAGTTGCCATCTGCAGTGATTTTGGAGCCCCCAAAAATAAAGTCTGTCACTGTTTCCACTGTTTCCCCATCTATTTGCCATGAAGCGATGGGACTGGGTGCCATGATCTTAGTTTTCTGAATGTTGAGTTTTAAGCCAGCTTTTTCACTCTCCTCTTTCACTGTCATGAAGATGCTCTTTAATTCTTCTTCACTTTCTGGCATAAGGGTGGTGTCATGGCTTCATCTCAGTTCAATTTATACACAATACCTAAAGGGCAACCTTCTCTCTGTTCCTCTCTGACAGTATTGCCAATGGGTAGAGCAGTGGAGGTAATGTTGATATGCAGTCATGTGATCATTGACCCAAGGAGAGAGGGGAGCAAAAGGTTTGCAGCTCCCAGAAACTCTGTCAAGGCTCAACTGAAGCTTTTTATTTGTACTTTGTATTTTTTTCCTCATGGCCTGTCTTTGCCACATTCAGTGGTTTTTGGGTATCTTCAAGGAATTGTTCTAGGACTTATCTTGGATACCAAAATCCACAGATGTTGTCCCATATACACCCCTTAGTATCCATGGTTTTGCACCTTCAGATTCAACCGACCAGCAATCCTATGGTACTGCAGTACTGTATGTATTTATCAAAAAAAAAAAAAGCCTGTAAAGTGGACCTTTGCAGTTCAAACCCATGTTGTTCAAGGGTCAGTTGTATATGCCTTTTTGAACAGAATTTCCTTCCTCCATCTTACCTAAAGATGGAGGTCCCTTTGCTAGGGCAACCAGGAGTGCAGCATAAGGACTGTATGACTGAGAACTTGATTTTTACTTGGTCAGAATGCTGTTGACTTTTGTTGTTCCCCTCACTATTGTGGATAAAAGCATAGCAACCAATTTACAAATCCTTTTTATCTCTCTCATAATTTTTGATAACCTACATGGTTTCTCCTTAGTTTATTTGTACTAACTAAATGTAGTGCTTCCCCCCTCAATAGATTCCCCATTTGAAGCATCCTTCTGATCATCCTAACATTCAGATTGCTACATTCTAAATGTAACATTAATCTTCCAGTGTTTGTTTATTAAGCTATGCTATGTTCAGGGTTCTATGCTAACCACAAACCCACTCCAGTGTTCTTGCCTGGAGAATCCCAGGGACGGGGGAGCCTGGTGGGCTGCTGTCTCTGGGGTCGCACAGAGTCGAACACGACTGAAGTGACTTAGCAGCAGCAGCAGTATTGCATTTAAACTATTGCTGTGTGTGGTGTCCTGAAATATTAATTGCTTATTTTAAGAAGTAAATAGTATTGATATATTTAACTGCCTGATGAAACAGATAATCTATGTATTGATGAATGATATACTTTGTGTATTTGATTAATGAGTAGTCTTAAACTTACAAATTTTGTTGTTCAGTTGTTAAGTCACATCTGACATTGCAACCCTGTGGACTGTGACCCACCAGGCTCCTCTGTCCAAGGGATTTCCTAGGCAAGAATATTGGAGTGGGTTGCCATTTCCTTCTCCAAAGTTACAAATATTTCCTTGTAAAAACTGAACCACTATTGTGATTTAGAAGTTCATTGTCATGATAGAGCTTACCTTCATCAAGTAACTAAACATTTAACAATCAGGTTTGTGCTCTTTTAATGTTTCAAAGACATCTATATTTATTGATCTGTGACTATTTCAGATATATGATGTTGACTTGAGTCTATCTATACAACCAAAGAATTTGTCATTTGGATGACAAGCAGTCAATTAGATTGTGTTAGGTAGTTAAGGAAATGAAGAAATCATAATGTATCTAGACTTTCGGTTCAGTTCAGTTTAGTTGTTCAGTCGTGTCTGACTCTTTGTGACCCCATGAATCGCAGTATGCCATGCCTCCCTGTTCATCACCATCTCCCAGAGTTCACTCAGATTCACGTCCATCGAGTCAGTGATGTCATCCAGCCATCTCATCCTCTGTTGTCCCCTTCTCCTCCTGCCCCCAATCCCTCCCAGCATCAGAGTCTTTTCCAATGAGTCAACTCTTCACATGAGGTGGCCAAAGTACTGGAGTTTCAGCTTTAGCATCATTCCCTCCAAAGAAATCCCGGGGCTGATCTCCTTCAGAATGGACTGGTTGGATCTCCTTGCAGTCCAAGGGACTCTCAAGAGTCTCCAACACCACAGTTCTAAAGCATCAATTCTTTGGCGCTCAGCCTTCTTCGCAGTCCAACTCTCACATCCATACATGACCACAGGAAAAACCATAGCCTTGACTAGATGGACCTTAGTTGGCAAAGTAATGTCCCTGCTTTTGAATATGCTATCTAGGTTGATCATAGCTTTCCTTTCAAGGAGTAAGCGTCTTTTAATTTCATGGCTGCAGTCACCATCTGCAGTGATTTTGGAGCCC
>SJYQ01003757.1:298278-325043 GCA_006410935.1 Redunca redunca
GACTCTTTGCGACCCCGTGAATTGCAGCTCGCCAGGCCTCCCTGTTTATCACCATCTCCTGGAGTTCACTCAGACTCATGTCCATCGGGTCTGTGATGCCATCCAGCCATCTCATCCTCAGTCCTCCCCTTCTCCTCCTGCCCCCAATCCCTCCCAGCATCAGAGTCTTTTCCAATGAGTCAACTCTTCACATGAGGTGGCCAAAGTACTGGAGTTTCAGCTTTAGCATCATTCGTTCCAGAGAACACCCAGGGCTGATCTCCTTCAGAATGGACTGGTTGGATTTCCTTGCAGTCCAAGGGACTCGCAAGAGTCTTCTCCAACACCACAGTTCAAAAGCATCAATTCTTTGGTGCTCAGCCTTCTTCACAGTCCAACTCTCACATCCATTCACGACCACAGGAAAACCATACCCTTGACTAGATGGACCTTAGTCGGCAAAGTAATGTCTCTGCTTTTGAAAATACTATCTAGGTTGGTCATAACTTTTCTTCCAAGGAGTGTCTTTTAATCTCATGGCTGCAATCACTCTCTGCAGTGATTTTGGAGCCCCCCCAAAATAAAGTCTGACACTGTTCCCACTGTTTCCCCATCTATTTCCCATGAAGTGATGGGACTGGACCCAGCTTTATATGGTAGTCAGGAGGGAAGTGAAAACTTCCAAGTTTTTATATTTTGGAGCTTAAACTACTATTTAAGCAGACATTGCTACACAAGATGGACTTTGATTTGATAGCACAGACTAAGCCAAGTTCACACAATGCTGCTGCTGCTGCTAAGTCACTTTAGTCGTGTCCGACTCTGTGTGACCCCCCATGGATGGCAGCCCACTAGGCTCCCCATCCCTGGGATTATCCAGGCAAGAACACTGGAGTGGGTTGCCATTTCCTTCTCCAATGCATGAAAGTGAAAAGTGAAAGGGAAGTCGCTCAGTTGTGCCCGACTCTTCGTTACCCCATGGTCTGCAGCCCACCAGGCTCCTCTGTCCATGGGATTTTCCAGACAGGAGTACTGGAGTGGGGTGCTATCGCCTTCTCCTTGTTCACACACTAACTACCTTAAAAATTTTTTTTAATTTTAGTTTTGACAAGATTTCTATAAATGGCATCTCTAAAATCAATACATTTGACTAATTTCTCTGACCCATTCCTGTTCTTAAGTTCTTCCATTTAAAACGGACTTCACTGCCTAACTTGCCAGTAAAATAAACATGACCAACACCCTGCCATTAAATATCTTCTCTTTTTGGTTCCTGTAATGAGATTCATGTGGCCCAGTCTTTATTCCTTCAGTTTACCAACAGCTTCTGTGGGCCACCCACAGTGGTTATTAATTATGCACCGTGACTGTGCCTCCCATTGGTGAGGACATAGGCGGTCATCAGCCCTGTACAACATGCAGTGAGGTTGTGATATGTTCTGTGTAAGGAAAGTGCCTTTGGTCTCATGTCTTACAGACGTGCTTAGTTGCTCAGTTGTGTCCGACTCTTTGTGACCCCAACAACTGTAGCCCACCAGGCTCCTATGTCCATGAGGATTCTCTGGGCAAGAATACTGGGGTGGGTTGCCATGCCCTCCTCCAGGGGATCTTCCCAGCCCAGGGGTTGAACCCAGATCTCCCGCACTGTCTTACATACGAGTTTGCCGTATTTCTCAGTAAACAGTTTCTATATTTCAACTTGGTTCCAAACTCCACTAAGCCCACACTTCGTCTCTTGAGGGGAATCTTGGGCTCCTAACACTGCAAAAGGGTTTGCACCATGATACATTTGGAACTCCCGCCTGCCTCCTTTAAACCTATGGAGTAGCCCTCCTGCCAGCCTGTCAAGAAGCTCAGTAGTGATTGGGTTCTGCTGCGTCCAATGGGAAGCGGCGACATTGCGCGTATTCAAGGTTCGGGCGGGCACTCCGCGGTGACGGTTGCTGGGAAACCGCGTAGACACCAGAGAGCCCTGCTGGTGTTTAGGTTTGCCGCTGGAGGTTGTAGGCACCCGAGAGGGAGAAGGGGAGTTTCGTCTGCCGAGATGGTAAGCATGCCGAAACTACTCTGTTGTCTATTGATGTAATTCTAGTTTAGAGCCAGCCTGCTTCTAAAAAGGATTTGAAGTGCCTAATCTGAGAAATAAATGGGAAAACCGTATCTCAGAGACCTCAGGCGCTGCTATTTAAGCGACGCGCGTGCTGGCTGTCCCCCACCCCCGCCCCGCCCTTCATTAGATCTGCCCGGCAAAAAATTTGGCTTCCCACGTTTCTGGAAATTTGGGAGATGTTTAAGAACTGCTGAACAAATGAGTGGAAATAAAGCTCCAGGAGAGAGCGAGTGACTAAATAGCGGGTTGACTTATTTAATGTGTATTAGAAAAACGTGAGCAGCTTTTGAACCTCACTTCACGGCCAAGGGGGAAGCAGTAGAGGATGGAATGAGGATAGTGGTGAAGAGCTGGGTATGTAGAACACAGCTGCGCGTCTTAGAATTCTAATATGGCTGTTTATTGGCTGAGGAAACTTGAGTCAAGTTGCTTTAACTTTCCATGCCTCATCTATAAGATGGGAAACACAAATAGTACCTGCTTCATTAATACATCTTAAAAAATTTTTTTGATCTACCACATTGCTTTTTTGTTATGTCTCTGAATTTGGAGAGGAAGCCAAACGCCTTTCCTTTATTACAGTTTCATTTGTTTCTGGGCTACATCAATGTATTTTTACAAATTAGATCCTGGAATACCAAAGTATGCTTTTTTGTTTGTTTGTTTTGTTTTCCCTTCTCCATTTTAGGCTTCCGAAAGGAGAACTTTGAGCTTCAGTGAAAGGCATCAGAAATTAGTAGATATAAACTATTCTAAAAAATTGCATGTCGAGGCACTACAAAGGCTACAGAGTCAAACCAGGGACCAAATGGTGCAGAATGAGAGTGATGACCGGGCTGAGCGCAAAAGGTTCCTCAGATTATTACAGGATGAACAATTTGAGTTGGATATGGAGGAGGCCATTCAAAAGGTAAGTTTTACTATTCATTCTCACATCACTTTTCTCTTCATTTTCTCTTTGGAAACAATGAAAGACAACTGTTAATACTGGACTGGAGCAGATAGGATAAGCACCAGGCAAAGGATGCCTCCCTGTGAGTCAGCCCAGTGTAGTGGTAAAAAGCTGGGGTTTTGGAGCTAGACTGTGTGCCTTTGAGTCCTGGTACTGGATATGTTAGCTATGGAACCTTGCTTTTACTAAGTAAGTTGCTTTTACTTTGTGTGCCTCATTGAGAATTTAAGAATAATAATAGTATCTACATCATAGGATTGTTTTAATAATCAGTTAGTACTGTTTTAGTAATTAATATAGGCAAAGCTCTTAGAATAGTGCCTGGAAGAGTAAGCTCTCAGGATTTTTTTCCCTTAAATATGAAATCTCTAATTACTGACTTCCATGGTTTAAGTCTAGTTCTGTTGCCTTCCATAAAATTCTAAAGACAAAAATTTAAGAACACCTGTTTTGAATTTACAGATATTAAACATGTATTTTAAGTGGTAGAAAATGAACACTTATATATTAGCTATGAATTTATTTTGTCTGGAACTTCTCTGGCAGTCCAGTGATTTAGACTCCATGCCCCGAATGTAGAGGACATGGATTTGATCCCTGGTTGGGGAACTAGGATGCCACAAAATGCTGCCCCCCACCCCCAAAAAAAAGAATTACAGTGTAATATGTAAGTATGTAACCACTAAAGTTTGGAGACAGCTTTTGAGTGGAAATTTCTGAATATTTTAAGGGATGAGGGAGGTAGAAAAAGGGAAACCAACAAGAAAATAAAGGAGTTCTTATAAATGTGAAAAAGTTATCTGATATTTATGTATTCTTTTAGTGTCTGCTGTATGGTCAACATTTTGTAAGATATCAGTTCAATTCAGTCGCTCAATCGTGTCCGTCTCTTTGTGACCCCATGAATCTCAGTACACCAGGCCTCCCTGTCCATCACCATCTCCTGGAGTTCACTCAGACTCACGTCCATCGAGTCGGTGATGCCATCCAGCCATCTCATCCTGGGTTGTCCCCTTCTCCTCCTCCCCCCAATCCCTCCCAGCATCAGAGTCTTTTCCAATGAGTCAACTCTTCACATGAGGTGGCCAAAGTACTGGAGTTTCAGCTTTAGCATCATTCCCTCCAAAGAAATCCCAGGGCTGATCTCCATCAGAATGGACTGGTTGGATCTCCTTGCAGTCCAAGGGACTCTCAAGACTCTTCTCCATACCACAGTTCAAAAGCATCAATTCTTTGGTGCTCAGCTTTCTTCACAGTCTAACTCTCACATCCATCCATGACCACTGGAAAAACCATAGCCTTGACTAGACGGACCTTAGTCGGCAAAGTAATGTCTCTGCTTTTGAATATGCTGTCTAGGTTGGTCATAACTTTTCTTCCAAGGAGTAAGTGTCTTTTAATTTCATGGCTGCAGTCACCATCTGCAGTGATTCTGGAGCCCCCCAAGATAAAGTCTGACACTGTTTCCGCATCTATTTCCCATGAAGTGATGGGACCAGATGCCATGATCTTTGTTTTCTGAATGTTGAGCTTTAAGCCAACTTTTTCACTCTCCACTTTCATCAAGAGGCTTTTTAGTTCCTCTTCACTTTGCCATAAGGGTGGTGTCATCTGCATATCTGAGGTTATTGATATTTGTATATTGTAAGATATAGGGAATGGCAAAAACAAGTTTTAAAAGTGGTATTCATCCTTCTGAGTTTCAAATTTCAAAGCTTAGACATGACTTTTTAACCCCGGCCAAGAATATTCTTAGGGATTAGATTTTTTCCCCCATTCTTTTTATTCTTATTTTTTTTTTAGTTTTTAAGAAAATCCCAGGTATTGTATCAGGTTTCTCTTGCGTACTTCAGTATACATCTTATATGGATTTTTTTAAACATAGCAGCATAATGCCACTATCTTACCTAATAAAATAATCAATAAATAAATCTAGGTATCATTTAGTACCATTCCATAGTCAAATTTCTGTGATTGTGTTAAAAGACAGATTTTACAATTCAGTCAAGATCCAAACAAGGTTCATACAGTGTATTTGGTTATGTCGGATCCCTCTTAATCTAAAACAGCCCTTCCCTTGTACTTTATTTCTTCAACTTCATGTTTTTAACTTGTTTTTAACATGTGTTTAACTTGCTTGGTCAGTTGTTTAATAGGATATCCCACTTTCTGTATTTGTTTGTTTGCTTTCTCAATAGTTCCTTTACTTTGTTCCTCTATCTCTTATATTTCCTTTAAATGAAAGTTAGCCCTAAAGGCATGATTAGATTTCAGTTTAGTTGCTCAGTCATGTCCGACTGTTTGCGACCCCATGGACTGTAGCACACCAGGCTTCCCTGTCCATCACCAACTCGTGGAGCATGCTCAAACTCATATCAACCTTCTCATAATAGATTTATGTACAACTTTTTGGCAGTCACTCTATGACAGTGCTATCCTTGATTTGTAATCAACTAGCTGGTGCTAATTTTGATCAGTGGATTTAGAGAGACAGCCTGGTTCCTCTGTTGTAAAGATCCTTACCAAACTTGAATCTGTGGTTTCACCAATGAATCTTTTTTCTTTATTAGGGGTTGCAAAACACTGATTTTTTAATTTTGTTGTTTAAAAACAACAACAAAGGGTAATTTAGTACCCTGAAATACAGTTTTTACTTGAAAGGGAGATCAATAGTTAATTATCAGAGTAAGAATTGGTATCCTTCCATTGGTGTATGCCTGTGTTGTTTTTTAAAATTTTGTTTTCTTTAGCTTTGGACTTTTTCTCTTTTTAAAATTATCTCTATGGACTCATGGGTCTTTATATACTTGAATTAATTGTATTTATTATTCATTTTCATGCTCAAATTGTCTTACCTTTGGCCAGTGGATGCCTTTTTGTTGCTCTGTGTCCTTTTGACAAGAATTCCTTAATCTGTGGTAGCTTCCTTGCTTTTTGTCAGAACAAAATGTTATAGCCTAGGGATGGTTACTTTTATGTGTCAATTGGACTGGGCCATGGGGTGCCCAGATATTTGGTCAAACATTATTTTGGGTGTTTTTAGATGAGATTAACATTTAAATTAGTAAACTGGGTAAAGCAGATTTTCCCCCTAGTGTGGGTGAGCTTCATCCAATCAGTGAAGGCCTGAATAGAACAAAAAAGCCAAGTGAGAGGAAATTCCTCCTCCCTGATTGCCTTCCAGCTGGATTATTCACATTTTTCCTGTTTTCACACTTGGACTGAAATATCAGCTCAAGTCTCAAGCCTAAAATCCTTCTGACAGGAGCTACACCACTGGCTCTCTGGCCTTTGAACTTAGACTAGAACTAAACCAGTTGGTTGTCCTCATCCAGCTTCTAGCTCGCCCTGCAGGTCTTGGGACTTGCCCATTTCCAAAACTGCTTGAGCTGATTCCCTATTATATTGTTTCTGTTTCTCTGGAAAACTAATAAAAGGCTCATCTTATAAATTTCTTTATTTGCACCTGGAATTGGCCATTGTACTAAGGAATTCTGTTATTTTTTAGTGGAAATAATACTTAGAGACAAGTTGGGTTTAGATATGCTTATTATTCTTGGGTGTTAGATATGCTTATTATTATATTGGTTCCAGGTCTTTTCAGCAGACGGAACTTGGAAATAGGTGTATTTTTAACTTTCTGAGATAAAGTTAGGCTTATGGAATAGTTGCAAAAATAGTATTAAAAAATCCTGTATCCCCTTAACCTGAGTTCCCTTTATGTTAACATCTAACATAATCATAGGACAATTATCAAAATGAAGAAATTAGCCTTGGCACAATACTGTTAACTGAATTGTGAGATTTATTCAGATTTCATCAGTTTTTCCACTGACATCTTTTTTGTGTTCCAAGATCACACGTTTCATTTAGTTGTCAGGTCTCTTTGGTCTCCACCAATCTTAGTCTCCTCCATTCTATGAGAATTCCTCCCTTTTTCTTGACTTTCCTGACCTTGACTATTTTGAATGCTATAGTTTTTTTTGTTGTTGTTATGTTAGTTTTTCTGTTGCTGTGTATCAAATTACCACAAATTTTGCAGCTGAAAACAACACTCATTTGTTGCCTCACAGTTTCTGTTGGTCAGAAGTCCAGATGTGTTGTAGCTGAATTGTCTGCTAGGTCTCACAAGGCTAAAAGCAAGGTGTTGCCTGGGATGCAGTTTCATATGGAACTTGGGGCCTCTTCTCAGCTCCCTTACTTAGCAGAGTTTGTGTTCTTGTAGTTGTAAGACTGAAGTTTTCATCTCCCAGAGGTTGCTGACATTCCCTGCCACATGACCCTTCTCTACACATGAAGTTTACTTACTTTCTGGCACCAGAAGGTGTTCCAGACTCACCTTGTTCTTTCCTTGCCTTGGAATCAGCCAGTTCTCTGTGGAGACTTGGTTCTTTTCATTGGAGAATGATATTTAGAAACCAAGGTCTGAATGATAGATGTGCTCATTTTTAGTGTGACACTGTAAGGGGAAAGAACTAGAAAATAACCATACACACATATCTGTGTTTACATTTATGTCTATGTCTATCTGCATGTATTTATTAATAAAACAAGCCATGTGTCTGTGTTGGTACTGCTGACTCCAGTCTGCCTCTACAGGGGTCACTTTTGTCTTTCCCCTTTTGTTATATATTTGTAATTGCATTCTCCCAACAAAAAGAAATCTGGCTCTCATTATCAGTAATATATTTACTTATTCTTTCAACTTCAGAATACAGATAGTTTCAGAATTGCTAACCTGCACCCTTGTGAACAGCAAATTTACTTACTATATTATAGATCTGGGTACAGTTCTTTGTGTCTTTTGCTTTGTCAAACACTTTTTTACAGTTATTTTTGTCTACTCCTGCCTATCTACTTCATTGTGGTTATTTGATTGATTTTTATTTGTTTTGTGATTGTTTTTAATACAATAAATTTTTTATAGTCAACATTCATTCTTCTCCCCACATCTGATTGATTTTTTTTTTTTTAATGTTGAACTAGTTACAGATCCTTGGGAAGGTGCAAAGATAGTGTGGGAGTACTGTCTGCTGGCCCCTGGACAGTTTCTTTCATTGATTACATCTTGTATAACTGTACTACAATATCAGATCCTGGAAAGTGGCATTGCTGCATTATGCTTATGTACTTCTGTGTCATTTTATCAAAGGTATACATTTATGCAACCACTACCTCATTCAAGAAACAGAGCTATTCCATCCCCACCAAGACCTCATTCATGATACCCCATTATAGTCACACTCTTCCTTCAGTCCCCACTATGCCAGCAATCACTAATTTGTTCTCCATCTTTATAATTTTGTTATTTCAAGAATGTTATTAAAAAATGTTGTGTAAACAGTCATGTGTGATTACATGTATATATGGAATCATGTGTCTGTCACTTTTGAATAGGGTATTTTTGTTCCACATCATGCTCTTGAGATTCATTTTTTAAATATTTATTTTTGATGATTGGTTTACAGTATTGGTTTGATTTGTCATACTATTAATCATTGGTGTACATATGTCCCCTCCCTCTTGAATCTTCCTCCCATCCCCTGCCCATTCCCACCCCTCTAGGTTATTACAGAGCCCCAGTTTGAGTTCCCCCGAGTCATACAGCAAATTCCTGTTGGCTAGCTATTTACATATGTTAGTGTATATGAATCTGTGCTGCTCTCTCCATTTATCCAATCCTCTCCGTCTTCTACCCCATCCTTATCCTTAAGTATGTTCTCTATATCTGCATCTCCAATGTTCTCTATGTAAGCAGTCTCCAATGCTGCTCTGCTAACAGATTCATCAATACCATCCTTCTAGATTCCATATATATGTGTTAATATATGATATTTGTTTTTCTCTTACTTATATTACTTCACTCTACATAATACGTTCTAGGTTCATCCACCTCATAAGAACTGACTCAAATGTGTTCCTTATATGGCTGAGTAATATTCCATTATATATATGTGCCATAGCTGCTGCTGCTTTTTTTGAAGGGGGGCACTTTATTTTTTATTTGAAGGATAATTGCTTTACAGAATTTTGTTGTTTTCTGTCAAACATCAACAAGAATCAGCTATAGGTATACCCATGCCCCTCCTCCCGAACCTCCTCCCATTTCCCTCTGCATCCCACCCTTCTATATTGTCGAAGAGCCCCTGTTGGAGTTCCCTGAGTCATATAGCAAATTCCTGTGGCTATCCATTTTACATATGGTATTGTAAGTTTCCATGTTACTCTCTCCATACTCTCCCTTCTTCCCTTCTCCCGTGTCCATAGGTCTATTCTCTATGTCTGTTTCTCCATTGCTCTCCTGCAAATAAATTCATCAGTATCATCTTTCTAGATTCCATATGTATGTGTCAGTATATGATATTTATATTTCTCTTTTTGACTTACTTCACTCTGTATAATAGGCTCTAGGTTTGTCCACCTCATTAGAACTGACTCAAATGTGTTCTTTTGATGGCTGAGTAATATTCCATCATATATACGTATCACAGCTTCTTTATCCATTCATCTGTCAGTAGACATCTAGATTGATTCTATGTTGTGTCTATTGTAAATGGTGCTGCAGTGAACATTGGGGAACATTTCTCTTTTTCAGTTTTGGTTTCTTCAGGGTATATGCCTAGAAGTGATATTGCTGGTACATATGGTGGTTTTTTAAAAGTGGAAAGTGAAAGTTGCTCAGTCGTGTCTGACTCTTTGTCAGACAAAGACCTCACGGACTATACATATATAGTCTATGGAACTTTCCAAGCCAGAATACTCAAGTGGGTAGCCTTTCCCTTCTCCAGGGGATCTTCCCAACCCAGGGATCGAACCCATGTCTCCCACATAGCAGGTGGATTCTTTACCAGCTGAGCCACAAGGGAATCCCAAGAATACTGGAGAGGGTAGCCTGTCCCTTCTCCAGCAGATCTTCCCGACCCAAGAATTGAACTGGGGTCTCCTGCATTGTAGGTGGATTCTTTACCAACTGAGCTATCAGGGAAGCCCTATGGTGGTTTTACTCCTAGATTTTTAAGGGATCTCCATACTGTCTATATCAGTTTACATTCCCAACAGCAATGTAGGAGGGTTCCATTTTCTCCACACCCTCTCCAGCACTTGTTTGTGGATTTTTTGATTATGGCCGTTCTGTCTGGAGGGAAGTGATATCTCATTGTAGTTTTGATGTGCATTTCTCTAATCATGAGTGATGTTGAACATCTCTTCATATGTTTATTAGCCATTTGTATGTCTTCTTTGGAGAAATGTCTGTTTAGGTCTTTTGCCCACTTTTTGGTTGGGTTGTTTTTCTGGTATTGAGTTGTGTGAGCTACTTGTATATTTTATAAATTAATTCTTTGTCAGTTGTTTCATTTGCTATTATTTTCTCCCATTCTGAGGGTTATCTTTCCACCTTGTTTATGAAGGTGAAAGCTTTTGCCATGCAAAAGCTTTTAAGTTTATTTAGGTCCATTTATTTATTTTTGTCTTTATTTCCATTATTCTAGAAGGTAGTCATAAAGAATCTTGCTATGATTTATGTCATGCAGTGTTCTGCCTATATTTTCTTCTAAGAGTTTTATAGTTTCTGGTCTTACATTTAGGTCTTTAATCTGTTTTGAGTTTATCTTTGTGTATGGTATTAGGAAGTGTTCTAATTTCATTCTTTTGCATGTAGTTGTCCAGTTCTTCCAGCACCACTAATTGAAGAGACTGTCTTTTTCCCCACTGTATATTTTTGCCTCCTTTGTCAAAGATAAGGTGCTCACATGTGCATGGGTTTATCTCTGGGCTTTCTAGCCTAGTTCATTGGGCTATTCTTCTATTCTTCTTTCTCAAGATTGCTTTGGCTATATGGGGCCTTTTATATTTTCATACAAATTGTGAAATTTTTGGTTCTAGTTCTGTGACAAACGCCATTGGTAAATTGATAGGGATTACATTGAATCTGTAGATTGCTTTTGGTAGTGTAGTCATTTTCACAATATTGATTCTTCCAACCTGCTGCTGCTGCTGCTGCTGCTGCTGCTAAGTCGCTTCAGTCATGTGTCCGACTTTGTGCGACCCCGTAGACAGCAGCCTACTAGGCCCTTCTGTCCCTGGGATTCTCCAGGCAAGAACACTGGAGTGGGTTGCCATTTCCTTCTCCAATGCATGAAAGTGAAAAGTGAAAGTGAAGTGGCTCAGTTGTGCCTGACTCTTAGCGACCCCAGGGACTGCAGCCTACCAGACTTCTCCGTCCATGGGATTTTCTAGGCAAGAGTACTGGAGTGGGGTGCCATTGCCTTCTCCGTCTAGGAGCATGGAATATCCCTCCATCTGTTTATGTCATCTTTGATTTCTTTCATCAGTGCCTTATAGTTTTCTGTATATAGCTCTCTTATGTCCTTAGATAGGTTTATTTCTAGTTATTTTATTTTTTTAGTTGCAATGGTAAATGGGATTGATTCCTTAATTTCTCTTTCTGATTTTTCAGTTGTTAGTATATATGAATGCAAGTGATTTCTGTGTATTGATTTAGTATCCTGCGACTTTACTAAATTCACTGATTAGTTCCAGTAATTTTCTGATAGTATCTTTAGGGTTTTCTACATACAGTATCATGCATGCAAATAGAGTTTTACTTCTTCCTTTCCAATCTGGATTCCTTTTATTTCTTTCTTGTCTCAGATTGCTGTGGCTAGGACTTCCAAAACTGTTGAATAATAGTGGCAAGAGTGGGCATCTTTGTCTTGTTCCTGTTCTCAGAAGGAATGCTTTCAGTTTCTACCCATTGAGAATAATGTTTGCTCTGGGTTTGTTGTATATGGCCTTTATTAGGCTAAGGTAGATTCCTTCTATGTCCATTTTTTGAAGAGTTTTTATCATAAATGGGTGCTGAATTTTGTCAAAATGTTTTTCTGCTGGAGGTTATCATATGATTTTTATCTTTTAATTTGTTAATATGGTGTGCCACATTGATTGATTTGCATGTATTGAAGAATCCTTGCATACCTGGGATAAACCTGACTTGATCATGGTCTATGATCTTTTTAATGTGTTGTTAAATTCTTTTTGCTAGAATTTCGTTGAGGATTTTTGCATCTATATTCATCAGTGATATTGGCCTATACTTTTCTTTTTTCATGATATCTTTGTTTGGTTTTGGTATCAGTGATTGGGGCCTCGTAGAATGAGTTTGGAAGTATTCCTTCCTCTGCAATTTTTGGGAAGAGTTTCAGAAAAATAGGCATTAGCTGTCATCTAAATGTTTGATAGGATTCCCCTGTGAAGCTGTCTGGCCCTGGGCTTTTGTTTGTTGGGAGGTTTTTAATCACAGTTTCAATTTCAGTGTTTATAATTGGCTTGTTCATAATTTCTGTTTCTTCCTGGTTCAGTCTTGGGAGGTTGAACATTTCTAAGAATCTGTCCGTTTCCTCAAGGTTGTCCCATTTTATTAACATATAGTTGCTCATAGTACTCTCTTATGATCTGTTATATTTCTATGTTGTCTGTTGTAACCTCTCCTTTTTCATTTCTAATTTTGTTGATTTTTCTCCCTTTTTTTCTTGATAAGTCTGGCTAATGGTTTGTCAATTTTATCTTCTCAAAGACCAGCTTTTAGTTTTATTAATCTTTACTGTTGTTTCCTTCATTTCTTTTTCATTTATTTCTGCTCTGATCTTTATGATTTGTTTCCTTTTGTGACTTTGGGGTTTTTTTTCTTCTTCTTTTTTCCAGCTGCTTTAGATATAGAGTAATCTATTTGATGTTTTCTTGTTTCATGAGATAGGATTGTATTGCTATAAACTTCCCTCTTAGAACTGCTTTTGCTGTATCCCATAAGTTTTGGGTCATCCTGTTTTCCTTGTCATTTGTTTCTAGGAATCTTTTGATTTCCCTTCTTATTTCTTTAGTAACCTCTTTGTTATTTAGTAGTGTATTGTTTAATCTTCACGTGTTTGTGTGTTTTTGCATTTCTTTCCCTGTAGTTGGTATCTAGTCTCATAGCGTTATGATCAGAGAAGATGCTTGATATAATTTCAATTTTCTTAGATTTACTGCTGCTTGATTTGTGGCCCAAGATGTGGTCTGTCCTGGAGAATGTTCTATGTGCTTTTGAGAAGAAAATGTATTCTTCTGCATTTGGATGGAAAGTCCTGAAGATAGCAATTAGGTCCATTTGGTCTAATGTTTTATTTAAGGTTTGTATTTCCTTATTGATTTTCTATTTTGATGATCTGTCTATTGGTGAAAGTAGGGTGTTAAAGTACCCTACTATTATTGTGTTACTGTTGATTTCCCCTCATATGTTTGTTAGTATTTGTCTTATGTATTGAGGTGCTCCTGTGTTGGATGCATAAATGTTTAAAATTGTTATGTCTTCTTCTTGGATTGATCCCTTGATCATTATGTAGTATCCTTCTTTATTGCTCATAATATTCTTTATTTTAAAGTCTACTTCATCTGAAATAAGAATTGCCACTCCAGCTTCTTTTTGATTTCTGTTTGCATGGAATATCTTTTTCCATCCTTTTACTTTGAGTCTGTATATGTCTGTAGGTCTGAAGTGGGTCTCTTGTAGGCAGCAAATATATGGGTCTTGTTTTTATATCCATTCAACCAGTCTGTATCTTTTGGTTGGTGCATTTAATCTGTTTACATTTAAAGTAATTATTCATATATATGTTCCTGTTGGCATTTTCTTAATAGTTTTGGGTTTGTTTTTGTAGGTCTTTCCTTTCTCTTGTGTTTACTGCCTATATAAGTCCCTTTAGTATTTGTTGTAAAGCTGGTTTGGTGGTACTAAATTCTTAATTTTTGCTTGTCTGTGAAGCTTTAGGTTTCTCCATCCATTTTGAGTGAGATCCTTGCTGGGTAGAATATCTTGGTTGTAGATTTTTTTTCTTGCAGTACTTTAAGTATATCCTGCTATTCCCTTCTGGCCTGCTGAGTTTCTGCTGAAAGATCTCCTGTTAATTGTATGGGTTTTCCATTGTATGTTACTTGTTGCTCTCCTTCACTGCTTTTAATATTCTTTCTTTGTGTTTAATCTCTGCAAGGAGATCCTACCAGTCCATTCTGAAGGAGATCAACCCTGGGATTTCTTTGGAAGGAATGATACTAAAGCTGAAACTCCAGTACTTTGGCCACCTCATGCGAAGAGTTGACTCATTGGAAAAGACTTTGATGCTGGGAGGGATTGGGGGCAGGAGGAGAAGGGGATGACTGAGGATGAGATGGCTGGATGGCATCACTGACTTGATGGAGCTGAGTCTGAGTGAACTCTGGGAGTTGGTGATGGACAGGGAGGCCTGGCATGCTGCGATTCATGGGGTCACAAAGAGTCAGACTTGACTGAGTGACTGAACTGAACTGAACTGAGTCTCTGTTAGCTTGATTAGTATGTGTCTCAATATGTCTCTCCTTAGGTTTATTCTGTTAAAGGACTCTCTGCACATCTTGGACTTGATGGACTATTTCCTTTCCCATGTTGGGGAAGTTTTCAGCTATAATCTCTTCAAAAATTTTCTCAGTTCCTTTCTCTTTGTCTTCTTCTGGAACCCCTATAACTCAAATGTTTGTATGTTTAGTATTGTCCCAAAGGTCTCTTGAGTCTATCCTCAATTTCTTTTTGTTCCTTTTCCTTTATTCTATTCTTCAGCAATATTTCCACCATTCTGTTTTACAGCTCACTTATCTGTTGTTCTGCCTCAGTTATTGTACTGTTGATTCCTTCTAGAGTATTTTTAACTTCAATAATAGTGCTATTCATCTCTGTTTACTTATTCTTTATTTCTTCTATGTACTTGGTAATTGTATTAATTGTGTTGATTGTTTCTTTTATTTTCTCCATTTTACTTTCAAAGCTTGGAACATCTTTACTATCATTATTCTGAATTCCTTTTCAGGTAGTTTGCTTATTTCCTCTTCATTTATTTGGTCTTGTGAGTTTCTGCCTTGTTCCTTCATTTGTGCTGTATTTCTCCTTTTATTTTTTTGTTTACTTTCTAACTTACTCAGTTAGAGGTCTCCTTTCCCCAACTTTTAGGGTTGTATTCCTTCTGTCCTTGGTTTTTTCCCTCGGAGGGAAAGGTTGGTTCAGTGGTTTGTGTGGACTTCTTTTTTGAGGTGATTTGTGCCTGTGTTCTAGTGGGAGGAGGTGAGGTTTTTTCCTTCAGAAGGGCGGGGCTGTGTGAGGTATATTTTGGAGTGTCTGTGGGACTCCTGTATGCTGGTGATTGTTTTTGTGTTTTTGTCTCGCTTGTTGTTTGGATAAAGTGTCCTGCAGTGGATGCTGCCAACAGCTGCGTGATACCAGACTTTGTGTACAGGTGTTGAAGTTCTCAGTAATTAATACCCCTGGGGTTAGGAGTTCTCTGGTATTCTGGAATCTTGGACCCAGTGCTCTCACCTCAGTGGTTCAGGTGTGATCTTTGGTTGGGGAACAGGGGCTCCCTAAGTTGTTTGTCATAGTATTAAAAGGGGTTAAAGCAAACACACCAAAACCAAAAGCAAAACATGACATGAAATGAAAGATAGATGGTCAGTACAACATCAGACATGTAACTATAAAACCAGTGGAACATTTACACACTCTTACACACAGAGAGATAAACAGCCAAAGTATTCTAAAGAAAAGAAAGTACAGGAGATTGATTTTTGTGAGCAAAGGAAACCAGAAGTGATATCAGCCAATTAAAAGCGGAGCTCACTAACACTCAATCCAGAAAACTGGAGCCTGAGCAGAGTGCCAACTGGGGAATGTAGCAAAGAGAATACAGCAATTTAACTTACATGGTGAAAAAAGAGTGAAGGAAAAAAAGAGGAGAAAGAGAAAATAGAAAAGAAATGGGTGGGAAAGGAAGTTAAAAAACAGAAAAGCAAAGATAAATAGATGTATATGAAAAAGATTTATATATATTCAGGAATAGCTGTAGCTATAAGAAAAACAGAACTAAGACAAAGTAAAAAAAAAACAAACACACAAAAGGAGGAAAAAATCTTAAAGAAAAGATTTTTTTAACAAGAGAAAAACTCCACAGCACCACAGAAGGCTAACATGAAGACAGAAATATGTAGGAGAAATGAACAATATGACTTAAAGGAGAAAAAAAGAAAGAAAATTCTCACGTTCATGTTCTTCTTAGCTGTGGAGTGTGCCCCTGTGGATGGGGTTTAATTCGTGTCCTGTGGTGGTTTCCTGGTTAGGGGGGCTTGTGCCTATGTTCTGCTTGATGGAGCTGGATCTCATCTCTCTGCAGGGCAGCAGAGTGTCCAGTAGTAGTTTTTGGGGTGTCTGTGGATCAGTATGACATTGGACAGTCCTCCTGGCTTTGGCAGTGTTAGACACGTCTGTTTCTCCAGCCATGTCGAAGTGGCCCTCAGCATATCCTCACTGTTGCCAGGCCCCTACTTGTCCCTTGAATTTTTGCTGGAGCTTCTGTACCCTGGTCCTGCCCTGCACTGCAGGCTGATGCTTGCTAGGCGGGGGCTTGCATGACACTTCTCAGCTCCCCAAACCTGCGCTCTGCATCGCAGAGACTTGTGTGGGTTTCGTTCCACACCCTGAGCCCGCCCTCCACACCTCGGGACTTGTGTGCCTTTCTCTTGGCACCCTGCGCCTGCCTGCTGTGCTGCAGAGGTTTGTGTGTGCTTCTGTCGGCAGCCCGGGCCAACCCTCTGCACCTCGAGATTTGTGTGCTTTTCTCTTGGCACCTTGGCCCCACCTTATGTGCTGCGGGGCTTCTGTGAACTTCTTGGCTCCCTGAGCCTGTCGTCTGGTCGGGGCAAGGGTCTGTGAGCTTCTTATGGGCTGAGAAATGCAGCTTCTCTGAATTCTGCCCTCTAGGTCCCCCACTTTGCCCAGCTCTCCAAGATTCTGCAGTTCCCCCTTGGTCCCGCCTGTGAGGGAGCTTCCCAGTGCATGGAAACTCTTCCTCCTTCACGACTCCCTCCCTTTCTGGGGCCACAAGCTCCCATCTTGAAGTTCTCCATCTCTTCCATTTTTATGAATTTGTTCTCTGCCCTACCTCATTCCAGGGAAGTTAGCTTCCCCACTTCCCGCGGAGTCCTGGGGTCTTCTGCTGTTGCCAGGAGGTTGTTTTGTAGTTGTTCCCGATCTTGATGAGTTTTTGATGTAACTGTAGGGAGCTGGCGATCTCCCTGTCTTACTCCTCCGCCATCTTCTTCTGCTCTCTGAGATTCATTTAAGTTGTTGGATGTGTCAGTAGTTTACTCATTATTAAGTAGTAATATATGGTATGGATGTGCTAGTTGATTTCTTTTAAAATTTGCATATTATAAAATTCATTCTGTACAGTTCTATAGAAGTGCAGTTCTGTGGATTTCGGCAAATGGATAATTACTGGTTCCACCATTACAGTGTCATACAAAGCGTTCCTTTCCATTTCTTTCCTTCATGCTTCCCCTTTGTAGTCAACCACTCACACCCACCCAGTCCCTGGAAACCATTGATTTCTTTCTTGTCCAATAGATTTATCTTTTCCGTACTAACATATAAATGCAATTATGTAATATGTCACTTTTTTGGTCTGACTTCTTTCACTTAGCCAAACAAATTTAAGATTTTGTGTTGTTTCATGAATCACTCATTTTAATTGGTGAATGGTATAGTAGTGTTCTGGCTTCCCAAGTGACACAGTGGTTAAGAATTCACCTGCTAGTGCAGGAGATGCAAGAAATGTGGGTTTGATCCCTAGGTCAGGGAGATCCTCTGGAGTAGGAAGTGGCAACCCACTCCAGTATTCTTACCTGGAAAACCCAATGGACAGAGGAGCCTGGTGGGCTACGATCCATGGGGTCGTAAAGAATTGGAAATGACTGAGCAGCTGACCCCTGTAACCCTCTAATAGTATTGTATCATGTGAATGTACCACAGTTTGTTTGTCCATTCACAGGTTAAAGTTGTTTGAGTTGTTTCCAGCTTTGGGCTAATATGAATAAAACTGAATATAAATTTTGTATGAACATAAAATTTCATTTCTCTTGGATAGATACCTGAGAGTAGGATAGTTGGATCAAATGGTATATGTTAGTTTCATTTTATAAGAAACTGCCAAATCGTTTCCCAGAGTTACTGCTCGACTTTGTATTTCCTTAAGTAATGTATAGGAATTCCATTTGCTTTGTGTCCTCACCAGTGTTTGTTGTTGCTTTTTGTTCATTGAAATTTTTATTGAGATGATAGATTTATATATTCATATAGATAATTACAGATTCATATGCAGTTATAAGAAATAATACAGAAAGATCATATGTATCCTGTACCCAGTTTCTCTCAGTGGTACATCTTGTGAAAGTATAATACAATATGACAAGCAAGATATCAACAATGATGCTGTACGCTAGTCTCATTCAGATTTGTCAAGTTTTAATTTGTGTGTGGGGGTTTAGTCCTACACAGTTTATAACGTGTTATCATCATTGTTCAGTTGCCAAGTCCTGTCCGACTCTCTGACTACCATGAACTGCATCATGTCAGGCTGCCCTGTCCTTCACTATCTCCCAGAGTTTGCTCAAACTCATATCCATTGAGTTAGTGATGCCATCCAACCATCTCGTCTTCTGAGAGATGAGATTACTCCTCCACCATCTTCTTCCACTCTTTGAGATTCATTTAAGTTGTTGGATGTATCAGTAGTTTACTCCTTATTATTAAGTAGTAGTATATGGTATGGATGTGATAGTTGATTTCTTTTTAAATTTGCATACTATAAAATTCATTCTTTACAGTTCTGTGGATGTGTAGTTCTGTGGAACTGCACCTCCTTCTCCTCTTGCCCTCAATCTTTCCCAGCATTAGGGTCTTTTCCAGTGAGTCAGGTCTTTGCATCGGGTGGACAAAGTATTGGATCTTCAGCTTCAGCATCATTCCTTTCAATGAATTGTCGGGGTTGATTTCCTTTAGGATTGACTGGTTTGCTCTCCTTGCTGTCCAAGAGATTCTCAAGAGTCTTCTCCAGCACCACAGTTTGAAAGCATCAGTTCTTCAATATTCAGCCTTCTTTGTAGTCCAACTCACATCCATATATGACTACTGGAAAAAGTATAGCCCTGACTATATAGACCTTTGTCAGCAAAGTGATGTCCCTGCTTTTTAATACACTGTCTAGGTTTGTCATAGCCTTTCTTCCAAGAAGCAAGTGTATTTTAATTTCTTGGCTGCAGTCACCATCTGTGTTGATTTTAAAGCTCAAGAAAATTAAATGACACTGTTTCCACATTTTCCCCATATATTTGCCATGAAATGATAGGACCAAACGCCATGATATTAGTTTTTTGAATGTTGAGTTTTAAGCCAGCTTTTTCACTTTCCTCTTTCACCTTGATCACCTTTCACCTTTAGTTCCTCTTCACTTTCTGCCATTAAAGTGGTATCATCTGCATGTCTGAGATTGTTGATATTTCTCCTAGCAGTCTTGGTTCCAGCTTATGATTCATCCAGCCCAGCATTTCACAAGATGTTTTTACTCTGCATATAAATTAAATAGGCAGGGTGACAGTATACAGCCTTGACATAATCCTTTCCCAGTTTTGAACCAGTCCATTGTTCCATGTCCAGTTCTCCAGGATGTCTGGCTCAAGGTGAGTGACTACACCATTGTGGTTATCTGGGTCATTAAGAGCTTTTTGTGTGCAATTCTTCTGTGTATTCTTGCCACCGCTTTTTAATCTCTTCCACTTCTGTTAGGTTCTTGCCATTTTTGTCCTTATTGTGCCTATCTTTGTATGAAAGTTTCCCTTGGTATTTCCAGTTTTCTTAAAAATGTTTCTAGTCTTTCCCATTCTGTTGTTTTCCTCTTTTCTTTGCATTATTCACTTAAGAAGGCTTTCTTATCTCTCCTTGCTAGTCTCTGGAACTCTACATTCTCTTGGGAATATTTTTCCTTTTCTCCTTTGCCTTTTGCTTCTCTTCTTTTCTGAACTATTTGTAAGGCCTCCTCAGACTTTGCCTTCTTGCATTTCTTTTTCTTGGAAATGATTTTGGTCACCACCTCCTGTACAATGTTATGAACCTCTGTCCATAGATCTTCAGGCACTCTGTCTATCAGGTCTAGTTTGTTGAATCTATTTGTCACCTCCACTGTATAATCATAAGGGATTTGATTAGGTCATACCTGAATGGCCTAGTGGTTTTCCCTACTTTCTTCAATTTGAGCTTGAATTTTGCAAAAAGGAGCAGATGATCTTAGTCACAGTCAGCTCCAGGTCTTGTTTTTGCTCACTGTGAGAGCTTCTCCATCTTTGACTGCAAGGAATATAATCAGTCTGATTTTGGTACTGACCATCTGGTGATGTCCGTGTGTAGAGTCAACTCTTGTGTTGTTGGAAGATAGTGTTTGTGACCAGTGCATTCTTTTGGTAAAACTCGGTTAGCCTTTGCCCTGCCTCATTTTGTACTCCAAGGTCAAACTTGCCTGTTAGTCCAGGTATCCCTTGACTTCTACTTTTGCATTCCATTCCCGTATGATGAAAAGGACATCTTTTTTTGGTGTTAGTTCTAGGAGGTCTTGTAGGTCTTCTCAGAACCATTCAACTTCATCTTGTTCAGTATTAGTGGTTGGGGCATAGATTTGAATTACTGTGATGCTGAATGGTTTGCCTTGAAAATGAGCAGAGATCAGTCTGTCATTTTTGAAATTGTACCCAAGTACTGCATTTCAGACTCATTTGTTGATTATGAGGGCTACTCCATTCCTCCTCAGGGAGTCTTGCCCACGGTAATAGACATAATAGTTATCTGAATTAAATTCTACCATTTCTGTTCATTTTAGTTCACTGATTCATGAAATGTCAATGCTCACTCTTGCTATCTCCTGTTTGACCACATCCAATTTACCTTGATTCATGGACCTAACATTCTAGGTTCCTATGCAATATTGTTCTTTACAGCATCAGACTTGACTTTCGTCACCAGATACAACCACAATTGGGTGTTATTTCCCACTCAGCCCCTTCATTATTTCTGTAGCTATTTCTCTGCTCTTCCCCGGTGGTATATTGGACACCTACTGACCTGGGAGGTTCATCTTTCAGTGTTACATCTTTTTGCCTTTTCATACTGTTCATGGGGTTCTCAAGGCAAGAATACTGTAGTGGTTTGCCATTCCTTTCTCCAGTGGACCACATTTTGTCAGGCCTTAACTAACAGGGATATACCCTTCAGCTGCTCAGTGTAGCTGGATGATGTGCCTGGTGCCCTGGCTGTCCCACTGATAATCTTCGTTGAGTGTTTAAACCTTCCTGGCTGTCGGGTGTCAGTCAGTGTGCAGCCAGGGGTCGAGGAAAAGGCCCTGCTGTTGTGGCTTGGAAGTGGGTCCAGGGAAGGCTGGAGCCAATGTTGGTGGCTACCCCAGGGCAGAGGTCACCCCAGCCTCACCACTGCTGCTGTCAGCTGTGGAGCCAATTCTCCACTCAGGAGTCGTTGGCTAACATGTAGCTTTGTATATATAACACCACAGCTAAGATCCAGAAGCATTCCATGATCATAGGGATCCCATATTATGTCCTTTTATAAGCATACCCATATCTTTCTTGTCTGGCCCTACCTCATCCCTAAGTCTAATAATCACTAATATGTTCTCTATTTCTATAATTTTGTCACAGAATGTTCAATGTACAATTCATCAGTAAACAGACAAAAAAAATTAATGAGGAAGGAATTTCGATAGCCATTACTCCAAAGAATGTATATAAATAGTATCCCAAAAAACTGTGCTCAGCACCATTAGTCATTAGGGAGATGCAAATGAAAACCACAGTGAGATACCACTTGAGACCCATGAGGACTGCTACATTTGGGGGAGAAGAGGTCATAAAGTGTTGGAGCTCTTGTGCATTTTGGATGGAAATGTAAAATGGTATAGTGACTGTGCACAACAGTTTGGTAGTTACTTAAAAAGTTAAACATAGTCACTCTATTACATAGCAGCCACTCCTAAGCATATGACCAGGATAATTGAAAATATATGTCCACACAAAAACTTTTACACAGATGTTCATATTGCAGCATTATTCATGATAGCCAGATAAGTGGAAACAATCCAAATATTCATCAGTTTGTGAATGGATAAATAAGATATATTGTATCTATAGCACAGTAGTATACAACCATAAAAAGGTATGCATTACTGATATGTGCTGCAGCATGGGTGAAGCTTGAAAGCATTATGCTAAATGAAAGAAGCCAGACACAGAGAGGCCATGTAATGTGTGTGACCGAAAGTAGCTCAGTCTTGTCCAGCTTTTTGTGACCACATGGACTAAACAGTCCATGGAATTCTCCAGGCTAGAATACTAGAGTGGGTAGCCTTTCCCTTTTCCAAGGGATCTTCCCAACTCAGGGACTGAACCCAGGTCTCCGGCACTACAGGCATTCTTTACCAGCTGAGCCACAAGAGAAGCCCCATGTATTGCATGATTTCATTTATTTTTTTTTCCCCAGTTCTTGGTTTCTTTTTTTTTCCTCTTTATTTTTTTAAAATTTATTATTATTATTATTTTACTTTACAATACTGTATTGGTTTTGCCATACATTGACATGAATCCGCCACGGGTGTACATGAGTTCCCAATCCTGAACCCCCCTCCCACCACCCTCCCCATATCATCTCTCTGGGTCATCCCAGTGATTTCATTTAAATATCTAGAATAGGCAAATTCCCACAGCTAGAAAATAGATTAATGGTTGAGGGGTAAAGGGAATGATGATTGGTAACAGCTGTGAGATTTCTTTTATGGGGTGATAAAAATGTTCTGTAATGTTGAAAGCTTCAGTCGCTCAGTTGTGTCCGACTCTTTGTGACCCCATGAATCGCAGCACGCCAGGCCTCCCTGTCTATCACCAACTCCCGGAGTTCACTCAGAGTCACGTCCATTGAGTCAGTGATGCCATCCAGCCATCTCATCCTCTGCCGTCCCCTTCTCCTCCTGCCTCCAGTCCCTCCCAGCATCAGAGTCTTTTCCAATGAGTCAACTCTTTGCATGAGGTGGCCAAAGTACTGGAGTTTCAGCTTTAGCATCATTCCTTCCAAAGAAATCCCAGGGCTGATCTCCTTCAGAATGGACTGGTTGGATCTCCTTGCAGTCCAAGGGACTCTCAACAGTCTTCTCCAACACCACAGTTCAAAAGCATCAGTTCTTTGGCGCTCAGCCTTCTTCACAGTCCAACTCTCACATCCATACATGACCACATCTACCCCAAAACCTGCATGTGGATGTTTATGGCAGCTTTGTTTATGCTGGCCAAAACCTGTAAGCAACCGAGATGTCCTTCAGTAGGTGAATGAAGAAATAATCCAGAAGATAGAATATTATTCAGTGCTAAAAGAAATGAGCTATCAAGTCTTGGAAAGACATGGAAAAATCTTAAATGTGTATCAATAAGTGAAAGAAGCCAAGCTGAAAAGGCATATGATTTCAACGATATGACGTTTTGAAAACATAAAACATTGAGGACAGTAAAGATTAATGGTTGCCAGGAGTTTTGAGGAGTGAGGGACGAATAAGCAGAGCATAGAGGATTTTAAGGGTGGTGAAATTCTGTATGATACTGTAATGTTAGATACATATCATTATACATTTGTTCAAACCCATAGAATATATAACATCCAAACTGAACTGTAAGGTAAACTGAACCTTGGGTGATGATGTGTCAATGTAGGTTTATTGATTGTAGCAAATCTCCCCTCTGGTGTGGAATGTTGATAGTGAGGGGGGCTGTGCATGTGTGTGGGAATAGTGTACATGTGAACTCGGTTCTCAGTTTTGCTGTGAACTCCATACTGCTCCAAATAATAGTCTATCTTTAAAAAGTTCTGAAACTAACCAGTGGTTTTGGATGTGCAACACTGTGAATATACTAAAAACCTGCTGAGTTGTGAATTGTGAAGTACAAATTGAATGCTATGTGAATTATGTTTCAGCCTTAAAATAGAGCATGTTTCAGGAACATTATATAAATAGAATCAAACAGTATGCTGCCTTTTGAGACTGGATTTTTTTCACTCAGCAAAATTTCTAGAGGTTCAGCCAGATTGTGGCTTCTATTACTGCTCATTCCTCTTTGTTGCTGAGCAGTATTCCATAGTATGGATATACCACACTTTATTTGACCATTCACCTGTTAAAGAATGTCTGGGTATTTTCAATTGGCTATTTTGAATAAATCTGCTATAAACATTTTGGGTATAGGTTTTTAAATAAACATGTATTCTCATTTCTCTGGGATAAATGCTTAAGAATATAGCTGTTGAGTTGTAATTGCATGTTAGCTTTATAACTAACTGTAAAGCTATTTTTCAGAGTGGCTGTACCATTTTACATTACAACCCAGCAGTGTGTGAATTATGTAGGTTCTCACCAGTGTTTGGTTTTGTTACGACTTTTCATTTTAGCCATTCCAGTATGTATGTAGTGATATAGCATTGTTGTTTTAACTTGAACTTCCTGGTGTTTAATGATATTGAACATCTTTTTATGTGCTTGTCATGCCATACTCAGTTGCTCAGTTATGTCTGACTCTTTTACAACCCATGGACTGTAGCCTGCCAGCCTCTTCTGTCCATGGGATTTCCCAGGCAGAAATAGTGGAGTAGGTTACCATTTCTGTCTCCGGGGGATCTTCCTGACCCAGGTATCAAACCCAAGTTTCTTGCATTGGTAGGCAGGTTCCTTACCACTGAGCCACCAGGAAACCCCTTTTATGTGTTTATTCTTTCCTAAATATAGCATTTACTCAAGTTTCTAGATCTTTCAACCATTTTATAGGAAATAGGAAAAAGAAACAAGATAAGTGATACCTTGGGGAAGCAATTGGTCAAATTCAGAACGTGGGGCATTCTGTGGGTCATATGTCCTAATTTCCACAACAAGTCAGTGCCTTGCTAGGGGGAGTAGGGT
Organism: Redunca redunca; assembly: GCA_006410935.1. Lineage (NCBI taxonomy): Eukaryota > Metazoa > Chordata > Mammalia > Artiodactyla > Bovidae > Redunca > Redunca redunca. The sequence continues at coordinate 323,204 of SJYQ01003757.1, forward strand.
GGAGTGGGGAGGAACTGTGTGAGGAGACTTAAAAAATGAAAGAGACTTAAATAATAACTAGATACAGCATATGGGTTGGCTTGGATTTTGATTTGAACAAACCAAAAAAATACAGAAAAAGGATCTTTGAACAATTGGGGAAACCTGAGTATGGACAAGTTATTAGGCCTTTCTAAAGAATTATTGTTAATTTATTTCAGTTTGTTAATGGTATGTTTATATAAGAAATTCTTGTCAGAGATTAATATTGAACTACTTACAAAGCAATGATATATCTAGAATTTGTTTTTGAATACTTTAGCCAAAAAAAAAAAATGCAGAAAAGAGGAGGAGTGGAGTAGAAGAGTAGGGAAACAAGATTGGGAAAACACTGATAATTGTTGAAGATGAGTGATGGCTTCCTGAGGGTATGTTTCAGTAGTCTTCTTTTCGTATTTGATGTTTGGAACTTTCCATGACAAAATGTTCAGAAAAATTATTTATGGAAATAATATTTTATATTTTAAAATAAACTGAATAGTTGACTGCTCAGAAGGCACTTGTAGTTTTCTACGATAAAACAAAGCCTTTATGAAAAAATATCTGATTCTGGAGGACAAATGACTAAAGTTTTGTTTTTTTATTTAGGCAGAAGAAAACAAAAGATTGAGGCAGCTCCAGCTTCAACAAGAAGAAAAATTGGCTATGGAACTGGCAAAACTAAAACGTGAAAGTCTAAAGGATGAAAAGTTGAGGCAACAAGTAAGAGAAAACAGGTATCTTGACTTCCAAAACCTTTATTTATTTAGTCTTTATCTTTAAAGTTTTATGTAATGCTTATCACCTAAGAGTGAAATTTCTTTCTTTATGTCATTGTACTTAGTTAATATTTTGACTGGAAATAGTCACTGCTTTAAATCCTATATATATATGTGTGTGTGTGTGTGTGTGTGTGTGCGTGTGTGTGTATACACATATATATATTCATTTGAGAAAAGAGGTCATCTTCATAGAAATAAAGTGATAATATTTCAGGTGAAAATTAATATCAATTCCCTCTTCTCTTTTCTCTAAAGATAATTTTTTAAATGACCTCTTTAAAAAAAAATAGACTCATGAACCTAACTCTTAAGAGAAACCTGCAGTTCAGTTCAGTTCAGTCACTCAGTCGTGTCCGACTCTTTGTGACCCCATGAATCGCAGCACGCCAGGCCTCCCTGTCCGTCATCAGCTCCCAGAGTTCACTCAGACTCGCATACATCGAGTCCATGATGCCATCCAGCCATCTCATCCTCTGTCGTCCCCTTCTCCTCCTGCCCCCAATCCCTCCCACCATCAGAGTCTTTTCCAATGAGTCAACTCTTCACATGAGATGGCCAGAGTACTGGAGTTTCAGCTTTAGCATCATTCCTTCCAAAGAACACCCAGGGCTGATCTCCTTCAGGATGGACTGGTTGACCTCCCGCAGTCCAAGGGACTCTCAAGAGTCTTCTCCAACACCACAGTTCAAAAGCATCAATTCTTCGGCGCTCAGCCTTCTTCACAGTCCAACTCTCACGTCCACACATGACCACTGGAAAAACCATAGCCTTGACTAGATGGACCTTTGCTGGCAAAATAATGTCTCTGCTTTTGAATATGCTGTCTAGGTTGGTCATAAGTTTTCTTCCAAGGAGTAAGCGTCTTTTAATTTCATGGCTGCAGTCACCATCTGCAGTGATTTTGGAGCCCAGAAAAATAAAAGTCTGACACTGTTTCCACCGTTTCCCCATCTATTTGCCATGAAATGATGGGACCAGATGCACGATCTTTGTTTTCTGAATGTTGAGCTTTAAGCCAACTTTTTCACTCTCCTCTTTCA
>SJYQ01003761.1:12670-28330 GCA_006410935.1 Redunca redunca
TGATTTAAAGAATTTAAATATATATAATTTTTATATATATATATATATAGAGAGAGAGAGAGAGAGAGAGAAAGGATGCAGAAGGACAGTTCCAAACCCAAGTAACAACACAAATGTTAACTCTGACGGTTTAAGAAATACACTCATATCCATTGAATTTGAAGCCAATGAGTTGGCCAGGTATATGTGTTCAGAAAGTCGCAAATGTATATAAGTAAAACTTCCTCATCTTACTTAAATGGCAAACATATAAATAGAGATTTAACAACTCACTGAATAATATTTTTACAAGGATGAAAAATAAGATTATAACAGGAGATCTTCCAATGTTGACAAAAAGAAATGAGAACAGATGGGAAGACCCTACAGGGTTATTTATGTAGACTGTATGAGAAGCATTAAAAGAAGAAACAAAAATGAATGAACTGAAAGGTGGAGGTAAAAACTGAGAGTGAGATATGAAGATATGCTTAATTAACTCTAGAGATATTTTGAAAAGGGAAAGAAAGGATCATTATTGGGGTTTTCAGTTACAAATTTGCAAAAGAACCTCAGGCAAGTGTAGTAAGAACACAGACCAGACCTTAGATTGTTAAAAAGTCAGTTATACGTGAGTGAGGTGAAAGTTGGGGATACCACATCTCATGGGATAAGGGCTGAAATGAGCATATCATAGTTTTACTAGGGTCTTTTGCCTTGAAGTAAACAAGCTCCTTTGCATGTCTCAGCCTAGTTCATTCCTGTCCAAAAAAATAAAATAAAATAAAATAAAATAATAATTTAATTCATAAAATGATTGTGAGCATTAAATTTTTGTAGCATATTTTTTGCGAAGTGTATATGTAGTGATGAGCACCTCTTTATTAATGTTATTGCTGTCTCATTTTTTAAAATGTTGCAACAGAGCAGAAGAGGAGAAAAGGAGAATTGCTGATTGTCTCAGGTAATTTTCAGTGATGACATACTGGAGTTTTCAATCATGGCAAATATCATGGTCAGTGAATGATGGACTGGGAGAGGTATACATAAGTTAAATTTAAAAGTTGGAGATTTAAGTGATGGTTAGAACTAAAGTGGGCTTCCCTGATGGCTCAGGGGTAAAGAGTCTCCCTGCCAATGCAGGAGATGTGAGTTCGATCCTTGGGTCAGGGAGATCCTCTGGGGAAGAAAATGGCAACCCACTGCAGTATTCCTGCCTGGAAAATCACATGGACAGAGGAGTCTGGTGGGTTACAGCCCATGGGGTTGCAAGAGTCAATCACAACTTAGTGACTAAACAACAGCAGAAACAAGAACTAAATATAGAAAAAAATTGGATTGAAAATTCAAGTTCAGGATAATATATATATACACATATATGTGTATATATATATGTATATATGTAAATACATTGTTAAGATGAATATTTAAAAGAAAGTTAAACCTGATGTCATATCAAATACATTGATTCTTAATAATATAGAGTTCAGTACTTTCATGTATAATTGATTTCTTAACTGTCTTGTAGGCAACTGCTATGTCTTAAAATCCTGGTTATTGAATAACATTGATTACTCAATAATAATAATTATTGAGTAATATTGATTTCCAATTCAAAGACATTTAAGTTTTTTTCCCTTTTCTTAAGAAAATACAATATTATTTTGTAGGATGACCAGGAATTCCCAGGATTTTGTGTTAATAATACTTGCCATTGTGATGTAACATGTAATGGTGTAGAATGTGGAATATAGTGAGGAGAAGCCCAGAATGGAAATTGAAAATAAGTGTACTTAAACTCTCCACAATTGAAGGGCTTTGCCATCTATTCATTTATTATGTATTGGTTCTGCACAAGTTGTTTGAACACACTGTTTTCCATTTATTCATCTTAAAGTTGGGAAATAAAAGCAAACAAACAAACAAAAAAAACATTAAATACCTCATAAAGTTTAACTCCTTTCTGAGAAATTTAATCACTGACTGATAGCTGTGAAAATCCACTACGCTACTAAATATAAGGGACTTGACTAAAAGGATTAAGAGGCAGTCAAAAACATACTGCAAATTGGAATTATCATTTAATTATATATGTGCATGTGTGTGTATACTGTTTTATAGCAATGGTTATAAGGGAAGAAATACTCTCTTGGAAAAATAATTCCAAGTTGTAATTGTGTACTTAGCTAAACTGTACATTAGATGAGAGTCTTCCTTGGTGGCTCACACAATGAAGAATCTACCTATAACACATAAGACATGAGTTCGATCCTGAGTTCAATCAGGAAGATCCCCTGGAGGAGGGAATGGCTGGTTGGTGGTGGTGGTTAAGTTGCTAAGTCATGTCCAACTCTTTGGGTTCCCACGGACTGCAGCCGCCTGCAGTCCGTGGGAACCCAGAGTTGAACATAACCAAGTAACTAACACTTTCACTTTTTCTTTCTTTTTTTTTCTTTTCATACAAAAGAGTCAACAGAAATTCTCAAACAAGGAGAGAGATTTACAAAATTATCTCCTCTCACTCTTTTTCTCTTAGGAACTAAAATGATGTAGCATGCTGACATTTTATTAATTCTTTTCAGATCCCTCAATACTTGGAAATTACCTCAAATATAGTGCTGGCATATTTGCATTTGTTTTTAAAAATTCTTATTTTATTTTATTTCAATTTTTTTTATGGCCACACTGCACAGCTTCTGGGGATCTTAGTTCCCCAGCCAGGTACTGAACCCCAGACACAATGATAACACAACATCCTAACCACTGGACTACCACGGAACATCCAGGAATCCTCATTTTAATACAGCAGTTACTAAAACTTGTCCAGTGAATTTCATTATTATTTTTACCACTTTATTTATTTATTTTTGGCTGTGCTGGGTCTTTGTTTTTGCACAGGTTCTTCTCTAGTTGCAATGCTCGGACTTCTTATTGTGTTGGCTTCCCTTGTTGCAGAGTCCTGGCTCTAGAGCACAGTTTCAGTAGTTGTAGAGCACAAAGGCTTAGTTGCGACATGGCACATGGGATCTTTCCAGACCAGAAATTGAACTCATGTCTCCTGAATTGGCAGCATATTCTTTATCACTGAGCTACCAGGGAAGCCCTGTCCAAGGACTTTTAAAATGTCCTCTTCTTAAAGACAAGGAATAACATATCCTTTCTAATCTTTTCTTCAAAACACTTGTTTTTCCTCTTTGGCTCAAGATTAGGGTTATATTTTAACATTTCTTTCTCTGCACACCTCTACCATTCCATCTTGATGAAGAATTTTAACAGCTATTACCTAAGAAGTAGTTGTCTAGCTCTTCTAACATGGAATATGGTGAGTCCATGTACAACCAATCATATCCATAATTCAAAGAAGCTTGCGACTTATGTTTTAAAGATCTCTATGATTCTCATAGTTTTATGTAATAAATATGTAAACTATTTAATGGACTTCATGTAAATGTAACTAGAACTTAAGAGTTAAGAAATTTCAGAGGAATGTAAATAATACCAAGAGCAACAAATTCATTCTGCCAAAAAGGACAGATCACAGGAAGTTTAAGGTGCTGACCCCAAATGACTATTACAGTTAGTGATAGAATTTGGTACAAAATAAATTTTAAATTTTTTTCTAGTGGATCATACCATTGTTTCAACTCCTGTGTTGATCTAATACTTCTTTGACCACAAAGATTACATTTTTCAAAATATGTAGGTAACATACATGTATTACATAAAATATGCACACATACACTTCTGTAAAAGTAAACATGCAGTGTAATTAAAAAGTTATGTATGATTATTGCCAACCCCTTCCCATGTAAATTTTGAGTATTTTTATATTGTTTAACTCCTGAATGAAGGCCATTTACTGCAATATTATAAATACAAATAAATCTCTAGATATTTACAAGTATTGAAATATTAGGCCTAGTGCTTTCAGTAGTGTGAATGATGTACCATAATATTACTAACTTACGAGCACCAAAAGACCTCTGCTCACCTTGTCACTTTTGCGGTTTCCCATTATACAGGAACTTATTTCCGTTCATTAGTTTTATTTTTTTCCTTTTTTAACCTTAATTGGTTTGCCTGTTTGTTATAGATCAAATATGTTTTGATTTATTTTCCTGTTAACATCTCTATGGTTCTTATGGGCTAAATGCATTCCCATATAATTCATATTTTGAAGTCCTAACCATCAGTATCTTAGAATATTACTATATTTGGAGAAAGGACTTTTAATGAGTTAACGAAGATTTAAAAAAAGAAGTCATGTGAGTGGGCTCAGTGTGACTGCTGTCCTTAGAGAAGAAGAAAGAGCCCAGGCGGGGGGTCGGGGTGGGGACAAAAACATGCAGAGAAATGAAGAAAAGACAACTATGGAAAAGCCAAGGAAAGAGACCCTCGGAAGAAAGCAACTCTACAGACCCCTTGATCTTAGACTTTTAGCTTCCAGAAATGCAAGGAAAAAGTTGTTCAACTCACTCAGTCTGATTGCTTTGTCATGGCAGCCCTAACAAATGACTTCAGTGGTTTAGCAAACATAAAAGATAGAAGTACTGAAAAAAGGCTTATTCATTTGGTGCAAGTAAGACCCACCAATTTCATGTGCTTGCTTAGTATCTCAGTCACATGCCTTGAAATGACCTACTTCCCCTAAGTCTTCTTTGTGTCATCATTTCTTCTGATATATAAATACATGCAGAAGCAGTCAGATTCTCTAGCAAGGTGCAGTAAGCAGTCATTGTTGACAAGAATCAGCTGGAAGTGATTTGCATAGTAACCTTCTTCAAAGGACCTTGCATCATGGTATAGAAAGTCATGTTACTGGGTCAGACCCAGAAGTTGACATATTTTTTTCCTTCAGAATAGTTATGGAATCACCAGCTTTTTAAAAAATTACATGAACACTTCCCAAAGCAAAGTATATTGCGAATTATCACACTCCATCAAGACTGAATGCAGTTCCCTGAGATGAGACAAAGGTAAATCCATCAAAGTGGGGAAGAACAGTTGATCTTGATAAGGAACGCAAGCAGAGTCTGCAGTTATGAGACACCAAAAGAACAACAGGGAATTCAGATTCAAGTGGCCAAATCGGCACAACATCACCATAAGATATTTATTTCTGAAGCAAGCATTTAATAATAAATAGGGCTGAATATAATTTGCCTACATGATTTCTATTTCTACCCATTTTCCCCATGTGTGAATGTTTCCTTTCACACTTTGCAATACAAATATAATTATAAATATTTCAGAAATGCAGCTGGATGTAGATGATGTCTTCAGAAAGGGTGCATAAGTAACTTTTATGTTTCCTATATATTGTTTTACTATTTCAGTAGTCACTTGTATAGTTATAATATTAAGAAAATATATTCTTACTTTATAGGTAGTTACCTGTTTTGTTAAGGGCCTTTCTAGATATTGTAAAGTTCACTTAAAAGTTGATGTATCAGTACATGATTGCAGCTTACTTGTCTGCTTATAAAATCTAGTATTTCTGAGAAACTTCATCAAACTAAAAAGTAAATTATTTTTACAAAGGAGAATCATGATATTGTTTATATTAGAATTGTTGATGATAGGGNCATCTGAATTTCAGCCTGAGGCTTCTTTTATAAAGAGCTTTTTTTTAAAATTTTCTTTTGAAAAATTTTATTTCTTTGGAAAACAATTAACATTTTCATGAACACTTTTAATAGGAACTAATATTAAGATCAAACATTGCTTTTAAAATTTGGGACTTACATATTGACTTTGTTATTATCGCATTTATTTCAGTTTTCTGAAAGGGCAGGAAAAAACAAATATATATTGGCATACATTTTAAAAAAGAAAAAAAGAGCAGTTTAATTATAAGAAGATGGAGTTCAGAAAGTTTTCTTCTGTTTTCCTTAAAAGGAATGAGAAGTCGGCATGTTGCTATTGCTCCTTGACATAAAGACAGTGTCTTTGTTGTATGTCCTCTATGTCTGAATCCTGCAATACCATCACAGCAGAGAGTACTCTACACCGCTTTAAATGATAAGAGTTTCAATAGGCACTTTAGTGGAATTAAGAAAAATCTAACACTCTTCCACCGTGATGCCACATAGCTATCTTCGTTCTAGGTTGTCACGTCAGTAAATTGTATTGAATAGGCCTGAGCTTGTCTCAGTGTGTTTCCAAAGGAACAAAACCAAACCAAGCAAGTACACACTAGAGGATTTATCTTGTGTTGGCAGAATAAACCAAAACTGACAGTATGATAAATATAACAACTTGCTAGAAACCAGATAATCAAAGGAATCTTGTCCTAGAAAGCCGTGTGTGAGTGTGAGTGTGTGTGTGTGTGTGTGTGTACGTGTGCATGTGCACGTGTGTGATTTCTATTTATGTTCCTTTCCCTTAAATTTCTTCTGTTGGCTGTGTTTTAACCTTTGCCTCTCCTCTAAGTGACTTTATCAGGGTTATAACTCTCTTCTTCTCCAAACATGTCTGCCAAGACTTTAAAGCGGGGTCCCCAATCTGTCAGGTAATTGTAGTCCTGGTCTGCCTCCGTGGTCAGAGACTCTATGGAGCTAAGAGAGTCGGCTACTGATCCGTTGCCTTCATAGGCATATGTTGCCAATGAATCATATGGTGGGGCGGTGGGGTCCACATCATTTTCTTGTAGCCTTTGATTAATGAAATCCCTTATGTCTGTGTTATCTTCCACTGGTGGTCTCTGACGAGGTAAACAGAGAGAGTCTGGCTTGATATCCCTGCGAATTTTGTTATCTTCAATCACTTTTGGGTTTCTCAGAGCACCAATGTCGAAAGCCTGGGTGTCCTCCTCCCCACCTCCTTCATCATCATAATGGATAACGTTGTCTCTGATGTCTTCCTTAGAGGTCATCAAGGTGTCTTTCTTCTTTTGCCTTCTCAGAGCTACATACAGCACAACTATGGCTAGAACAAGACAAAAATGGCAAAGTGAGACTATGTCTGCTCATCTCTCCATAAGAAATTAAGTTGATCAGGGCTGGCTGAGTTTCTTAATGACATCTATTATTTTCAAAGTACACATGTTGTAATCTGTATGGATCCTATCTATGCTGATTTTCATTGTTTAAATTCAGTTTCATTTTTAAATTGTAACTAAAGTGAAAAACATTGCAAAACTCACAAATTCTAATAACGGTAGCCTTATATTTTACATATGTTTAAATATCTCAGTGTCAGGTAATTTTTTACAAAATTAAAAAAAAAAGCAGACAGAGAAAGGCAAATATATAACTTATATGTCGAAATTTTTTAAATGGTGCAAATGGACCTATTTACAAAACAGAAATAGAGTCACAGATGTAGGAAAGAAATTTTTGATTACCAAGGGAGAAAGGCGGGAGAGAGAAACTGGGAGATTGGAACTGACATATACACACTACTATATATAAAATAGATAATGAATAAGAACCTATGTTGTGGTACAGGGGACTGTAGGCAATATCTTGTAATGACTTATATGGGAAAAGAATCTAAAAACAAGTGGATATATGTACATGAATGCCACTTCACTTTTCTATATACTGAAACTAACACAGCACTGTAAATCAACTATATCTACTAAAAAATTACTTTAAAAAAATAAAGAAAAGAATGGTTTGTCCAATCATACATAGAACTGTATAGCATTGAAGTAATAAAACTTGGGTCTTCCCTGGTACTTCATCTGGTAAAGAATCAGCCTGCAATTCAAGAGACCCCAGTTTGAATCCTGGATCAGGAAGATATCCTGGAGAAGGGATAGGCTACCCACTCCTGTATTCTTGGGCATCCCTGATGGCTCAGACAGTAAAGAATCTGCCTGCAATGCAGGAGACTCAGGTTCGATCCCTGGGATGGGAAGACCCCCTGAAGGAGGGCATGGCAACCCACTCCAGTATTCTTGCCTTGAGAATCCCCATGGACAGAGGAGCCTGGCGAGCTACCGTCCATGGGATCTCAAAGAATCAGATACGATGAGTGACTAAGCACACACAATAAAACTTGAGGGGCTTCCCAGGCGGCTCTAGTGGAAGAGAACCTGCCTGCCAACGCAGGAGACATAAGAGACCCAATTTCAATCGATGAGTCGGGAAGATCCCCTAGAGGAGGGCACGGCAACCCTCTCCAGTATTTTTGGCTAGAGAATCCCATGGACAGAGGAGCCTGGAGGGCTACAGTCTATAGGGTGGCAAAGAGTTGGACGTGACTGAAGTGATTTAGCACACAGTAAAACTTGAATATTGTTGCCCATAACTGACACTCAGATATTATTCATATCTAGATTTACATTGTATTAGCATTGCTTTATTTCTGACAAAATAAACACAAATCGCAGAAAAGTCACTTTTAAAATTATTAAACAAGAAAGAGAAAAAGAGAAAGGATACACAATATGAGTCAGCTTTCCAAATTATGTCAAGTAAGACCACAAATTATTTAAATTCTGTGCCTTACCATATTGAGATATTCTTCAAACTAAATGCCTAGTAATCAGCTGGCCTTCTTTAAAAAAGATCATACTTTAAAATACTTGTAGAGTCTTATCATTGAATATTTCTTTTTTCCCCATCAACTTATGGTCATCATTATTTTGATATATATATATATATATATATATTTTTTTTTTTTTAATGAGTGAATAAACACAGATTCACACCATTAAGTCAGTGCCCAGTTTTGCCTGGAATAATTCTCCCCTCTCCTCCATAGCAGTGACAATAGATTGAAAGCCAAATGTGCTTAATTTAACACAACATTGTTTGGAAGGAAGATCTTGCCACAGGATTAGAAAGTAGGAGACTACGTGATGATTAAAGCAAGTTTATTCCCTTTTCTTCCAAAATTAAGGAGGAAGATAGAGGAGATAAAGGTAGAGCTTCTGTACAATGGGTTTTGAAGAGATGTTCAGCACTCTTCACTTCTGGGCCTTAGGCAGATCTCAGAACTGAAAACACTATGGTTTGTTCATCCAAAATGTGTGTGAAAGAGTTTAAACCTCATAGAGAGACCTGCATGTGTATAAAATGGCTTTAGAGTTGCCATGACTGAAAAAGACACTGGTTAGATGTGCTTGAGAGTCAAACAGAAGTTCCTGGGCACCACAAGATTCTCATGCTTTCACTCACCCTAGGAAATATATAAAATGGCTAAGAATAAGATGATCTAACTAAAGGGATCTGAGATTGGCTACAGAGATCAAATAGATGGATTTGTAAGCAGACCCTGTGGCAAGACTGAGTATCAACATTCATTGCTGTGTTGCTGTGTACCAGCAATTCACACCAAGGTGCAAGGTGGACATTTGGTAAATACTTAGCATGTGTATGCTAAATTGCTTCAGTCATGTACAACTCTTCTATGGACTTTAGCCCACCAGGCTCCTCTGTTTATGGGATTTTTCAGGCAAGAATACTGGAGTGGGTTGCCATGCCCTCCTACAGGAAACGTTCCTGATCCAGGAATCAAATCCAGGCTTCCTCATTGCAGGTGTATTCTTTACTCTCCAAGCCACACATCCTAGTAAGTACTTTAAATTTTTATTTTCTATCCCAGAGATAAAGATATGTCTGTACATTTGTCAGAATAGTTTGGTTAAATAATGCACATGCATAGATATAAGCTGATTCCACAGAGCTCAACTGTACCTCTGTTGCAATTTTCATTTAAAGGAATGACTGGAAAGATAAAAATTGAAAAAAATCTTTTTTGTGTGTGAATCCAGTAGAGGATGAATAAATGAAACAGAGTCAGCTGAACAAAGTTTATGGGAGAGGGAAGCCCCTGAAGTAGGTTTTCATTCTCACAGAGATGTTACAGAATACATTTTCTTCAATCCTTTCCCTTCGCTGTGCTCCTCGATATTGTAGTGTATTCTGTTCTGTCCTAGTGGGAATGGTGAGAGTTTTGATGTAAGGAGATCTGAGAAAAGTGGAATAAGACTTGCTTCTGGCCAGCACTTTAGACAGAGAAAAAAAAAAAATCAAAGGTGCCTTTACTTCTTTCCTATGCTTTCTCTTTTCTTTTATTCTTTATTGAACCAGTATTGGACAACTACTCTTTGTCTAGTATCATTTTAAAGGTTCTACAATACAATAATTATCAGGATGTAAAAAAAATGACTTTAAAACTGCTGCTGCAAATGGGGTAGAAAAGTTCATTGCAGCAAGTGCCACAAACTTCAAGTTTCAAGTGTTCATACTTGAGAATTCCCTAGGGCTTGAACATACTTTTGGTGATATTTATTTCTATTACTATATTTCCATGTGGTAGGAAGTAGAAAATTAACTTTAATAAAACTATACTTCAGTATAGATAGTCTTCCTTCTATCTGTATGCAGCAGCTCAGTGAAGAAACACTGATTTACATGGCGAAATGAGGAAGGAGATACACAAACAAGGAGAGAAAGAGAATACGTGATTAATATTGAAACTCACCTAAGAGTATAACAATGCACAGAAGGATTGCAATCAAAGCCCCAGTGCTAAGTCCTACAGGTAGAAAAATTGCTTCCACGTTACAGGACAGGATGGTACCATCAGAGTCACATCTACAAACTCGAATAGTCATTGTGTTTGTGCTGCTCTGAACAGGATAACTGCTGTCTTCTATTACTACAGGGAGGAAATACAACTCTTGCTGCCTGCGGCTGTATCCATTTCTTCGGGTTTCAATTCCAGCTGTGTTGTCTACAAAACATGACACGTATGGTAAGATGGTTACTATGAGTATCACTTCAAATCTTCAAGTTGGTATCTGTTAAGTGGTAAGAAGCTCTTCTTGAGTCAGTAAAATACATCCATATTTCAATTCTTTCTTTTATCATTATGAAAGCTGCCAAAATGTAATCAGATGTAATCAAAGAAAATCCTTCAGAAAAGAAGAAACATTAATCTTGTCTGCAATAGGAATTAAATTTTCTATTGAGAAAGAATAGAAAATTGTCTACAAGACAAGAAATATGTTGTATCAAAACATCTCTTTTTCTGATGTCAAAATCTCACAGAGAAGACAAACCTCAGTGGATGCTTTCTTACATGATTAGAAGAACAAAGATTATAATGGATGAATCAGCATAACATTTTACCTAAGAATGTAGTCTTTAAAATATGACACATATCAATATACTATTTCAGATAAAATTTGATGTTTTACTTTTCCCAACTCTATAGCTATGCTACATATATGTATATATATGTGAATATATGTGTACATTTTCACTTTGTAAAACAGTATAAGAAACATGGAAAAGAAACGAAAATATGTTAAATCATCAAGATTCATTAAAATTTATAAGGAGTTTGAATCAAAATAACCATCAACTCTATCAATTGCCAAATAAAGAAATATGATATATATGTATATAGATAGATAGATAGATAGATATACATATATACACACACAATGGAATATTATTCAATCATAAACAGGAAGGGAATCCTGCCATTTGTGACAACACGGATGAATCTAGAGGGTATTATGTTAATGAAATAGACCAGGCAGAGAAAGACATATACTGCATGATAAAATTTACAGGGGGAATCTAAGGAAATAAAGAAAAGTAGAACCCATAGAAATAGAAAGTAGAAAAATAGTTGCCAGGGACTGGAAGTGGTGAGAAATGGGATAAAGTTGGTAAGAGGCTTAAAAACTCTCAGTTATAAGATGAATAAAGTCTGAAGATCTATATTATAGTACTATGACTGTAGTTGATGGCACTGTACTATATAATTGAAATTTGCTTAAAAAGTAGAACTTAAATGTTCTCATAAAATAAAGGTGAAAAGAGTGTCTATCCATTCAAACCAAAAAAAATCTTTCCAATTACACTTAAAATATAACAAGATAAAATGGGGATATGGTAAATGGAATGAGTGGCAAACACATGTTTAGATCATGAGAATATACTATATCATGAGACAAAGATGATCTGATTCATGTTATTATGAGTAACCAAATGTAGATTCTCCAGCACATATAAAATGGTGGAAAACAGTCAATACTTTGATTCCTGAATGATAAAACTGTCTGCTTAGTTGCCCAAGCCAATGGTCTGCAAGTCTTACTAGTTTTCGTCATCCTTTTTACATGGAATCTAGAAGATCTAGCAACAAGCTTATGTATTCTGTCTCCCAAGTCACTAACCTCCATCCTCACAGCCATGCCTCTAATTCGAGACAATTTCATCCATTTTCTTCAGTAGTATCAAGTATAGTCTTGTCTTCCTCTATTGTTTTCTACACTGGATCCATTTTGATCTGCTAAAATGCTCTTGTGTAAACCTTTCAAAGACTTCTCAGGTCACTGGGTTTAAGTTATAAACTCTTTAAATGGCTTATAGACAGGTTAACTAAAGACAGAACAGCTGATCAGTTGCCAGCATTACTGTATTTAATCCAGGGTCCTTTGTATTTTTGTAGAGATTTTAATAACAGCAGATGTAATATTAGTAACAGTAAAAAAAAAGAAAAATAGTAACAGTGATGGTAGTAGCAGTGGTGGTTTGAATGGATGACAGAGCTGGTAGCTAAAATTATGTTAAAGGTAATAGGTTCTAGGCACTGTGTTAAAGAATTTGTATTACATCATCTTATTTAATAAAACAAGCATGAGGTTAATTTATGTTAACTATGAAGTTGAAATGATTTAGTATACTTTAATGTATTGAGAATCTGCCCTTTAGGTTGTATTGTGAATCTGCCCTTCAGGCTGTATTGCAGTAGAAGTGAAAACTTGTATTATTTTCACTATAAAGCCTGCACCATACCATGTGTCATACAAATAAAATAATTACTTATATGCAAGAGCAGTGCAGGTAAAAAAATGAGATATTTAAAACATGAAAAGTAATTTCCCAGACAGTATATTAGTTGTCTGACTCATTAAGGGAATACCCCCATTATAAACAGAAGTAACTTGCCTCATTAGATATAGTCTATATAGGTTATTAAACAGTTTACTGTTAGTCATAAATTTTGCATTTCTCATATATAGATTTCTATATTTTAAGAAGTTGAATACTTTTAGGAAGAGCATTGATTTCTACCTTTGTGTCTTTTTACAAAATTGCCTGATAAAAGCTAAATTTTTATGTGGCTAAACTTACTTCTGAAGTCACGAACTGTAAAATTTGGTTTGATGGCAGCTTCAGGTGATAATTTAAAGGAGAATTGCTGTCCAGCAGGTGAAAGATCTCGGTCTGCAGCA
Source organism: Redunca redunca (assembly GCA_006410935.1). Classification (NCBI taxonomy): domain Eukaryota; kingdom Metazoa; phylum Chordata; class Mammalia; order Artiodactyla; family Bovidae; genus Redunca; species Redunca redunca. The sequence goes on from SJYQ01003761.1 coordinate 25,857, forward strand.
CTGACTATCTGAATTATCTGAAACAAAATTGAGATCAGGCCTGAAATCAGTCATTGATTTCAAAGGAAACTCTACATACCAGGCTAATACATATATTTAATGAAACATGCAAGGAAACCAAAATGACAGTTTTAGAATTTATGTCATTGAGCCAATCATTTACAAATACTTTTATAAACAGTAAAATATTTAGAATTAATAGCGGCAGGTATAATTACAGGGTATGGACTAATTCTAAATCGATGTCCACATAACTAAAGAGAATAACAATGCTGAAAATTCTCAGTAATAATAAAGATAAATTAAAATGTATTTGCTTGCATTTTAAAATAGACAAAATAAATGCTTTCTAGCCTAAATATGAAAATACTGGAGACAAAATCTCTGATTATTTAAAAGTCCTTTCAAGGAAAAAAATTAATATTATTATGTTTGTGAGAACGAGTTTTATCTTCATAAATAAAGTAAAATGTTTAGAAAGAAGTAGAGGATGTAGATCTGTTTTGTTGTTATGTCCTCCACCATCCCAGTGGGTGAGAATATAAATTATGTTTTCTTGGAGTTTTGTGTTTTTTTTAAGAAGTAATCGTGACCAACTTTGTTTCAAAAATTTTCCTAAATTACTCCCGAAAGTGGTATATCTAAACAGTTAAAATTCTAATACTTCAATGAGTTGCCCTTAAGAATTTGGTGAGTAAATTTCAAGAGCCAAGCTATGAAACTGATAATTCACTGTGTAAATAAACAAATGCAAATGGCTTTGAGGTATTTATTTATTAATATATGCAATGACTTTGCATCAGGAAGAAATTGCAGGACGTGTGCAGAAGGGGAAGGCAGTGTGCTGCTCAGGTGACACATTCTTAGACTAAATTTGAATTTGTCAGAGGAAGAACTTAGATCATCCTGTGCACTTAGATTGATGCCACTAAACATGAGAGTTATTTGCCCCTATTTCTTTTTTTTTTTCCCTATTTGCTTTTATCCCATGGTTAAAACTCAAACTTATGACTGTTATCTGCCTTCTATACAGCTATGTGTTTTGGTGGGCACACACGGGACCACACACAAGTACACAACATAAATACTGGGATTTCAAGTTCAGTACTGGGTAATTTTTAATTTGATCATGGAATCGCTGATGATAATTTCAGTTGCCTATTTTACTGTGGGGGTTTGCAGGTGAGTCAAGTCGGCTTCCCTAGTAACACAGATGGTAAAGCATCCGCCTGCAGTGCAGGAGACACGGGTTCGATCTCCAGGTCAGGAAGATTTCCTGGAGAAGGAAATGACAAGCCACTCCAGTATTCTTGCCTTGGAAATCCCGTGAACGGAGTAGCCTGGTAGGCTACAGTCCATGAGGTTGCAAAGAGTTGGATATGGGCATGACTTAGCAACTAAACAGCAACAAGTTTTACTGTGATTCAGTCACACAGGATCTAGTTAGCCTTTAGAATTAACACGGATTCAACACCAAAAGCCAAATTGTGGAATATGGCAATTTAGTCAAATAATTACCATCAAACCCTGTAAAGCTTCAATTTTCCTCAAATAAAACCATGTAGTCAGATCACTATATATCATCCGTAAAATTTCTTTAAATTATTTGGGAATTAATTTGCCAAGTTTTGTTTTCCTTTCCTATCAACTAGCATAATTATTTTTTTTATAATAAATCAACATCAAATTTTATGAAGAAAATAACTTCACAAGAAAAAAAAATCTTTTATAAAATAGCATACAGAGGTGACCTTTTTGGTATAAACTGGCAATGATCTGGAATTGACACTTGGGAGTTATTACCCTAAGGAACTACTTAGGCCAATACTGCATTGATTCATCATATAAATCACTGTTGACTTATGTAGAATCATCTTTTCTCTTACTTTGACAGGTAAAAACAGGCAAAGAGATAGATAGATAGGCATATATACATATATATGTATATTAAGTTATTATATAATCCAAAAAAGATAGTTCCTCAGATTGATTCCAAATAGGAAAAGGAGTACGTCAAGGCTGTATACTGTCACCCTGCCTATTTAACTTATATGCAAAGTACATCATGAGAAACGCTGGACTGGAAGAAACACAAGCTGGAATCAAGATTGCTAGGAGAAATATCAATAACCTCAGATATGCAGATGACACCACCCTTATGGCAGAAAGTGAAGAGAAACTAAAAAGCCTCTTGATGAAAGTGAAAGTGGAGAGTGAAAAAGTTGGCTTAAGTTTCAACGTTCAGAAAACGAAGCTCATGGCATCTGGTCCCATCACTTCATGGGAAATAGATGGGGAAACAGTGTCAGACTTTATTTTGGGGGGCTCCAAAATCACTGCAGATGGTGACTGCAGCCATTAAAAGACGCTTACTCCTTGGAAGGAAAGTTATGACCAACCTAGATAGCATATTGAAAAGAAGAGACATTACTTTGCCAACAAAGGTCCATCTAGTCAAGGCTATGGTTTTTCCA
>SJYQ01003761.1:30553-78932 GCA_006410935.1 Redunca redunca
AAATGCAGTAGTTGGATGCAGTCTCAAAAGTGACAGAATGATCTCTGTTCATTTCCAAGGCAAACCATTCAATATCACAGTAATCCAACCCTATTCCCCAACCAGTAATACTGAAGAAGCTGAGGCTGAATGTTCTATGAAGACCTACAAGACCTTCTAGAACTAACACCCAAAAAAGATGTCCTTTTCATTATAGGGGACTGGAATGCAAAAGCAGGAAGTCAAGAAACACCCGGGGTAACAGGAAAACTTGGCCTTGGAAATGGAATAAAGCAGGGCAAAGGCTAATAGCGTTTTGCCAAGAGAACTCACTAGTCATAGCAAACACCCTCTTCCAACAACACAAGAGAAGACTCTCTACACATGGACATCACCAGATGGTCAAAACTGAAATCAGATTGATTATGTTCTTTGCAGCCAAAGATGGAGAAGCTCTATACAGTCAACAAAAACAAGACCAGGAGCTGACTGTGGCTCAGGTCATGAACTCCTTATTGCCAAATTCAGACTTAAATTGAAGAAGTAGGGAAAACCACTAGACCATTCAGGTATGACCTAAATCAAATTCCTTATGATTATACAGTGGAAGTGAGAAATAGATTTAAGGGACTAGATCTGATAGACAGAGTGCCTGATGAACTATGGACAGAGGTTTGTGACATTGTACAGGAGACAGGCATCAAGACCATCCCCATGGAAAAGAAATGCAAAAAAGCAAAATGGCTGTCTGGGGAGGCCTTACAAATAGCTGTGAAAAGAAGAGGAGTGAAAACCAAAGGAGAAAAGGAAGGATATAAGCATCTAAATGTCGAGTTCCAAAGAATAGCAAGAAGAGATAAGAAAGCCTTCCTCAGTGATCAATGCAAAGAAATAGAGGAAAACAACAGATGGGAAAGACTAGAGGTCAGTTCAAGAAAATTAGAGAAACCAAGGGAATATTTCAGGCAAAGATGGGCTCAATAAAAGACAGAAATGGTATGGACCTAACAGAAGCAGAAGATATTAAGAGGTGGCAAGAATACACAGAAGATCTGTACAAAAAAAGATATTCATGACCAAGATAATCATGAAGGTGTGATCATTCACCTAGAGCCAGACACCCTGGAATGTGAAGTCAAGTGGGCCTTAGAAAGCATCACTATGAACAAAGCTAGTGGAGGTGATGGAATTCCAGTTGAGCTATTTCAAATCCTCAAAGATCATGCTGTGAAAGTGCTGCACTCAATATGCCAGCAAATTTGGAACACTCAGCAGTGGCCACAGGACTGGAAAAGGTCAGTTTTCATTCCAATCCCAAAGAAAGGCAATACCAAAGAATGCTCATTTGCACACATCTCACACACTAGTAAAGTAATGCTCAAAATTCTCCAAGCCAGGCTTCAGCAATACGTGAACCGTGAACTTCCAGAGTTCAAGCTGGTTTTAGAAAAGGCAGAGGAACCAGAGATCAAATTGCCAACATCTGCTGCATCATGGAAAAAGCAAGAGAGTTCCAGAAAAACATCTATTTCTGCTTTATTGATTAGCCAGAGCCTTTGACTGTGTGGATCACAATAAACTGTGGAAAATTCTGAAAGAGATGGGAATACCAGACCACCTGACCTGCCTCTTGAGAAACCTGTATGCAGGTCAGGAACCAGCAGTTAGAACTGGAGATGGAACAACAGACTGGTTCCAAATAGGAAAAGGAGTACATCAAGGCTGTATATTGTCACCCTGCTTATGTAACTTATATGCAGAGTACATCATGAGAAACGCTGGGCTGGAAGAAGCACAAGCTGGAATCAAGATTTCCCGGAGAAATATCAACAACCTCAGATATGCAGATGACATCACTCTTATGGCAGAAAGTGAAGAAGAACTAAAAAGCTTTTTGATGAAAGTGAAAGAGGAGAGCGAAAAAGTTGGCTTAAAACTCAACATTCGGAAAACTAAGATCATGGCATCTGGTCCCATAACTACATGGGAAATAGATGGGGAAACAGTGGAAACAGTGTCAGACTTTATTTATTTGGATTCCAAAATCACTGCAGATGGTGGTTGCAGCCACAAAATTGAAAGACACTTACTCCTTGGAAGGAAAGTTATGACCAACCTAGATAGTATATTGAAAAGCAGAGACATTACTTTGCCAACAAAGGTCCATCTAGTCAAGGCTATGGTTTTTCCATTGGTTATGTATGGATGTGAGAATTGGACTTTGAAGAAAGCTGATGCCAAAGAATTGATGCTTTTGAACTGTGGTGCTGAAGACTCTTGAGAGTCCCTTGGACTGCAAGGAGATCCAACCAGTCCATTCTAAAGGAGATCAGTCCTGGGTGTTCTTTGGAAGGACTGATGCTAAAGCTGAAACTCCAATACTTTGGCCACCTCATGCGAAGGGTTGACTCATTGGAAAAGACTCTGATGCTGGGAGGGATTGGGGGCAGGAGGAGAAGGGGACGACAGAGGATGAGATGGCTGGATGGCATCACTGACTCTATGGACATGAGTTTGAATGAACTCCGGGAGTTGGTGATGGATAGGGAGGCCTGGTGTGTTGCAATTCATGGGGTCGCAAAGATTCAGACACAACTGAGTGACTGAACTGAACTGATATATAAATATATTTATGTGTCTATTTAAAGTTAAAGGTGCAAATTTATCGCTTGGGAACATATGATTAAATAAGTCATCCTGTAATAAAGTTAATGAAATGAATGTGTTAGTTGCTCAGTCATGCCTAACTCTTTATGACCACATGGACTGTAGCCCATCAGGTTCCTCATTCCATGGAATTCTCCAGGCAAGAATACTGGAGTGAGTTGCCATTCCCTTCCCCAGGGGATCTTCTCAACCCAGGGACTGAACCCTAGTCTGCAATGAAGGCACATTCTTTACCATCTGAACTACCAGGGAATTTTCTCCAAATTTCAAAAGAAGTAATAGAGCAACACAGTCCCCTGGAAGTTTCTGTACTGATGGGAACAGTCTGCATGTACACTGATAAAAATGGTAGACACTTGGAATCTAGGATTAGCAAATACAAGCTAAATATATAACTAATAAGGACCTATTGTATAGCATAGGGAACTCTATATTCTGCAATAAACAATATGGGAAAAGAGTCTGAAAATGAATGGATACGCATCTATGTATAACTGATTCAATTTTCAGTACACCTGAAACTAACTCAATGCTGTAAATCAACTATACTCCAATAAAAGTATTTTTAAAAAATTGTAGCCACTCATCTCATATAGCTACCAGGCACTAGAAACAAACAAGTGTGAACGATAACTTTTAAAATGTATTTAATATTAATCAAATATATATAAGGCTAGTGAACATCACATGACTAGAGCCACGTGAGAAATATTCTATGAAGCAGTAGAAGACATTCAAATGGAAGCAAATACTAGATAATAAAGAAGGACATTTTAATAAAAATACAGTTTCAAATATTAAGATATTTCCTCAAGTAAGAACTGAAACTTCAAATTTACTTAAATAAGTAGTTAAATAGTTATTCTATGCAAAAGAAATTGAAATAGACATCAAATCAAAGCATATAGATGGATTTTTCTTTTGGAACCTAGGTACGCAATATTGGATTAATTATATTCTTATTGCATAACGCACTCTTACCATCTGCTCACGCCTGGTTCCTATCAATCATATTACATCATATCTCCATTCATTCACTTGTGAAAGTGAAAGTGTTAGTTGCTCAGTCATGCCCTACTCTTTGCAACCCCATGAACTGTAGCCCCTTTGCCCATGGAATTCTAGAGGCAAGATTACTAGAGTGGGTAGCCATTCCCTTCTCCAGGGAATCTTCCTGACCCACGGATCGAACCCAGATCATCTTCACTGCAGGCAGATTTTTTACCATCCGAGCCACCAGGGAAGTCCTTTATAATAGTGTTTATAAAAAAGCTGGCTACTCACCATTACCCACATAAATGCTAGGATTTTGACAGGAACTTTCATTAATAATGTGGTCCTTCCTCATATGCTCTCCCCACTAGAACCTCCCTCCAGAGTAATACTTAGTAAGAAAATGTAATTCAGATATTTTGAATAACCCAGATGTTCTATTCAAGGCCACCAGAAAAAGTTTTCCATTCTTCATGTGCTTAAGAGTATCTATGCACCCCTTCATGTGCTTAAGAGTATCTATGCACCCCTTCATAAAAGCTGTGAACAAAGCAAGAAATATCATAGAAGACTATAGTCCAAAGTTTTTGCTTACTGGGCTTGCAGTCACAAGTGTTTTGGAAATTTCATAGTCTACAGAAAATAGCAGAATATGCAATCTTAGAACTGTTAGTTATACAGAATATATTCACTAGGCCATCATCATTTTTATCCCATGTGGTAATAATTCCACATGCAACACATGCCATTAATTCAAAAGAATATACTAGCATTTATGGTTTATTTTATGAAGACATGTGACCCATGTCTATATGCATGATGGTCTCATAACCTAAAACACATGCATAGAGCAGGTCTTTATAAAATCTTAAATGACAACATTGATAAGATACCTGTCCTGGTTTGGCATTTTCACACACAGCTGTCTCATATGGCACAGATATTTCTGGAGGAAATTCATTGACATCTAGGACATTAATTAATATGTTGACTCTGCTGGTTAATAATGGGTTACCTGTTAAAAACATACAAGGAGAAAAGATGATTATAAAATCTGATCAATCATTGCTTTTATAGTGAATATCATTAACATTTAAAAATCAGCATTCTTATGGAATCCAGATGACTTTTTCTTTATGGGAAACTGACGCATTGTGTCAGGTATACATGATAAAAAAGATGAATATGGGCACTCTCCCTGTCTCACTGTCAGAGAACCAGCAGTGCACTACACAAAAATTTATCCCTGAAAATCACCCCCAAAGTTAGCTCATGTTTCATCAAAAGTGCAGCCATCAAACCAGAGTGAGTTAACAAGACCAATCTTCACTAAACAGTGATATTTTTCATTGAATAAAACATATGCTTTTATACATGTGTCTATAACTTTATTCAGTAGTCTCATCTACACATTTAAATAACTTTCTCAATCTGATCCCCCCTATAAAGAAGATAAATTACAAGGAATATGAAGGAGAGATGAATTTTTATAGATGAAAATTAAAATAGACTTAAGGAAGTAGAAATAAGAGATTATGGACAGTTAGGATGCACCCTAAAATGATTTGCTGATGATGAGAAAGGACAAAGTAAACAGCATTTCCTTCCTACAGTGTCAAAAAATATTGCTTTGAAAAACTGTCTCTGTCAAAATCCCATCACAAGTTTTAGTCCCAACCTGTGGTATGGTACCAACTTCTCTGTCCTTTGTTGAAGAAGACCAGGCATAATTCAACAAATAAGGTATAACATAATGGGTATGTTTTAATTTATTTATTTTACCTAATGAAACTTTACAGATGGATAAAGTGCCCCAGGTTGTTGAAGTATCTTGTCCAAAGTCACACATCTGGAAGAATGGGGAGTTAATATCCAAACTCAGGACTATGGAAATCCAAGTATTATGTTCACTCCATTTTTTTTAATGATTGTTTATTGTGTTAGATTCTTCGTCTGCAATGCCACTGAAGATTCACAGTATTGGCATTGTTTTAGATCTCTGTCTGGATGCTTTTAAAGAATGCATATAAATCTTACCACATGGTGGATTCTGACAAGCCTACAATATTCTGTTATGCTAAAACTGATTTAAAGAAATAAAAGCATCATCAGCAGTAGCTTAAGAAATGTTCACATATTCATATATGTCAAAGTGAAATCCATCGTCGTATACCAGTTCAGTCACAGATAACATAAAAGGAGGAGAAATGGAATGTTTAATAAGTTACTATGAGGATGGGACAAGATTTCTCTCCCAATTACATTTATAATACTGACTTGGGTTTATAATGTATAAACATGTTATTAATTTAAACTGATTTTTACCCATGAGAAAGTCTGTTTTGGTAGTTTTAAATATTTATCCTCCTGAAATATAGATTTTACATCTGCTCCAATGAGTAATGTATCTAAAAATATAATCACTATTATAATATCTTATTAAAAGTCTTTCTCAAAGGTGAGCTTTTGGTATTTTCAGTTCAGTTCAGTCGCTCAGTCATGTCCGACTCTTTGTGACCCCATGAATTGCAGCACCCAGGCCTCCCTGTCCATCACCAGCTTCTGAAGTTCACCCAGACTCATGTCCATCGAGTCGGTGATCCCATCCAGACATCTCAGCTAAAGCCAAATATTTTGTTGTGTGAAATTTTCCTGTGCACTATAGGACTTTTAGAACCATTATATAATAAATGTGACTAAACATCATTGTAGCAATTACAAAATGTGTGTTAGTCATGTTTGATTTTGTGACCCCATGGACTGTATAGCCTGCTAGTCTCCTCTGACCATGGAATTCTCCAGGCAAGAATACTAGAGTGGGTTGCCATGCCCTCCTCCAGGGGATCTTCCTGATCCAGGGATCAAACCCTGGTCTCATGCATTGCAAGCAGATTTCTTATCATCTGAGCCAACAGGGAAGCCCCTAACATAACAGTAGATACTGGGCTTTATAACATGCACAGTAAAGGAAAAATGTGAAGAGATACAGTTGCTGTTGCTGCTGCTAAGTCGCTTCAGTCGTGTCCAACTCTGTGGGAGCCCAGAGACAGCAGCCCAACAGGTTCCCCCGTCCCTGGGATTCTCCAGGCAAGAACACTGGAGTGGGTTGCCATTTCCTTCTCCAATGCATGAAAGTGAAAAGTGAAAGTGAAGTCGCTCAGTAAGTGTCTGATTCTTCGTGACCTCAAGGGCTGCAGCCTACCAGGCTCCTCCATCCATGGGATTTTCCAGGCAAGAATACTGGAGTGGATTGCCATTGCCTTCTCCAATACAGTTGCTAGTTGTACTCATTCTTGGGACAGGAGGGTAGACGTAGAGGAGACTTTTTTGGCCTTTCATGGAAAGGATGAAGAGTAGAAACAACCACAAAGCCTTTGAGTACTTCCTTAAAAGGTGCAGAGAGGAAGGCTTCCCTGAGTGTATTTGAACGCCCCAACCTTTCGGTTAGCAACTAAATACTCCAACAGACTGTGCCACAGAGATACATGCAATTACAAAATAAATGCCCAAATAAGAACAGAGGAAAAACTGTAACAGCATCAAAGATGGGTTATCCATACTGTCTAAAATGAGTTATGGGTTTATAGTTTTCAATATATAACTCTTCTATTGTATATTTGTAAAACTTCTTATGATTAAAGGTTTAAAAATGTCACCTTCTATTTGTAAATCTGGTTAGGTAAGCAGCAACATTTCTCTTTGACAACTACTGTATTCAGGTAAGAATTGACCTTTTCACAAGAGTATATTTTTATTAGAGTAATATAGAAATTTTTTGATTCATGTATATAATTCACTAAATGGTATGGTAAAGTAATGACATTTCTTTTTCTGACTCTTCTCATCTTTGAAACAACAGTGATGACATTTCTTTAAACTTGATTTGGCATAAACATTATTATNNNTCCAAACCCCTTCCATATTAGAAACTAGTTATCAATGAGCAATTATAAAGTCAATTCAAATATGAACTTAGTAAATATTAAATACTCAAAACCTTACACAAATAATTGCTGTGTTCCCAGTAGTCAAGCCATTCAAACTCCAATTATCATCGATTCATATTGCTTGTATTGAATAACCAATTTATTAATAGTTCTGTTGTCAATTAAGATAATCATTAACTCATTCTATTTTGTCCCTCAGGCCTTCAAGAATGTTTTGCTAAATGTTCTTTCTTTATTCTTTTTCTTTATTCTTCATGATATATTGATCAAATCTCATAACTTTTTGAGCCAATTTGAATTAGAACTGCTTTAACATTGTAAAGTGCAACTTAAATCAAGAAAAAAAAGATTAAGGCCAAATTATAAAAATCACGAATAAAGGAGAAGTGAAATATCATAAGTTAAATGAATGTTATAAAATAATATTTTAAATTTATTCCAAAAGTTCAGTCAACATAGATAAACTGGACAAATTCCTAGAAAGACATATATTGTCACATATGTGCGTGCTAAGTCACTTCAGTCATGTTTGACTCTGACACCTTATGGACTGTAGCCCTCCAGGCTCCTCTGTCCTTGATACTCTCCAGGCAAGAATCCTGGAGTGAGTTGCCATGCCCTCCTCCAGGGAATCTTCCCAACCCAGGAATTAAACCCACATCTCTTATGTCTCCTCCATTGGCGGGCAAGTTCTTTGTCACTAGTGCTCAAAATGAACTAGAAAATCTTAATAGATCTGAGGCAAGTGGGGAAAATTAAGCTTTAATAAAAAATCTCCCAACCAAGAAAAAGTCATGCCCACATGGCTTCACTGGGAAAGTCTAGCAACTATTTATAGACCATATAATATCAATTCTTCATAAACTCCTTCAGAAAATAGAGGAGAATACACTTACCAACTTATTCTTTGTATTGTAATACCAAAAGTCAATCAAAAATATAAGGGGAAAAAAGCATGGATTAACCTCATAAACACAGACACAAAAATTGCTTAAAAATATATTAGCAGTCAATCCCAGAAGTATATTATAAAGCTAATACATAATGACCAAATATCATTTATCCTAGGGATGTAAGGTTAGTTTAACACCTAATAGTATTATAATCAATGTGATATATCACATTAATAGAAGAAAGAACAAAAAATTTCATAAGCATTTTGATAGACTCAGCATTAGCCCTTGACAAAATCTCATCCATTCATGATTTTTAAAAAAGAGTCCCTCAACAAAGAATGAATAGAAGGCAACATCCTCAATTTGACATAGTCTATATATGCTAAAGAAGCCCATAGCCAGCATTATATTCAATGGAGAGAGACCAAATATTTTCTTTCTAATATTGAGCATATGGCAAGAATGTATTCTCTTACCACATATTCACCATTGCACTTAGGGATATATTTAGTGTAACCAAATAAAAAGAAAATTTAAAAGTATTCAGATTGAAACGAAAAAAAATGTTTTATCAAAAAATGTCAAAATCCTGTAGGCTTGAAACCCTAAAATATCCACACAAAAAAAATTATAGGTATAATCAGGGGAGTACATCAAGCACAATATTAAAAATGCCTATTGTATATCTAATACACTAGGAAAAAAAAGAATAAAATTGATAAAAAAATTCAAGTCACAATAGAGTCAAAGATAAAATATTTAGGAATAAATTTAGCAAAATAAAGGTAGGAATTATAAACAGAAATGGACAAATCATTTCTCAGAGAAATAAAAGGGGTTCCTGATAGAAAAGACTGCTGGTGGAAATATAAAGCTGTACCGTCACTTTAGAAAATAGGTTGGAACTTTCTTTAAACATTGACGTGTGAAGTAAGATTCTCACAGTTGCGACTCTTTGTGACCCCGTGGTCTATACAATCCATGGAGTTCTCCAGGCCAGAATGCTAGAGTGGGTAGACTTTCACTTCACCAGGGGATCTTCCCAACCCAGGCATTGAACCCAGTTCTCCCACGTTCCAAGGGGATTCTTTACCATCTGAGCCACAAAGGAAGCTCAAGAATTAAACACTGAATGTGAATTTATAAGCCAACGATTCCACTACCAGATGTTTATCTAAGAGAATGAAAGGAACATCCACAGAAAACCTGTATACATATGTTCATGGAGGTATTATGCATATGGCCCCAAACTGGGAACAATTCAAATGTCTATCTTTTGGTGAATTGATTAATAGTAGCCTATCCATACAATAAAATTATATAATAAAAACAGGAAACAAAACAGTGATATGTGCTTAAACAACATGAATGAACCTCCAACATTTATGCTTTATTGATAAGACTAACAGCACTTGTTGTTTTTGTTTTAGTCTCTTAGTTGCGTCCAACTCTTTTGCAACATGATGGACTGTAGCCCTTCAGGCTTCTCTGTTCATGGAATTTTCCAGGCAAGAATCCTGGAGTGAGTTGTTATTTCCTTCTCCAGGGGATCTTTCTGACCCAGGGATTGAACTGGCATCTCCTGCATTGGTGGCAGTTTCTTTACCACTGAGCGTCCGGGGAAGATCAATACCACTCCTTGAAATTGTGAATCACTCAGTCATGTCTGACTCTTTGTGACCCTATGACCTGTAGCCCGCCAGGGTCCTCTGTCCATATTATTTTCCAGGCCAGGATACCGGAATGGGTTGCCATGCTCTTCTCCATGGGATGGAGACCTTCCTGATGCAGGGATAGAAGCCAGATTTCCTGCATTGCAGGCAGATTCTTTACCATCTGGACCACCAGGCAGTGCCCTCTTATTTGGAGCTTATTTAGCTGAAGAAAGCAAAAAGTTTCAGAGACTTTGGGCTTCTGAAACACAAGAGTTTCCCAGAGATTCCAGCCCTCAGCTGTCAAGTCTTCTAGACTTCCTGGGGGCAAATATTAAGACATACCCTTTTAGAATCCATTAAAGTCTTCCCTGGTGGCTCAGATGGTAAAGACTCTATTTGCCTGCAAATCAGGAGACCTGGGTTTGATCCCTGGTTAGGAAGATCCACTGGAGAAGGAAATGGAAACCCACTCCAATATTTTTGCCTGGAGAATTCCATGGACAGAGGAGCCTGACAGGCCACAGTTCATGGGGTGGCAAAGAGGCAGACACTTCTGGGCAACTTTCACTTTTTAGAATTCCTGACCCCAACATGTTTTATCATGATATATTATGAAGCCATAGGTGATCAATTCCAATGATAAGAAATATCAAAATGCATATTAAAAGGAAATAAGCTTTTCAGCTAGGGTTACAGCTGCAATGGGCCCTGCAGGGCACAGTGGCCATGGTGTTGGAAACGGTATTCTTTTCCAGAAGTCTCGCAGGAGCTTTCCTCCAGGGCGTTGTTGTTGGGTTAGGGGGAGGTCCCACTTGGTCCCAGGTCTGCAGACACATCATGCAGGGCTTCTGCTTCCATGGAGTTTGATGCAGCTGTCAGCTCCCACAGTCACCAGGCCTCCTGGAGTGGAGTCACCATCCTTCAGAGCCATGTGTTACTCTGTCCTGACTCACAGGAGCTCTAAGCTCACCAACTACTGCTGTGAGTCAGGCTGGGCGGGCCCCTGCTGGGACATGGAACCTGGCCTGGGTGATTGGTCAGCAAGGCTAAGGAAGCTGGTGAGCGTTTCTGGAGGTCTCCTTCTCCATCATCTGCTGAGGGAGATCACAGCGACTCCCGGGACTCTCAGATCAAGTCAGCAGCTGGCCTCACTTGAAAACCCAGACTTTGAGAGCAAGCAGGACAGTCAAGGCGTCACATGTGACATCAGTATGGACAAGGTGTGGTCAAGTCTGTCCATCTGCACATTCGCCCGCTTCTTGGGGTGCTGGTGTCTATCGCAGGTGAACTGTCAGGTCTTCCCCTCAATTTCATTATGCCTGTTCCCAGCGTCTGGTCCATTCCAGCTACACCATATCCCACATATTCTATGTGAACACAGAGGCTGAGAAGGAGCAACTCATCAGGAAATCCAAGGCCCAGATCAGCAGGATGGGATGCCAATAAAGCTTGTTTTGTTAGGTTGTTGGTTAGTCACTATGTCTGACTCTTTGTGACCCCATGGACTGTAGCCCACCAGGCTCCTCGGTCTATGGGATTTTCAAGGCAAGAATATTGGAGTGAGTTGCCATTTCCTCCTCCAGGGGATCATCCCTACCCAGGGACTAAACTCACATCTCAAGCTACTCACAAATTATTCATTAATTGTGTATATATTCAAATGTTCTAGAGGGTATTGTAAGCCATATATATCAGAGGTGTATAAGATAAAGTCCTGGCTAATAAGAAATTCACATCTAAGAGGATCCCTATGCAAATAGGTGCAATACAATATAGTTCATAATGCCAATAAAGTAACATTGACAATGCAAAAATATTTTCAATGTAAAAATACATTTTTTAATTCCAATTTTGATAGCTGAAGTTAAAACTTTTCTGTACATATCTAAAATATCATTTTATTCAAATTTCAACCTTTAGATGACAAGCTTCTCATGTAGTTTTAATTTCCAGAGAAAAATCAGATGCTAATTAAGGAAACAAAAGCCTGACACAGTTGTGTATCTGATTCTGATAGAGCAATTTTACTGGTTTAAACTACTCCTAAGTTAGCTTGGTTATAGTAGGGCACTCATAAGCAGCTGAAAAATTACAATAAAATATAAATTATCACAGAAAATTGTATTCTATTTATACATCATACAATTGTGAGAAAATTGGTATCATTTCTAAATTAAGTGCATGAGTATATTGGCATTAATAATTATTATTATCATGTATATAACACGTTNTTAGGGAAAAAGGAAAATGTTAAATGGTAGATAAACTACCTACACTCATAAATGTAAAGTAAGGTACTCATGGAGAGTAAAAAAAAAAGGCAATTAGAGGAAAAAAGTAATAGCCTCAAGCCAGAATTGAAACCAATGGTTTTATTCAGCCCTCAAAAGTCAACTAGGCTCTCTGAGTAAGTACATGTCTTCATAGAAGTACATGTCTTCATAGCAACATTAAGCTGCTTTATTTCCCAAATCCATGCTAATATTTGAAACACTAGAGAATTTGGCATTTGGTTTCAACATCAGTATCCATCCAGTGACCTGGGTATTATTCTTAAGGTGGAGATTTCTTGGCAATAACCCCAGAAGTTCTGATTCAGTATGTCTTGAATGAGGTCCAAGAACTCTCTAACAGTTGACTCTGATGCAGGTGAGAGATGAGAAGTTGAAGAACAGTAGTAGAAATGAAAGGGCCAACCTACACATTTACTCTCAATAAACGTACACATGACTTACAACATTCAGAACAAAAGACTAGCCAAAATAGAAAGAAATATCTTCTGTTCAAACACTGCAGAGAATCCAGAGTCACCCCTGTTGCTTGATTCTCCTGACAAACCTCAGTTGGTACAGTGTGACCCAGACAGTGCTGATTTACAGAAAATGCGGGTCCCTTGTGTAACTACCTTGGAGAATTTGGAGAAGTGAAATATGCCTCTTTGGATATATGCTGAGCTAGAAATATATAGTATTGATGGAAACAACAGAAAATGGGATGGACTCAAAACATACCTAAAAACTTCTCAGTTTCTCTATGTGCATTTAAGCCTCTGTTTGACAAGGCCTCTGACTTTCTTTTCTTTTTTTTTTTTCTAAAAACTGGAGCTATATTAATAATTGACATATGGTGGTGGTAGTTTAGTAACTAAGTCATGTCCAGCTCTCTCTGACCCAATGGACTGTAGCCTGCCAGGCTCCTTTTTCCGTAGAATTCTCTAGCAAGAATACTGGAAAGGGTTGCCCTTTCCTTCTCTGGGGGATCTTCCTGACCCAGCGATTAAACCTACATCTCCATCTTGGCAGGCAGATTCTTTGAGCCACCTGGGAAGCCCGTAAATAACATATAACATTAGATTAATTTAGGTGTACAAGTATTGACCTTGAAATGGTTGCTTGAAGCAAAAGCACAGGTGTGCATAAAGGTGAATGTGATCAAAACATACAGACTTCCAGTTATAAATAAATCAGTCCTAGGGCTGGAATCCACAGCATGGTGACTGCAGCTGACAATAGAATACTCTATATGATAAAGTCTTTCAGAAAGGCAAGCTCAGGCTTCCTTTCTGAATGTATTTTCTTTGCCCTCCTCTATACACTCTGGACATCCACTGTATTACCCTACTTGTAATTTTTCATCCAAACATGAGATTTGATACCATTTTGTCTTTGCTAAAGATGTTTTCTCCACCTAGAAGTCCCTCCTCTCCACGTTTTTCATATCTTCTCCATCTTCTAAAGACTCAGCTCAAATGATAATTCCTATGATGTGACATACTATGCTTATGCTTTCAATATTTTTACTTTTTAAAAATAAAACATATTATTTTTGATAATAAAAATAATTAAATACTTATTTTCCCTTACAGCACTTTGTATTTTGCTTGTATTCTTAATGAATTCAACCAGATCATTGTCTTTCTCACAAAATTTTCAGGCCTACTAATTAAGTAATGGCATTCCCAAATGGAACTAGTTGTAAAGAACCCATCTGCCAATGCAGGAGACTTAGAGATGTGGGTTCAATCTCTGGGTCAGGAAGATCCCCTGGAGGAGGAAATGGCAACCCACTCCAGTATTCTTGCCTGGAGAATCCCATGGACAGAGGAACCTGGTAGACTAGAGTCCATAGGTGTGGCAAAGAGTCGGACACAATTGAAGTGACTTAGCAGCAATGATTAAGTAATACAGCCTCTAAACTCTCTTCACTTTTAGAGACATTTTTCTTTGTGTGTGTGTGTGTGTGTGTGCTTAGTCACTCAGTCATATCTGATTCTGCAACCTCATGGACTGTAGCCCGCCAGGCTCCTCTGTCCATGGGGATTCTCAAAGAGAGAATACTGCAGTGGGTTGTCATGTCCTTCTCCAGGGCATCTTCCCAACCGAGGGATCAAATCCAGGTCTCCGGCACTGCAGGTGGATTCTTTACCAACTGAGCCATGAGACTTCTCTAGTTGCTGAGAACGCATATGGTAGGCCAACTTCACGTGAGTTGTGTGGGTGTTAAGTGTCTTCAGTTACGTCTGACTCTGTGTGACCCTGTGGACTGTAGCCTGTCAGACTCCTCAGTCTATGGGATTCTCCAGGCAAGAATACTGGAATGGGTTGCCGTGCCCTCCTCCAGGGAATGTCTAAAACCCAGGGATTAAACCCACATCTTTTAGGTCTCCTACACTAGCACATGAGTTCTTTGCTGCTAGCACCACCAGGGAGACCCACCCACATGAGTTACCTCCATGCAATTTTCTGTCCTTAAGTGTGGTCTGGATCTAGTTATTTGTTTCTATTTAGTATGTGTGTGTTAGTCAGTCAGTCGTGTCCAACTCTTTGTGATCCCATGGACTGTAGCCCATCAGGGTCCTCTGTCCATGAGATTCTTCAGGCAAGAATACTGGAGTAGGTAGCATTCCCTTCTCCCTGGGATCTTCCCAACCCAGGGATCAAACCCTAGTCCCCTGCTTTGCTGGGGCAAAAGTGATAGCACTGATAAGAAATGGCATGACATCACTTTTGCAGGGGAGTAGAACTCTATTTGAAGAAGACAAAATCTATGGAGTCATTGACTCCTCCACCTCCTCCTTCTTCCTCTCTCTTTTCTCTGCTGATGCCTGGGTTGAAGGATCAGCAGGAGTTGCAGAGTCACCCTCTAGAGGCAGGTGTGCTGGCCAGCTTGTTAATACCCTGGACAGTGACTGATATCTTCAGTGTTGTTTTCCTTTTGGCTCACTGGTGACCTTGTTGAGCCAGGTCATCATCTACCTCATTGGTCCTTGCTCTGTCCAGGATCTTCTTTATATCTTTGGCACCAGAAAAGGCACTGCCATTAAAGGCAGTGAGCAGGTAGGAGGTGGCATAGTATAGGTAGACAGGATTTTCTAAATATAGGGAAATTATCACAATGAAATCATTAGGAACTGCTGTAGTTTTTTGTTTTTGTTTTTGTTTTGTTTTGTTTTCTTTGAGTGTGATCTAGTGATGAATACCTATTGGATAGAGATTGAAATCTACCCACCTACAACACGGCCACACACATGCCATTGCACATATATTTCCCTAGTCTCATATTTTGAGTCTTTGTAGATCAGGCAGGAAAGTATCTGCCTGCAATGTGAGTGTCCCAGGTTCAATCCCTGGATGGGGAAGATCCCCTAGAGAAGGGAACGACTACCCATTCTAGTATTGTCACCTGAAGAATGCCATAGACAGAGGAGCCTGGTGGATTACAGCCCATGGGATCACAGAATCAGACATGACTGAAGGACTAACAATTTCACATTCACATATTATTTTTAAAATGCAAATTAACTATAGAACTCTAATAGGTAAGTAATCTAATGAGCTTAAATATAGATGGATAGATAGATAATAGATATATGCCAAGATTAACACTAATTTCAATTCAATTATTTGTTCAGTGCAAATGTACATATAATTACTATGTTGTTTTTCAGTTGCTAAGTCATGTCCAGCTCTATGACCATACGGACTGTAGCCAGCCAGGCTCCTCTGTTCATTTAATTTTTCAGGCAAGAATACTGGAGTGGGTTGCCATTTCCTCCTCCAGGGGATCTTCATGACCCAGGAGTCGAACCTGTGTCTTATTATGTTTCCTGCATTGGCAAGTGGATTCTTTACCATCAGTGCCACTTGGGCAGCCCTGGCTCCAGTCTTGTTTTGGTTAGTCATTCATCATGTGACAAATGAAATATATCTTAGCTTACAGCTTCTTCACTCTTGCAATGTGGATAGCAATAAACTGAGTGAATATATACAAAGTTACTATAATAGTTTGGTTTACTAGCTTAAAACATTTCTTCCAATTATTATAGAAAAATTAGGTACTTTTTCTCATTTGGCCTGAGAACACTATTCCATATCTATTTGGCACACAGGCAGAAGGAAACCCTTTGAAAAATTTTACCAAAAAATTTTATTTACTTTGTTTAAATCTTTCATTTCTTAATGACCTGTTTGGTCAGTATAAATCTTTTGCTTCTTTCCCCTGAAGGCTATCTGAGAGTACACTTAAGTCCATTGAATCCAGTGTAAGTTGCATAGTTTTAACTAACTAAGTTAATTTGGGAGATCAACTTCTAACTATTCCCAAACTCTTCTTAGGAACAGGTTTCAATCTTAGTTTTAACCCACAACCAATAATGCTTTGAATGTAAATAATGTTCTATAGAAGCTTATAAAAATTTAGATGAAATTTTGTTAAGCCTATTATAGATAATAATCTCAGGTTGATTTTTCTCTACTGAAGNTTGATTTTCCTCTACTGAAGATGACATTATTTGCATTATGTTGAAGTAAGAAACGTTAATGAAAAGTAGTTCTAATGCTAAATAACCTTAAAAATTAATTACCTTACAGTTTAATCCCAGCTTATAATGGTGTACTTACATACAACATATTCCCAAAATATAGCACTTAGTAAGTCTACCACTGATTTCCGATCTGTTCCACAATGAATGGGAACAATGTATCACCATCTGGATAACTAACACAATCAAGAAAAGAAGAATCATCTCGTATCATCCACTTATTTTATAGTTTTGTAAATTTTCTAAGGCTTTAATGTAGGTATTTATAATTATGTTTGTATAGTAATATGTGTTATAGTCAATACCCCCCTTAAAAAAACATAAAAAATTAGAAACATTTGCTGTTGAAAGTTTCTGATAATTTGAATGAAGTGAATTTTTGAGACTTCCACTTTTTTTTCAATTTTCAAGATTAGTATCATAAAAACAGCAAAGCAGTAATGCATTAAAAATTATTAGGGGTCTAATAAAAGTATTTGGACTGCCAACTATTGTAACACTGATTAACGACTGCTTTTTTAGTTAATTGGAAGTTGTTCAATCATTGTACCATTTCATTTCATCTGAGAGTTTTTATAGAAGGGTCAGGGCCAAAGCATATGCTAGTATAATCTGCAATAAGGTACATTTACACAATTTTTTTCCACTTGGCAGGGTAAATGTGGGCTATTTATTTCATAGTCATTCACCATGACAATAATTTCCTGCTCAGGCTGGCTAGTTTGAGCAGAGAAAGCAACCTTATATATTAAAATTTAAATAAAGTTGACTTTTAAACTCTGTGAGCTCAAATAAAACCCACAATAACCTATTCTTATTGCAGAATCATTAATTACCATGTGGTATGTGCTTAGCCTCTTTCTTTTCCATGGAGGTGTAAGGTGCATAGTGTTTGTCTCACCAGACTTCTTTGAAGATGCTAAATTTCTCTCAGTAGTCTTTGAATAGACAGTGGAGTAGATAAAAGTAGATAATTAAGAAATATTAGCCAGCTGCCCTCTTTTAAGGTGTGTATATGTATGAGTTGTGAGTCCAAGTGCCAGTTCTGTATATGTCCCAGTGAGTGCCAACATAACTGATGAGACTCCATACTGTGGGGTTTCCTAAGTTGCATTTAGGTAAAAACTACATAGGATGTGACTGAAGCCATGAAATTAAAAGATGGTTTCTCCTTGGAAGAAAAGCTATGACCAACCTAGACAGCATATTAAAAAGCAGAGACATTACTTTGCCAACAAAGGTCTGTCTAGTCAAAGCTATGGTTTTTTCCAGTAGTCACGTGTGGATGTGAGAGGTGGATCATAAAGAAAGCTGGGCACCAAAGAACTGATGCTTTTGAACTGTGGTATGGAGAAGACTCTTGAGATTCCCCTGGACTGCAAGATCAAACCAGTCAATCCTAACAGAGATCGGTCCTGAATATTCATTGGAAGAACTGATGCTGAAGCTGAAACTCCAAAACTTTGGCCACCTAATGCAAAGATCTGACTCCTTAGAAAGATCTTGATGTTGGGAAAGATTGGAGGCAGGAGGAGAAGGTGACAACAGAGAATGAGATGGTTGCATGGCATCACAGACTTAATGGGCATGAGTTTGAGCAAGCTCTGAGACTTGGCGAGGGACAGGAAAGCCTGACGTGCTGCAGTCCATGGGGTTGCAAAGAGTTGGACATGACTGAGCTGAACTGACCTGATATAGAAGGTAGAGATTGGAGTGGAGTCAGTGTGTGCCCTAATTATACTGATAATTAACAAAATATGGCCTGAATATAGCACATATTGTTAATCAACTATGTCCAACAGAAAATAATTTTTTTTTTTAAATCTGGTTCTCTAAGTTTGAAAAATGACAAATTTAGGAACAATGCATTGTAAACTGCATACTCCCCCTTACATTCTCTAAATGGTCGAAATTCAGGCTCTGACCTGAAGTGTCTAACCTGCTACTACCAGTGCCCTCATACCACGATGATGGTTTTCGATCGCTTTTGTACCCCATGGGGAGAAGGAGAACTTTTAGAGTTACAGTACAGGTGAGTGAAGAACTAGAGGCAGACTTTCATCTTGAGTTAAGGTACTGGATCTAATACCTGCCCTAAAAAAAAAAAAAATACACATTTTCCATGTATATTAACAGAAAGGTTAGGTGACACAGAATAGTTTTAGTGAAAACTATTTTATTATAGACAATATGTTTTAAATAATAGAAATTATTTGAATAGGCTACTTCTGGTCAGTTATCACCTAATACATCCAAATCATCAGAGTGAATATAATGTAGTTCACAGAGGTCTTCTACCCGATAACTTAGATATCTCGTTTTCACTCTACTTGTCGAAGATCTAAGAAAACTAAAGTTTATTTTCTAACTATATTATAGATAAACTTCCCTCAGTATTATGGATAAAGGAAATAACTCAGAGTTGAAATAATTGAAAGCGTGAAAAAGATGATGAATAACATATATAACCATAATAGGAGGTGATATTGGAAGGAAGAAAGATATCTAGCAGGAAAGTGAAAGTGAAGTTGCTCAGTCGTGTCCGACTTTTTGCAGCCCCATGGACTGTAGCCCACCAGGCTCCTCTGTCCGTGGAATTTTCCAGGCAAGAGTACTGGAGTGGGTTGCTATTTCCTTCTCCAGGGGATCTTCCTGACCCAGGGATCAAACCTGGGTTTCCTGTGTTGCGGACAGATGCTTTACTGTCTGAGCCACCAGGGAAGCCCCCATCTAGCAGGAAAGGAAACTTTCAATCAGAAAAACATTTCAAGAAAACGGGTGAGGCTAAGGTTCCATTCTGTTCTCTTGATAGCCTGTTTGTTCAGGCAGCAGACTAGATGACCCATTCTGAGAGGCTAACTGAGCAAGGAAGGCAGATTTGAGAGGAGACAGCAGAACAGAGAAAGCATACAGCCTTCAGTGTGCGTGTTTAGCATGGCAGGGATGTGTGAGTTTCCTCGGGATCGAGTGGACACAGCAGAAAGCTGGAACCATGCTGTGAACTCTCCCAAGAAAACCATCTGCGGCACGAGGGGCCCTGGACCTGAAATTAAGAAGCTGTAGGGTCTACTATTGGGTGCTCATAACAAGCTCATGGGCAGACGGGATGCTCAGAACGCCAACACCAAATAACTCCAAAATTACACGAAGAGAGCTAGTATTTGAGCAGTCCACTTCGCCAGTCCACTTTAATCCTAGAAGTACTGGCAAAAAGGGGAGTGCTCTCTCATCAGTCGGGGGTATATGAGAGAGATTTATGTGAAATAATAACATTTGCAGCAACATGGATGGACCTAGAGATTATTAAGCTAAATGAAGTAAAGCCAAAGATAAATATATGATATTACTTTCATGTGGAATCTAAGAAAATAATAAAAGCAAATTTATTTGCAAAACAGAAATAAACTCACAGACTTAGAAAACAAACTTCTGGTTAGCAAAGGGGAAAATCAGAGAAGGGATAAGTTAGGAGTTTGGTGTTAACATATACACCCTAGAATATATAAAATGGTCTTCCCCAGTGGGTCAGTCGTAAAGAACCAGGCTGCCAACACAGGAGACACAGGTTCGATCCCTGGGTCAGAAAGATCTCCTGGAGAAGAAAATAGCAGCCCACTCCAGCATTCTTACCTGGGAAATCCTGTGGCCAGAGAGCCTGGCGGGCTACAGTCCATGGAGTCTCAAACAGTCGGACACAACTGAATGTGACTAACACTTTCCTATCTACACCGAGTTGAGGGTGATCAACAACCTCTCAATAGGCATGTTTGGTTAGCTCCTCCCTGCACTGAAAGGTGACATTAGCTGTCAGAACATTGTACCAGAAGCACAAAAGGAAATAGGAAAGCAATATACAAGATACTTGGGATTTCCTGAAATCTTTCAGTAGACCTTACGCAGAACTGTCACGATGCACTTCCATCATAGACAACTATGTTGATAGCCAATGTCTCCACTCCTACCCTGACCTGTTACCTTAGGAAGCTTGTTACCCTGATAATATCCTCCATTGTCCAGCCAAACACACATGATCTACCATCACTCTCAGTCTAGAGGATTCTGGACCAAGCAGAAGCCAACACAAGGAGTAACGCTTAACAATCCTATAGATTCCAAAAGACTCCCTGAAGAATAGCACTTAAAACTCCTGTATATTCTTCCACAATGGTGTTCATAAAAACATAAATGCTAACGAAAGAAGAGAGAAAGAAGAAGGGTGACTTTAGAATGTTCTCTTCAGGACTTCACTTGGTGGGCCAGTGGTTAAGACTTTGTGTATCCATGGGGCACAGGTTCAATCCCTAGAATGGAGATTCCACATGCCACATGACACAGTAAAAATAAATGAATAAATAAAATCATGCTCTCTTTAACGTCAAAAACTATTTCAGAATAGGTGATTTTATGTGATGATGATTCTCTCCTGCCTGGCCTATGAAACTCTGCATAATATATACAGGGGTGCAATGTGGAAAGACATGGGAACTATGGCAGATTTTTAAGGTTACAAGGTGGAAAGAAGTGAGCTCACACCATGAAAAGCACTGCTAGATATTCCTGCCGTCTTGCAAACAAAGTGCAGTGGCAGCTGTCACAATTTTTCTGGACTTAGGCTATGAGGAAAAGGAGCAGGTTTCTGAGTTTCCCCAGGAGACCACTCAGCTGTCAGTCCAAAACTGAAAAACAGCTCAGCAGGGACTCGTTTAAGAGTGTGAAATTCAAAGAACTGCAGTATAACATTGATTCCATCCATGCCATACTTACTAACTTTACTCGCAATTATGGAGAAATTATACTGTGCGGTGCTTTCTCTGTCTAGTAATTCATTAGTGGCGATGGTTCCTTCAGTCGCATCTATTGTAAAGTAGCTGTCCCCATCACTCTTCCAATCTATGAGGTACCTGTGTACAAAAAGAGGAGATGCAAATGTGCAATGATTACACATTCATCATAATGGCAGTCAGGCTAGCTTGACACAGTTCCTTATTTTTTTCCCTGTAGCTATTACCCACCTTGCAATAAAGAAGAGTGTAAGTGACAGCTTCTTTATTGCAAAGTCAGTATGCTCAAGGGGAAACTGGGAATAATGAAAGATTTAGTACTCCTGCTGTTCATATTATTTTAGGGTCTTGACACCTTGAAAGCTCAGCAGAGACTAAAATTCTAAAGCTGACCATGGGTTTCCTTAACCTGCTGAATATTAAAACTTTTTCAAGCAGTAAAAGATTCCTTAATGGTGGCTGTGGGAAGAGCTGGGGGTGGGGTAGGCATCTGGAAACAGCTACAAAGAACTTAGGTCAGAACAGAGGTAGCATCTTTGTTTCCATGGACAGAAAAAAAAAAATCATGTTAGGGAAACTAAGGGGAAATTTTTAAACTGACAGGTGCTATAATTGCACAGAAATATTTTCCTCAAACACACAAAAAAATGACCATGGTTGTTTTATTACTCTTATTACTTTTAAGAAACTCAGAACAAGTTTCTTAAAAAAAGTGACCTTGGCTATACTGTCTCTTTATGTTCTTTATTAGCCAAACTCCTTGATAGTAAGTGATCCACTTTCTTTATGTGAAACTGTTGGAATAAGAAATCCAAGAATATGAAATGAAATGTATTTTAGAAAAATATGCATTTGTATAAATCTTTATGTAGCAGTGAACATATAGAGTGATATATGTAAAATTATTTTAAAGGTATATTTTCAAACATCATATTAACAGAAATTTTGAAATCTTTCCATGTGCCAGGTATTGTTCTAAATATTTATCACCATTTTTGTGATTAGAGAATCAAAGTGAGGTCCTTACAAACAGTGGCTGAAGACAGATGACAGCATTGTAGTCAGCCCCTCTAAATCCCCGGTCATCATGAAATGTTAATTAAGGCTTGTGTTTCAAAATAGCAAGTTTTAATCTTGACAAACAGGTTATTTAAAATCAGGACAGTGTGTGTAACATTTTAGAACTAGGTCAAAACTAGTTTGTCTTTATAGGTGGAGATTTATAACTTGTCAGTATTCATTAGTAACTAATAGGATCAGAGTAAGAACCAAGCTTCTTATCTGCCTTTGACATTTCCATTGTTGATTTTTGAAATGCATTGATGCTTTATGAGTTCAGTGTAGCATCCTGTCTCATAGAAATGATCTCAAAAATTATAAATGAACTTAAAAGCCAGAGAGTATAGCATATAATGAGCTTCATTCTCTCTATTGCAAGATGCCCTTTTTGGAATAAAAAAGCATCTTCTCACAGTACCCATTTTCAGCACCTTTATTCAACTTGGTAACATGCCTAATTTGAGGTGGATTGTTACTGAACATCCTTGGTGACCATAACATTTCTGAAGAATTACTGGTGTAGACTAACAGTGGCTGGTGTTTAATGGTAGAATTCACTAAATATTTGCTGAGTGCCCACTATGCTACCGCTATTGTAGTAGGGTTGAAGCACAAAGGAAATTATAAAGTATAATGCTCACTAATAATAAGTCTAGTTGGAAGAAAGTATATAAAGAGGATTATTATGTTTGATAGAAGGACAGAAAAGACAAGACAGGAGTACAAAGAAGATCCCTGGTTCAACACCTATTGGTTCAGGCAAACCTTCCCGCACACGGTGTTTGACTGGCATTAGAAGGCTATAAAGGAATTATTTATGAGAAGAGAGAGGCAGACTAAGGGGAGGAGGAAAGATATTTTAGGAACATCAATAGCAGCGCAAAACCGTAGACTGCAAAACCAAGCCCACCAGGTTCCTCTGTCCTTGGAATTCTGCAAGCAAAAATACTGGAGTGGGCAGCCTTTTCTTTCTCTAAGGGATCTTCCTGACCCAGGGATCGAACCCAGGTCTCCTGAGTTGCAGGCAGATTCTTTACAGTCTAAGACACCAGGGAAGCCCCCTTTCTCTTTCAGAAGGCTATAAAGGAATTATTCATGAGAAAAAGGAGGCAGACAAAGGAAGAAGAAAGGTATTTTAGGAACATCAACACAGTAGGAAAACCATAGAGATTTTGCGGGAAACTATAAGCTGTTAGGAATTTCAGTAAAATATCTGAAAGGAATAATAACCTGAAAAAATGATAAGCTATTTAGGTCAAGGAGGGTCTTGTAAATTATATTAAGGAGATAAAACATGATCTTGTAGTTAATGAACAATTCAAAGGGTATAATTAGGGTATGGGATAACTGTTAATCACTTTCAAGGCAGAGGGTGAATGTATTTGAAGGGGACAAGACTGTAAGCATTTCCCATAAACCAGAATCTTGCCAAGAGACAAAGAGTCTCTAGAGCTGGGAAGAGATTTAATTCAATGGGTTGTGAGTGGTTGAGATAACTAGGGCTGTGCAGGCTGGGCTTCCCAGATGGTGCTAGTGGTAAAGAATCTTCCTGCTAATGCAGGAGACATAATACATGTGGGTTCGATCCCTGGGCCCAGGAAGATCCCCTAGAGGAGGGCATGGCACCCCACTCCAGTATTCTTGCCTGGAGAATCCCATGGACAGAGGAGACTGGTGGGCTACAGTCCTTGGGATTGCAAAGAATCAGACACGACTGAAATGATTTAGAACGCATTCATACGCAGGCCGAAGGAAAGAAGACACAAAACATACTGGTGTCCTTTACTTTGACTAGGATACTCATGTGAAGTGGGTGTCAGATTTACTTTTTGTTTCAGTGTGATGGAGCTAAGACAGGAAAATGGAATCTATAGAAATCATTATTTTGGATAAATAGAGTGAAGACTTTGATGTCAGAGCTGCACAAGGTCATAACGGGTTTCCTCAGAAAACCATAAGCAACAAGAATAATCAAATATTGATGTCAAAATATTCATGTTTGGTGCAGATATGGTAGAGCATTAAATCTAAGCACGACTGGAGAGCCTGAATATAACTTGCAGTTCTGAGTTTCTACTACTAATATCCATACACAATGGATGGAATTCCCATACACTTTTCATGAATAGAATATATGTTTTAATTATTGTTTCCTGTGATCGTTCTGTTCCGATCTTAACAAACATATTTTGCTCTGAGCATTACAATAAAGTCTCACTTTTGAAACACATGCTTCCTTTATTCCTAAGCCCTATTTTAAATAATAAATTTATCCACATACTATTGGAGAAGGGCATGGCATCCCATTCCAGCATTCTTGCCTGGAGAATTTCATCAACAGAAGAGCCTGGTGGGCTGCAGTCCATGGAGTTACAAAGAGTCAGACACGACAGAGCAACTAACACTTCACATACTATACAATTTCCCAATTTAAATTGAGCATCTCAATCATTTTCATATATTCAAGCTGTGCAGTAAGTGATAAGTTTTAAGATATTTTAAACTCATTAGTTCATTTTTTAAAATTTAATTCATTACTTGGGGGTAAGCTCCAATTACCTGGAAATTTTAGTTCTATAGATTGAGGACTGTGAAAGTGTGGTGTTTCTGGATTTCTCCTCTGCTACTTCCTTTTGCACTGAGTGCATATTATTTCAATGGAATATTAATTCTTTTATTAAATAAAAATGTTATACTCTATATTTTTATCTTTTTTTTATCTGCTCCAGGTTTTACTGTATACTGCTTAATGTAGATTGAAATTTATGCTAACCATCACTTCATGGTAACTAGATGGGGAAGCAGTGGAAACAGTGGCTGACTTTATTTTGGGGGGCTTCAAAATCACTGCAGATGGTGATTGCAGCCATGAAATTAAAAGACACTTACTCCTTGGAAGGAAAGTTATGACCAACCTAGATAGCATATTCAAAAGGAGATATTACTTTGCCAACAGAGGTCCATCTAGTCAAGGCTATGGTTTTTCCAGTGGTCATGTATGGATGTGAGAGTTGGACTGTGAAGAAAGCTGAGCACCGAAGAATTGATGCTTTTGAACTGTGGTGTTGGAGAAGACTCTTGCAAGTCCCTTGGACTGCAAGGAGATCCAACCAGCCCATTCCAAAGGAGATCAGCCCTGAGTGTTCCTTGGAAGGAATGATACTAAAGCTGAAACGCCAATACTTTGGCCATCTCATGCGAAGAGTTGACTCATTGGAAAAGACTCTGATGCCGGGAGGGATTGGGGGCAGGAGGAGAAGGGGACAACAGAGGATGAGATGGCTGGATGGCATCACCAAATCGATGGACATGAGTTTGAGTAAACTGGGAGTTGGTGATGGACAGGGAGGCCTGGCTTGCTGGGATTCATGGGGTCGCAGAGAGCTGGACACAACTGAGCGACTGAACTGAACTGAACTGAATTCTAATAAAACATAGAAATTTTAATAGAAACATAGAAATGTAGCCATGTGCTATTATATATATGAAAAGGGAAAGTGAAGTCGCTCAGTCCTGTCCAATTTTTTGTGACCCATGGACTGTAGCCTGCCAGGCTTCCCCATCCATGGGATTTTCCAGGCAAGAATACTGGAATGGGTTGCCATTTCCTTCTCCAGGGGATCTTCCTGACTAAGGGATTGAACCCAGGTCTCCCATATTTTGGGAGGATTCTTTATCAGCTGAGCCACAAGGGAAGCTCATATATACATATACATATACATATACATATACATATACATATATATATTAACATTTTTTTTTCTGGTGGTGGCTAAGTGGTAAAGAACCCACCTGTTATTGAGGAGACACAGGTCTGACCCCTGGGTCTGGAAGATCCCCTGGAAAAGGAAATGGCAACCCACTTCAGTATTCTTGCCTGGAAAACCTCATGGACAGAGGAACCAGGCAGGTTACCATCCATGGGTTCACAAGAGAGTCAGACATGACTTAGCAACTAAGCAACAACAATCTATAGTATACTGATAAATTAGTAAAACATTTTCATAATTAGTGCTTTTATAGATGTCTATTAAAGCTGGAAAATAAAGGGAAGCAAATATTCTGGGAAGAGCTGAAGAATTGATGCTTTTGAACTGTGGTGTTGGAGAAGACTCTTGAGAGTCCCTTGGATTGCAAGGAGATCCAATCAGTCCATCTCCTTTAGGAGATCAGTCCTGGGTGTTCATTGGAAGGACTGATGCTAAAGCTGAAACTCCAATACTTTGGCCACCTGATGCAAAGAGCTGACTCACTGGAAAAGACTCTGATGCTGGGAGGGATTGGAGGCAGGAGGAGAAGGGGATGACAGAGGATGAGATGGCTGGATGGCATCACCGACTTAATGGACATGAGTTTGAGTGAACTCCGGGAGTTGGTGATAGACAGGTAGGCCTGGCTTGCTGTGATTCATGGGGTCGCAAAGAGTCAGGCACGACTGAGTGATTGAACTGCACTGAACTGAAAGTTGTCTAGCCATACAGACTCTTTTACCCTAGGAAATTCTCTAACTTCTACAGGTCCTGGATGGAGGCAGGATGGTCTCCTCATTTCATTCCTATTTAGACTCTCCAGGAATGAAACAAACAACATGAAGTGAGGGTGACTAGACTCCAAATTTTCAGCCTACCTGGGAGAGGACTTCTCCCTGTGAGTGAGGTTGAATGGAGGTAGCAAGCAGCCAACTACTCAACTAGGAATTTCACTCCTGAGAATTCAGAGGTGGAGAGTGGAAACACTGGCATCCTGCCCCTCCCAGGAAGATGATATATCCCATGATTGAGAGCTAAGGACAGAGGAGCCATCTTTTCTCAACAATTCTGTCCAGGGTCCAGAGAGAATTCTCTATTCGGCTTAACTGGCAGATGAGAGTAGAAGTGAGAGAGCAGGTCCTGGGTCAAGTTCCACAGCCTCTTGCTGTTCTAAAGTTTTAGTCGATCTTCTTGAGTAAATGTTTCATCATTTGCTATATGCTTTTAGTAAATCTTCCAAAGAGAGCAAATGGTTTTTAGTTAGCTTTAACAAATAATTTTCACCATTTATGCTTGTTTCACTGGAAGAACTTCTCATGCTCCCATTCCTTAAGTAGAATCTCCATTAGTTTGAAGAATTCCTTTCTTCTTTTCTCATTTACTCCAGTTAAACTGCATAATATTATTTAGAGCTCTTCTGTATTTAAACCATTGTAAAACTACGCAATGACTAGGTCTTTCTTTGCTGTCCTTAGCATTCAATTGTTTTGCAGATTTTGGCAAACAAAAGACAGATTATACGCATTTTGTGCCTGTGTTTGTCTCTCTTACTCAAGGCCCTCTAAATTACTTGTGGCCCCTTTATCTCTGTGTTGCCAAGGATCTGAGGTGTTATCTGCACATAGCATCTGCAACTTACACCTTACCTTGAGTCAATGCACAGATCCAACTACCTATAGAATAGTTAAATATTTCTACTTCAAGGAAATGTCTTACTTAGGACAATCCACTATTTCAGGTTTGCTGAGTGAGGACTTACTCAGTACTAGCACTGAGTATCCTTGGTCCCAGAAAATAAATGGGAAAATTGATCACTTTACTTCTAGTTGACACTTGCAGCATGTTACAATTTATAAAGCTGATTCAGACAGAATATGTATATAATGAATCACTATAGACTCACAGGTCATTCTTTAAATATACCTTCTACGAATATTGCATTTCTTTGTCTGTTTTGGCTGTGTTGGGTCTCTGTCGCTGGATGGGCTTTTCTCTAGCTGAGGAGAGTGGGAACTACTCTCTAGATGTGGTGCACGGGCTTCTCTTCTCTGTTTGGTGGCCTCCCTTGTTGCAGAGCATGAGCTCAGTGTTTCTGGGCTCTAGAGCACAAGTTTAACAATTGTAGCCCACGGACTTAGTTGTATTGTTGCAAGCAGGATCTTCCCAGACCAGGAATCAAACCCGTGTCTCCTGCACTGGCAGGTAGATTCTTTACCACTATGCCACCAGGGAATCCCCACAGGTCATTTTTAACTGTAGCTGTAACTTTATCCAGTAAAGAGTTTAAAAATTCAAGAACTTAAATAGCGCATCCATAAAATATGTACCTAACTCTGTTGATACATACACATATATGTATATATGTGTGTGAAGTCGCTCAGTCGTGTCCGACCCCTGTTGATACATACACATATATGTATATATGTGTGTGAAGTCGCTCAGTCGTGTCCGACCCCGTGGACTGTAGCCCACCAGGCTCCTCCGTCCATGGGATTCTCCAGGCAAGAATACTGGAGTGGGTTGCCGTTTCCTTCTCCAGGGGATCTTCCCAACCCAGGGATTGAACCCAGGTCTCCTGCATTGCAGGCAGACGCTTTAACCTCTGACCCACCAGGGAATATATCAAACCAAAATTCAATATATTGGAAAGTGAATGGGCAAATTTCATTTATTTAGTTATTTCAGTCTAACACTGAGATAAAGTTTGCATTCCATAAACTAGCCACCACTGAGAGGCAAAGGAATATATATATATATAGAATGAAGATCATGAACTTTTTGGAGAGATAAACTAGGGAGATATACCAGTTCCTTCACTTACCTTGTGCAAATAGGTTAGGAATCTTTCTCTCTATTACCTGTTCTCCTTGTCTCTTATAAAATTTGGAAAATAATGCCGATCTAGCCATGTAAGGGAAAGTGTGGTACAGATGAAATAAGATGTATGTATCTGGTTATAGAATCGCACATGTGGGATGTTTACACACATGTACGTGTGTGTGTGTATCCTTTCCTCCCACTCTCTTGCCACATTATCCATTATTTGTTATTATTTTTCATTTAAAACAAAAATCCTTCTTCCTAACACATAATGGTAGGCTTTGTTGTAGCACCAAATTGTAACATATATATCTTTCAAATTTAAAACATCTGAGGGTCTTCCCTCATGATCCAGTGGTTAAGATTTCACCCTCCCGATTCAGGGGATTCAGATTGGATCCCTCATCAGGCAACTAGAGCAACATCCTGCGTGCCACAACTACGACCCAGTGCAGCAAAAAGAAAAACAAAACAAAAACAGAACTTCCTGAACTACAAAACCCCCACAAACCCTAGAAGCACAAACCACTGGAACAGTGTCAGGCTTTATTTCTTACAATAGTGCTTTTGCTTAGTCCTCATTCACTATTTTCTGGCATCTAGTTTTTATCTCCATCATCTTGTGAAGTTGGTATCCACTTTGTTTGTATGTTATCCTCTCGGTTTAGTTGCTAAGTAATGTCTGGCTGGCTCTTGGAACACCATGGACTCTAGCCCTCCAGGCTCTTCTGTCCATGGGATTTCCCAGGTAAGCATACTGGAATCGTTGCCATTCCCTTCTCCAGGGGATCCTGTCACCCCAGGGATCAAACCTGAGTCTCCTGCATTGCAGGCAGATATTTTACCAACTGAGCCATTAGGGAAGCTTCAGAAAACTTACTGCCTTCTTAATATTTTCTACTTAATGAAATATCTTCAGCATCCTCCTGGAACTGGTCAAACTCTTAAGACTAGGTCCTGGTATTTTCCTAAGGTCTTATCTTAGTGTGACTGGCTAATGTCTATGCCTGACTGAATGATAAACTTGAGATAATGACCATTTTCTATTGTGATATTTTGCCCAGTATAACAATTAGGGGATATTGGTAAGAAATGATCATCAGTGAACTGACAATGAAAACACTCCTACATTTCCTGGATATTTCCAGAGAAGAAATGACCCAGTTCTAAAATGCCTTCGATACATTTCTGGAAAACACCATCCCAGTGTGAGCCATCAGAAGTTTACTTTGCTACAGCCCTCATCCAATCTAAGAGTAGACTGATATCTTAATTGCAACTAATCACAACAGTATAATATGAAATGTCTAGCTTGGCCCAGCTCACCAGTTTAAATGCGTAAAACCTTCAGATACTGACTGTGTTTGAGTCATCTTATACTTATTAAGTAAGAAGATAATATTCAAATGAAAAAGGTATTTATGATCTAAATGATACAAATCTATAGTTCCTAGTATGCATAGTGACTGTTGCTAAGAAATTTGTTTTAATAATTGAATGGAAATCAAAGATTAATACATTAACTTAATCTGCACAAACCACTTGACAGAGAACAATTTTATTACTTTTCTGTAAATGAGTTTTCAGAAATGTCTCAAAGTTTTGTTCTCTTCATTAGGTAAGCATTTCCCTTAAAATTGTTTAATTTGCCTAATAACTTTCTCACAGTTAGTGGAAAAGCTAACTTTGAACCTGTCCCAATTCTCAAACATATTTTATACAAAAGTACTTGATGACACAGAGTTATGTTAAAAGTATTACATTTCATTCTTTAAGCAATAAAATGTAGAAGTAATGGTTCAAGTCCAGGTAGGAAATATTATTTTGTTAAATTACTAAAAATAGATCAAAGTATTTTCATGCTTCACTATTCTCTTATGTTTGTTTGCCTTTTAAAAATTATGTCTGGTTGCAGATAACTAAATGAAAATAAATTCAGTTCAATTTATTTCCGTAAACATCTTAGAGAACTTAGGCCACACACAACACTTAGAATGTAATTGCTTCATCAACATCACAATTACATTGTTTTCTTGGTAATCCCTATATGTTTCTCTTAAACTTTCTAATTTCCTGCTAGTTTTTTTTTTTTCTAATCCTCCTCTTCATTCTTCATTTCCTCTCAGCAGAATTAAGTCATATATCGGTTAATACAGATTCCCTTGTTTATTTGAAATGTCTGATGAAAAGATAAACACATTATCAAATTACTAAATTAATAAAGGTACAGTTCATCTACCTTTAAATTCCATCTCGAGGCATGTAATAAGTGTAAAATAAGTCTCAGATGATAAAGGAATATACCATAATCTACATAGTATTGAGATCATATCTGTTATACTTTTTTATTTCCTTCAATGTGGCTTAAGCTCTCCTCATTATGGGGATTTTTTTTTTTTTAGTCATTTTTTAATAGTCACACATGGTTTTCTGCCTGTGTCTAGATGTCAACTCTCCTCTGCCCCAAGGCATTAAACCTTGTCTTTGATTTATTCTGCAGGGACCTCAAAACAGCTTTCTCTAGTGGAAAGAAAATTAAGTTTAGGCAAATATTGATTAAATATGGGTTCTACACTTAAGAATTTAGATAGCAAGCATGTAGTGAAAGTTTTTTTCAGTATTAAAAATATGAACAGTAATACCTGGCTAAGTGAGTAAATTATGTGATCATACCTTTGCTCATGGTCTTCCCATGAAGCCTTGCCAAAACCCTCTAGGAAGTATTTGTTGCTTCCTTAAAAAAAATCGGGGGGCTTCTCTGATGGCTCAACAGGTAAAGAACCCCCCTGCAATGCAGGAGACACAGGAGATATGGGTTTGATCCCTGGGTCAGGGAGATCCCTTGGAGGAGGAAATGACAACCCATTCCAGTATTCTTGCCTAGAGAATCCCATGGACAGAGGAGCCTGGCTGGCTGTAGCCCAAAGGTTTGCAAAGAGTTGGACATGACTGAGGGACTGAGCATCAGTATTACAAAATTCTATATTCTTACTTCTTTTATCTTATTTACATATTTGAATTTTTGTTAACATTCTCTCTCAAATGAGAAGGATAAAATAATTATATTTTGTTTTAATGATTGTACAGAAAGTTTCTTTAGAGTAGAGCTGAATTTATTGTTCCATCCTTAATATCTTGTACTTGCATGTATGCATTGAATTATCTTATAAAGATATCTGACTGTCCCTCTTAATAATGACCATATCACATTTCAAGCATGGAAATATTTGTTTTATACCTTTGAGGATCCAGACATACTTATTCTGAAGCCTTTTTATGTAGCCATATCACAGCTATTCCCTTGAACTGAATCACATGCCAGTTGTTGCAAATCAAGTTGGATCTATTTACTCTCACTGAACGCCACGGCCAATATCTCTGAAGAAAGATGTCATTGTAACTAGAGTCATTTACCACTTGATACACAAATATGGGCATCACATTTGAAAGAAAGCTTATATTTTCTGTCTTTTTCTTTCTGATAACTGATCTTCCATTTCTTCCTTGTGATTTGTCAACTGTTTAGCTCCTTTTCTCTGAAAGTTACTCACATTCTCTTAAATAACCTTGGACAGCTTATGAACTGGATTCTGACCATTATAATGATTTTTATGGTGAAAGGTTTATATCAGTTTAGGATATATTTGAAGTAACAATCTTTAAAAGAAAATCAAAAATATAAAAATTCTAAATAACTGATTTAAAAAAAGCTATTCTCTAAAAGTATATAAATTATAGAGAGGAGGGAAAGAGCTGTGAAATTTACACTTACATAGAGCACTCAACCCTTTGAGAGAAAGCAAAGACACTGAAACTCTAGCAGACAAAATGCAAACCCCAAACATTTAGGTAAGTAACAAAGAACATAGACTTAGGGACTTTCCTAGTCATCCAGTGGTTAAGAATCAGAATTCCAATGAAGAGGGCATGGGTTCAATCTCTGGTGAGGGAATTAAGACCCCACATGCCATATGGTGTGAACAAAAACAAAGAAAAAACAACAACAACGAGACAAAAAACATAGACTTGGACATGTCTTCATTCTGAGGAGTTACATGAAGCTCAAAAAGATAGTTTCAAGACATTCACCATCATAATTATTATCTGGACATTCAGCCATCATATCATTACAAAAATGCAAAATTTGTTTTAAAATAAAAGCAAATACATCATTGGATATCAAGATCCAATCCTTATAAAAATTAGAGCTATAGATCTGTATCATAAATCCACTGAATTTTGTCAATAAATTCTTAGCTATATCTAAATCTTGTAAGGACTTTGTAGTTGTCTAGAAAAATAAGAGGTACTGAACCTCAAGTAATAACCTTTTTTTTCCATATGTACACAAATGTCAGCAAAAGAACTGTATTTTTTTATTGTATATTTCTAGCCTGACCAATGTCAATATTCACACACTTGAATACAACACTTTTCAGGTTTAAGTAAAGTTATTGCAAGTTTTAAACAAGATGAACCTATGTAAAGTGTTTAGAATGCTTGCAGGCATATAATAAAGTTCCTGGTTATCACATATTAAAAAATCAAATATTGTACATTTTTTACTGACATGTTTTGGCATCCTATTTTAACAAGTTACTGAAAATTATTAAATTTTGTTTGTATTTCCAAAACTTCTGGAATTACAAAGCAATGTAAAAACCTAGATAAATGCCTCAATAAACCCTTATTAGCAGAACAATTATAATCTAGCTAATTATGTTCATATTAGTCACAGTCATGTCACTCTTTGCAACCTCATAGACTCTAGCCCACCAGGCTCCTCTGTCCACGAAATTCTCCAGGCAAGAATACTGGAGGGGGTTACCTTTTTCCAGGAGATCTTCCCAATCCAGGGATCCATCCTGGGTCTCCTGCATTGCAGAAAGATTTTTTTTTTTACCATCTGAACCATCAAGGAGGTCCTTCTCATTTTACTGAAGTCGTAACTGAGTTCTCCTGGGCCTCAGATTCTCTTGCTATAAAATAATCACTGTGATGCTTAAAAAACTCTGCCCAAAGAATAAGCTATGATGACATCACTATTTGCTGTTAGCTAATTGCCACTTCTGCAGATGGTGACTGCAGCCATGAAATTAAAAGACACTTACTCCTTGGGAGAAAAGTTATGACCAACCTAGATAGCATATTCAAAAGCAGAGACATTACTTTGCCCACAAAGGTCCGTCTAGTCAAGCCTATGGTTTTTCCAGTGGTCATGTATGGATGTGAGAGTTGGACTGTGAAGAAAGCTGAGCGCCAAAGAATTGATGCTTTTGAACTGTGGTGTTGGAGAAGACTCTTGAGGGTCCCTTGGACTGCAAGGAGATCCAACCAGTCCATTCTGAAGGAGATCAGCCCTGAGTGTTCCTTGGAAGGAATGATACTGAAGCTGAAACTCCAGCACTTTAGCCACTTCATGCAAAGAGTTGACTCATTGGAAAAGAGGGATTGGGGGCAGGAGGAGAAGGGGACGACAGAGGATGAGATGGCTGGATGGCATCACGGACTCGATGGACGTGAGTCTGAGTGAACTCCGGGAGATGGTGATGGACAGGGAGGCCTGGCGTGCTGCGATTCATGGGGTTGCAAAGAGTCAGACACGACTGAGCGACTGAACTGAACTGAATTGCCACTGAGTATGACTAAGATCATGGCGTCAGGTCCCATCACTTCATAGTGAATAGAAGGGGGGAAAGTGGAAGCAGTGATAGATTTTATTTTCCTGGGTTCCAAAATTACTGAAAATGATGACTGCAGCCATAAATATTTTTTTTTTTTTTAAATGCTTCTTGGAAAGAAAGCTGAGACAAACCTAGATGGTGTATTGAAAAGCAGAGACATGACTTTGCCAACACAGGTCCATATATTCAAAGCTATGGTTTTTCAAGTAGTCATATAGGGATGTGACAGTTGGACCATAAAGAAGGCTGAGCACCAAAGAATTGATGTTTTTGAATTGTGGTTTTGGAGAAGACTCTTGAGAGTCCCTTGGACTGCAAGGAAATCAAACCAGTCAACCCTAAAGGAAATCAACTCTGAATATTCATTGGAAGGATGGATGCTCACACTGAATCTCCAATACTATGGCCACCTAGTGCAAAGAGGTGATTCACTGGAAAAGACCCTGATATTGGGAAAGATTGAAGGCAAATAGAGAAGAGACCGGCCAAGGATGAAACAGTTAGCATCACTGACTCAATGGATGAGTCTGAGCAAACTGTGGGAGATAATGAAGGACAGGGAAGCCTGGTGTGCTGCAGTCCATGGGGGTGGCAAAGAGTTAGACAGGATTTAAGGACTGAGCAACAACAAGAAGACAAAGAATAGAAATGTAAAGGAAACAATAGCTAGAAATTAAGCTCACGGCAAGAGGGGACAGGACATGGATTATTTGTGGGGGCATTACACCTAACTGAACCTTTCTTCTAAAGTTGTGTAGTCCCGGTTAATGCCATTGCTTTCTGGCTCTTTGCTATACTCAGCGATGATGAAATAATAATATTAATAAAATACTCAGTGATGTGGAATATCCTAGTCTTAAATTAATACCAGGCACAATAACCCTATGAAAAGGGTAATGCAAACCAGTAAAGCAAAGGAAACCAAACAGAACATACCTACACATGCCAAGTAATTTGTCGTTTTGATGCTAATTTTTTATAACATATTTTTACTATCATTTTTATGTGAGCAAACATGTTTTCAGGCTTAGAAGTGATTCATACTCCACATTTCTCAACTGATTTGATTCAAGTATACTGTTTCCTCCAAAGACATGAAAGTAAGACAACTTTTATGTTGATTCTAAACCACCTCTGTCTTTTGACAGCTCCTCATGGGGATCAATTAGATCCATCTGTGTCTACAGCTTCAGCGAATCAGGCCGCCACCCATTAGAAATAAGACTAAGGATGCTCCCTTATTTCAAAGTAGTACTTGTCAGACACTAGCTTCTGTGACATGAAAAACAAAGAAGATATGCTTGTAGCTGGAGGATTTCTCTACAGTGTAGCCTTCCTTTATTCCACACACTTGGGTTTGGATCTAATTATTTCCTTATGCTTAGAAGTTTGTAATTCTCACATTTACCTTTACACGGTGATATTTTTAGTTGCAAATGCTCTGATTTTTTTAAGTATTTCATTAAAATAATATTTTATTCTTATCTTGACCCTATCATGCTATGACGAGCATTCAAAAATAGAACATATAGCAAAGTAAACAACTTAGCACGTCCCCTAAGATATCTTGTCTCATTTTGTCCCACAATTCTCATCTATTGAAGTGCAGAGAGTTTCAATCCATATTTATTTACATTTTTTACTGCTTTCTTTACAACCTTCAATATTTCTTCCATTCTGTTTACATTCTTGAAATTACCTGTAAATCTACTCAGCAAGCATTTTCTACTTTCACAATGACTAGCAACACACACAGGGTGTTCAGGAACAAGACTGATAAACAATGACAGATTAATGTATAACAACTAGTAACGCAGCAGATTCTTGAGAATGCCCCTGTGAACACTGAGAATAAACAGACTTTTTTGGACTTTAACTGAAAGTGAATCATGCAGTAATTTGAGCATGTATAACAAGTTGAGCCCAATGAGGAAATGAGCCAGGATTCAACCTGATAGGTAAGGGTGCTAAATAATGGCACTTTTTCTTCCCTTTCTCAAGACAAATGTGCTCTTTTAGAGTTCTCTCTTGATCACAGACATGCTTCAAGAAGGAAGGCATCTAGGCCACTTTAGGGGATAGATTTGACACATACAAAAAGCAGAACTTCTATGCTTTCAAGCCATTGCCTGAGAGTTTTCTCTACACTATGAATGTGTTGAAGCTACCGCTGAAAGGTTGATTTTTTTTTTTTAATCACTCAGTACCCCATGACTTAAAATCGTGTATGCGTCTATGCATTTTTCCTATGGCAACAGGGTACTGTTTTGCTTTAAAATCTATTTAATGTGTTCTTTGGTTTGGATTTTGTATACTAAGCTTCAACTCGTTAGCATTAGAAGATTCAGAACAAACCCCATTTTTCTCTCTGTCCCTTTTTCAGTTTGCATCTGCTAATCTCAAACTCCCAGCCCTTCCCTCCCTCACCACACCTGCCCTTGGCAGCAATAATGTCTGTGAGTCTGTTTCTGTTTTGTAGATACGTTCTTTTTTTTTTTTTCTTTTTCTTCGTCTTGTATTCCCCACCCCTCCTGTCCTTTTTGTAGATGCATCAACACACGGCACAGATTAAGTACCCAGAAGAAGCAAAACTGAATCAGAACAAATCTCAAAATATCTTACAGGATCAATTTATAAGTGAGGAAAAGGGGATGCTACCATGTTTGAGCAATATAAGTGGCATTTCTGGGTGGGGGAAGAGTGAGTGTTTTCTTACACTTTCTTTCTCTTGCTTTGTCTTACTGATTGCTTTGTTGGACTCACTACTCAGCAGCCGTATGCCAATAAGGAGCTCCTTGCCAAGTCTGGACTTTGAGCAACTCCACAATGCATCTGACCTTAAATCTGACTGCAATTGTGCTTCTATCAGGAGATACCATTGCCACAGTGAAAAAATTAAACTGCAAATTACGAATGGTCGAACAATCTTTTTTCAAACACCAACTTTGGGTAGGGGACAGAGATTTTAGAATAATTGAAAAATGTATTATATATATATGTGATATTTCGGGCACTGTGAATGTATCTTAATATCGTTATTTGTGAGACTCATCTTTTTAGGCTGACTACTAAATCTCTTTTGTGGATAAAAAACTGAGGTTGATCAGCTTGAGTGACAAGTCT
This sequence comes from Redunca redunca, assembly GCA_006410935.1. Classification (NCBI taxonomy): domain Eukaryota; kingdom Metazoa; phylum Chordata; class Mammalia; order Artiodactyla; family Bovidae; genus Redunca; species Redunca redunca. The sequence goes on from SJYQ01003761.1 coordinate 68,727, forward strand.
GACATCTGGTCACTACTAAACCCTGTTACAGGGATTGCTATCAGATGTTTTTGCTCAAAACCTATGGAGTGAAAGTTGCTCAGTCGTGTCTGACTCTATACAGTCCATGGTATTCTCCAGGCCAGAATACTAGAGTGGGGAGCCATTCCTTTCTCCAGGGGATCTTCCCAACCCAGGGATTTGAACCCATGTCTCCCACATTGCAGGAGAAGTCTTTACCAGCTGAGCTATCAAGAAAGCCCAATGTCTCTTCCTTTATTCTACTTACTATGAGAAGTCATTACACTTGCAAGCATTACATTCTATAACTAAGACATTCATACAAGCCTGGTGAGTCTTTTCATTTTCTTTCTGACACATAGAACAGAAAGCACTGCTTTTTCTTACCTGACGGCACTGCTGCCCACGTCCAGGTCTTGCGCAGTGACAGCACCAATGATCGTCCCTACCGGGGTGTCTTCGTAAACCTCCATGGTGTAGAGCGGCTTGCTGAACACCGGCGGCTCATCCACGTCCAGCACGCTGATCTTCACCGTGGCCGTGTCCTTGAACGGGCCCGCGGAGTGAAACCGGTGGTCCAGGTGAACGTTGGAGGCCTCTACTTTAAAAGTGTAAGCTTTCTTTGTTTCAAAATCTAATGGCTATAGGGAGGACAAAACAAAAGTGAGAGATAACTTTCATACAGGATGTGGCGAGAATGACGGACTTCGCTGCGGAGTAACCTGCTAGTAGCAAATTGTCATTTTCTTTTAAAAATCAGTGGATAAGGGAAGTAAACGTTCAACAGTTTAAGAGAAGAAGCGACCACTTGTAAAAGTGCCTGGGTAATTTGTAAAGATAATCAGTTGCATACATTAAAATGACATATGCACACACATATGCCAGGAAAGGCTTATTCCTTTCCTGTAATTAGTTAAAACAGCAGATCAAGTCTATGAAGTATTTTCTGCTCTTATCCCATACTGCCATCTGGTGGATCTAAGCAGTAGTTACAAATACAACAAAATTAAAACTAATGCTTTTTTTTTTTTTCCATTTCAGCTGAGAATTTGGCGTGTCAAACTGTATTTTGTTGTTGGGTGATTTTTATTATTTTGATGATATTACCCTTTTCTATTAAATATTTTTGAATGTCTAAGTGTTTTTGCTGTAAAAGGTCTATGTGTGTTGCTGAGGTCTGTTTCTAAGTTCCGTCTGAGTCTTTATGACCCCATGGACTACAGCACGCCAGGCTTCCCTGTCCTTCACTGCCTCCCAGAGTTAGCTCAAACTCATGTGCATTGAGTTGGTTACGCTCTCCAACCATCTCATCCTCTATTGTCCTCTTCTCCTTGTGCCTTCAGTCTTTCCCAGCAGCAAGGTCTAGTTTTGGGCCTTTGTGTCATCAGCTTTACACATATAATTGGTAGGTACTGTAATGCATTATCAGGATATTTGACCAAGCATTAAAGCTTTGAGCATATATAATTAAAGAATAACATTAGACAGAATATTTGGATGTAATTTGTCCCTGGAGTCATTGATCCTTGATTTTTCACTTTGCTTACATTTACCCTTTTTCTGAATATTAGTTTTATGTTCCCAATAACTATGAATATTACATTATAAAAATATGCTGCTGCTTCAGTGCTTAATTAAAATGAAAACTTTAAGGTCACCGGCTCTGACTTCTAATCACCTATGACAAACTAAGACAACATGAAATTCACATGAATATAGTTAAGCAACACATTGATTTTCTGGAACCTTTAGAAGTTTCTGCTTTCTCAATTAATTCCCTCTAGTATGACTCCAGTGTTGTGTTCACATGTCCCTTTTGGGCCTTCGTACACCTGGGGGAAATAAAGTGGGTACCTTTCACTCCTTTAAGGACAAGGTTGCTGTTTTAGGCATTTCCTGAGAAGAAGGGAAAAGAAAAGGAAAAAAAAAATTGCTATGAAATCAAAAAACCACAAACTAATCAAGTTCATTGTAGCAAAAAGTAACACTTCTCAAACTTGAAATAAAGTCTCTTTCATAGTAATTTTCACTCAGGGGGATCTGTCTTTATTTTCCCTGTAACTATTCCCTTTACTTTGTTTAAATTTGTCCAGTTTTTACTCATATATTTATTTGCCTTGGATTCAATGCTTTATTTTAGTTTTTATATTTTCATTTATTCAGCTCATAAGTTTTTACATATAGTACTGATTTTCTTCAACTTTCCTCTCCTTCTTTCTAAGACTTTTCATTTGTCTTAAAACTAATATAAGTAGAGTTATTGCATAATATGCCATGGTTGATATTGTGGCTATTGGCTACACAGATAGTGACATAGTATCTCAATAAACAGATGATCCTATAATGCTACTGGTTTGATCAGCCTACAGCTTAAACTATTGTGTTTTGTTAAAGGGATCGGGCTCAAGAAAATACAACCAGTTGCCAGAATAGGATAGCAAATATCATTCAAACCAAAAACAAAATATTGTTACAATTACTGAGAATTTTTACCTGGAATGAAGAAGACAAGACACAAAAATAAGGACAAACCTTTTCAAATATTGAAGGGCTCTCATGTTGAACATCAGTTTGGTATACTCTATAAGTCTTTCAATGGGGAGTTAACAATAGTTTAGTTTACTAAATATGTCAGTTTTAAGTTGAAAAGGAAGAAGTTTCTAACAAATGAAACCATGCAAAAGTAAATTAACGTTAAAAGATATTGATTACCTACTGGTATTAAGACCTGGAAAACATTCCAGGAGGACAGAAGAGACAGATAATACGGTTTTCCATCCTGCTTACTGCCAGAGTTGTCTGTAGAAGTACTGAGTCTCCCATCTTTTGATATATTCAAGGGGAATTGGATGCCAAAGAGAAATCTGAGTTATGTATAATTTATAAGCTGTGCAAACTTATAAAATATAGATTGTTTTTTCAAATTCCAAATGCTCCATAAATGTTAAACAATATTTTTATCCTAGTTATCCGTAACTTCTGGTGTNCCAAATGCTCCATAAATGTTAACCAATATTTTTATCCTAGTTATCCGTAACTTCTGGTGTAAGACAATTGTGACTTCATCTTTGGTCCGTTTGTCTAGAAAGCTATTTGATCTGCCTTGGCTGACACTTACACCCTTCTCTGTACCAGAATTAAGGTAAGGTAAGGTAAGGTGAAGTCGCTCAGTCGTTTCTGATTCTTTGCAACCCCGTGGACTGTAACCTACTAGGCTTCTCCATCCAAGGGATTCTCCAGGCAAGAATACCGGAGTGGATTGCCATTAACTCCCTTAAAATGAAAAAGTTGGTACCAGCTATTCTTCCTTTCTCTCTCTACTTCTCCTAGATATCGGAAGGCTTCTGATTGTGGGATTAGGCAAATTATTTCTTGACAAGATCTCAGTTTTATTTACCTACTTAAAAAACATGCCACTGTTATGGACTTGCCACTGATGGACTTGCCTTCCCACTTTGAAAGTCATTTCAAGTCCAGAAATGAAGGGAAAATTAAAAAAAATTTTTTTTTTTTCTAAATTTTGTTTTAGGAGATCAGACATAATTTCTGTCTTTCAAGAACTCCTGACCTGTCACTGCAGGCAAATACTTAGTGGTTGTGGAGATAAAGAGTGAGATGAAATAAACTTTCCATACATACAGATATTCTTTTATGACTGAAAACTTACATCCTGCAGTGATCAAATAACTGAAGAAAATTGTAGGAGAAACGTCACAGTAATATCTTAGATGGCCTTACATCTTCACGATCCTGGCCCTTAGGTAATGCCATTTTATAAAACTGGATAACTCAGAAAGGGAGAGGGGGAAAAAAATCAATACCAGTCTCTCTCTAGTTGACTTTATCCAGCTGATCTGACAGACTGTCCTCCACTTTTTGTGGCCGCAGGGTAAGATGGGGTGGTGCTGAGGAATGAAGTTCATCTAACTTTGCAATCAACAAAAATCTTATTATTTGAAATAAGTATAGAAAAAAACAGATTTTTTTGTTATTGCTAGGAAATGAATCATTTTCTATAACAGAAATCCATTATGATGAAGTTAATTTAGTTCTGCCACATTAAATAGAAAACTTTGTGGTACTGCTTGGGGCACATTTAATTTTATGAACCTTTCTAGAAAAGTAAGGAAATGATTGATTGAAGAGAATTCAGTTGAGTAGCTCCTTCTCCTAGGGATGTTTCAATAAAGGAAGCTTAGCAAAGCCAGAGTTTTCAAGAGGTAATTCACATTGTAGGGAGTAGTATGGTAAGAAAAAAGCTGATAAGAAATAAGATATCTTTAAATGTTCTTTAGAATGTAAAAGGAGAAATTAATCAAGATATTATCTTTTTGCTTATATCTTTTTATCCGCTTTCTCTGCTTTTACTTTGCTGAGGTCCGGGTCATGTAAAGCTACATAAAATATTAAGTGCCAAATGATTTTCTCATCTCAAAGAGGGAAGAACAATTTTTGTCATAAAATACAAGAGAACAATCCCCTGGGTTCTTTCAGGCCTTGTCACTTTTCCAGAAAATGTTGAGCAAAAACGGGTAGCTAGAGTTATATTTTGAGGAATCTGAGAAGCAGCTTTGGTAGACCGAATTCCAGCCTCTCCCGAAGATTCTTGCCCCCAGGACAATATAATCTCTTGTCTAACTTTATGCCCTTGAGTGTGTGAGGGTCCTCTGAACTGAAATCATGGAATGCAATATTATACCATGAATTTGCTAAGTTTTATGGAAAAATAAATAATGCAAATATAATCAAGGTCTTTAATCACTTAACACTGAGCTAATTACAAGGGAGATTTTTATTTGAAGGGTCTGATGTAATCCTGTGAGTTTATTAGAAGCTACTAATTGCTCCTGGCCTTGAAGAAGTACATTTGTGATGTAGGAGCCCACCTGCCTAGGGTACATATGGTAACTGAGACCAGACCTTGACCAACAGCCTGCAAAGTAAGTAGGGCCAGCAGTCATAAAGCCATAAAGAAATGAATTATGCCCAAACCAGTACACTTAGGGAGAAACACACACACACACACACACACACACACACACACACACACAAAACCTCTAAGCCTCAGATCAGTTGTAGCCCTGGTCTATACCTTGATTTCAGCCTGGAAGACCCTGAGCATAAGACTCATTTATACTCTACTCTGACCCACAGTAGCTTGTGCTTTCATCACTCTTTACTTTCTACTCTTCTATATAGCTTATATAAGTCAAGGCTATTGTTTTTCCAGTGGTCATGTATGGATGTGAGAGTTGGACTATAAAGAAAACTGAGCACTGAAGAATTGATGCTTTTGAACTGTGGTGTTGAAGAAGGATCTTGAGAGTCTCTTTGACTGCAAGGAGATCCAACCAGTCCAACCTAAAGGAAATCAGTCCTGAATGTTCACTGGAAGAACTGATGTTGAAGTTGAAACTCCAATAATTTGGCCACCTGATGCAAAGAACTGACTCAATTTGAAAAGCCCCTGATGCTGGGAAAGATTGAAGGTGAGAGGAGAAGGGGATGACAGAGGATGAAATGGTTGGATGGCATGACCGACTCAATGAACATGAGTTAGAGTAAACCCGGGGAGTTGGTAATGGACAGGGAGGCCTGGTGTGCTGCAGCCCATGGGGTCACAAAGAGTCGGACATGACTGAGCAACTGAACTGAACTGATATAGCTTCAGTTTTTATGATGAACACACATATCTTTCACCATAGTAGTGAGTCCTCCCTCTGAACAAAATGCATCCTTTAGAAACAACTCTATTCTTTCAATCATATTATAGACCTTAATGGTTAATGGAAATAGAATTCTCAATGAACTCAAATAACTGAAGGCTGTAATGCATCTGAAAGAGAAGATGATTTTCAGGTAAACAACTAGGAAACAGATTTATACTAGACTGAACAAGGTTAAAAAGACACTAAGAACAAGCTCTTGTAAAGTAGGTTTGTGACACTAATGTGTGTGTATGCACGTGCTAAGTCGCTTCAGTCATGTCAACCTCTTTGCAACCCTATGGGCCATACCCCACCAAGCTCCTCTGTCCATGGGGATTCTCCAGGCAAGAATACTGGAGTGGGTTGTCATGCCCTCCTCCAGTTGGTCTTCCTGACCCAGGGATCAAACCCACATCTCTTATGTCTCCTGCATCTGAGGGCATGTTCTTTACCACTTGGGAAGCCATGATGATACCAGTCTGAACTATCTGACTTTCAGATCAAGCATCATTTTATAAGGAAAGTCAAGTTCCCCAATCAATTAAGTAGTTTTGATCAATACAGTAATCAATTCATTTATTTGTTCCTAGCACTTTCTTACTCTACAAGAAATCACTCTAGAACTCTACCAGTACTCAAGTTACATATTAAATCATCCATAGATGATGTCTGTACCTACTTCTTTAATTTATTTATTCAAATTAATTTAAATATGCATAATCTGAATCAAATATTTGATTAGAGTTTATTACAGTAGGAACTGAGGATCTCTTAGTTCATGAGTTAAATTAGTCCTTTTATTTTTTTCTTTTTATAGAAGAGGGATAGACAGAAAAAATAATACATAAATAATTCTTTTCAGTTAGTGGTAAGATTTATGAGGAAAACAGTTCTAACGGGACAGAAAAACAGCTGGGGAGACATTACATAGAGCAGATAGGATGCACTTCTCTGAGGATGTAATGCTGGAAGTGGGATGCAAAGAACCAGGTATGAGGAAATCAGAGGGAACTGAACCTTAGGGAGGAAATTAAGGGCAAAATTCCTGCATATTTTATTCCTCTTTTCCACTCATATTGCTTGAATATCCAGCTGTGTGGGCTTCCCTTGTGGCTCAGTGGTAAAGAATCTGCCCGCAATGCGGGAGATGCAGGAGGTATTGGTTCAGTCCCTGGATCTGGAAAGTCCCCTGGAGAAGCACGTGGCAACCCACTCCAGTATTTCTCCCTGGAGAATCCCATGGGCAGAGAAGCCTGTGAGTCTCCAGTCCGTGGATTGCACAGTTGGACACTGCTGATGCGACTGAGCACACGCAACATACGTCCTACAGTGTGCTGGGTTTCATGATAGATGCTGGAAATAGATAAGAACCCCCCATGGAGGTCACTCTCTTCTGGGATTTAATGGTCAACTGTAAGATAAATAAGCAAACTGTAGCATCCAAAGTGATCATAAGTGCTATGGAAAAATCCAAAACTTGAAAGACATATGTGTATAGTGCATCGGGGATTAGATGAGGAAGAATGTGTGTGTGTGTATACATGAGAGAGAGCTATGGGAGGGCCTGGTACCATCTACACTGAGAAAGAAATTCAACTCAGTGTTTCACACAAAAAAATAGCCAAACGTCATTTTGTTTGACTTTTAAAAGTGGTCACATTTTCAGATGAGAACGTTCCTTTAGTAAGAGTGAAAAACAATGAAATCTGGCCATTTTTAAAACAGATTTTTGTTTTGATAAATCTAAACAATATTTCAGTTCTAAAATTAAAATTAAAAAAAACTCTGAAAGGACATTAAAATTACAGGACAAAAAGTGTCTATCAAAAAATATTAAACTGAAGGAATATACACTTAATACAATGTATCTCTATAAACATCATTACAGTACTATTCATTAGAAATGTATTTAATTTTTCTATGGGCAAGTTATCAAGGATTTTGTGCAGGACTGCAAATTTTTGATAATTTAATGCATTAAGAGTCATAACATCATATCTAAGCCTATATTTCAAAAATTATGAGTTTTTGGAACAAATTCACTAAGAAAAAGCATAATAAAAAAGAGAATTAGAAAAACATCTAGTGTTTTATCTGAGGGCTTATGCTGATATTTTCCCTAAGAAAGAGAAGATTTCATCAACTGTCATAAATGTCTAAGCAAAATATGCATCTTATAGGCACATGCAGTATAAATCATGACCATCTGGAGGGACAATTATATTTTTAACTTCTTGTATGACCACTGTCACATTTTATTTCCAACTTATATTGTTCTTCACAATAGTTAAAACTATGTGCTTTAAAACGCATACTATAAATTGACTGCAACTTGTGTAGTCTTGAAGTTACTTTTCTCCAATGAGTTTCATATTTCCCATTTGCATAATCAGTGAAACAATATTTTTCTAAATATCTTAAAAATATGTTGAACTCTGCATGGGACTAAGAACAATATTGCATCTGAAATTAAAGCGATAAACCAACATGAGACATTTTTTTAAACAGAAATTTAAACACCCACATGTTTCAAGCATTTCCTTTATCATGGTGACACAGATATAGTAATGGCAAAGTGTCTTTAGGGAATTAAACTATGGTAGAAAGATCAGATGCATTTAAAATTTGAGCCACCATAGAGTCTCATATGTGCTTGGCCAGAAATGGTAACTTTTGGGGAAGAGAGTAAGGTGGGATCAGTATTGCCTGGGGGACACAAAGAAGTCTTTGGTGAGAGACATGGGTGAGAGCCATGTTAAAAAACAGGAAAACATGAGAAATGTTCAGGAAGGGTGCTACCTTCTGCGTAGCTGGAAAAACAGCACAGCATCTTCAGTAGAAACTGCAATGAGTTTGTGTGGTTGGCATGCAGTGAGTGAGTGAGTGTGTGTGTGTGTGTGTGTGTGTGTGTGTGTGTGTGTGCGGGGGATGGTAATAGGAAACATGCTATCTGCTCTTTATCTTAACAGTGATGGAACCCAGAAGCACATGAAGCGCAGGAGTAAAATTCACTCAGAAAGGAAATGGATGAACATTAGGTGTATGGCTCAGAGGATAGCCTTTGGAATAGAAGAAAGAAGAAACAAGGGTGGTTGTAAGTCAACCCATGAGGAGGAAATTTTAATTCAGGTTTGGAAGGGGATCAGTGGCTGGGCTTCCTATGCTATTTGGTAAGGGGAATTCAGTGGTAATAGAAGTGGCATAAAAATAAGCCTAGATTTCTGCTTTAAGGAGCTGGAGAGGAAGTAGGGCGTTATCCACGAAGGAGAAAATGGGAGCAGGCACGCTACTGTTGGAAGAAGTAAAGGAATTCAGCTGTAGACACTTTGAGCGTGAAAAGGCTATCACACACACACGTTAGAAATGTTTACAAGGCAGAAAACAATCTTCATTGGTTACGTCAACTTGGGGGAGGATTAAGAGTTGAGACTGGGGAAGTTAGGTGAAAGAAAGTGAAAGTGAAAGTTGCTGATTTGCTTCTGACTCTTTATGACCCCATGGTCTATACTGCCCATGGGATTCTCCAGGCCAGAATACTGGAGTGGGTAGCCTATCCCTTCTCCAGGGGATCTTCCCAACCCAGGAATCGAACTGGGGTCTCCTGCATTGCAGGTGGATTTTTTACCAACTGAGCTATCGGGAAAGCTAGGTGAGATGCTTAAAAACAGAAAATGACAAATACAAAAATAATATAATATTTACAGAAACAAAGAACACTGTATTTTTCTCTGAAATTTTCATGTTTGGCAAAAACAATAAATCGAGGTGTATGCCTGGCCGTGTACAACAGTTGAGTGCCTGCCCCGTCGTGTTGGACTGTCTGTGACCCCATGCACTGTATGTAGCCCGCCAGACTCCTCTGCCCGTGGAATTTTCCAGGCAAGAATACTGGAGTGGGTTGTCAGTTCCTTCTTCAGGGGATTTTCCCAACCCAGGGATAAAACCCGGTTCTCCTGTGTCTTCTGCTTTGCAGGCAGATTCTTTACCGCTGCGCCACCTGGGAAGCCCAAACAAGTATTCCTAATTGTTCTTTTTTTCTAAGAGTTTTTCCAAAATTAACCACGTGGTGGTGCTGTGCTACCAAATCAATTGATGTCAATTCACTCCCTTGCCACTGAAGCCAGCAAAAAGGAGTTTAGTGACAAAGGGCGTAAATAAACTGTCCAGTGGAATCAGTAGAGAGTTTAGCCTATTTATTTAAAATCCCAAGAAAGAATAAACTACTTTATCTCTTACGTTTTTAAGGAAAAACTAAATGATTCTGTGGATTTACTATAATCACAATTATGGTTATTTGAAATGAAATAATATTATTATGTAATAGCAAAATAGTAAGGATTTAATTTTTTAGTTCCAAAGAAGTTTTACTTATTTTAAAATAAATAGGAAATTACTTTACCCTTCTTTATTTTAAATAGATGCTATCATTACTTATGTAAAAATAGTACAGAGCTGTTTTAGAAATTAGTCAAATTATTAAAACTGCTCTTTTGGACAA
>SJYQ01003761.1:87865-114279 GCA_006410935.1 Redunca redunca
TAATGGCATTGGAAAATCTGTGATTAAAATGAAATACTATCCCAGTCCACAAAAGACCTACTCAATAACATTCCATTAACATGCCCTACCCAAATTAATATATAATAGAAGTAAAACAGTGGTTTCCCATTTACATCATTTTTGTACACTGAGGTTTTAGTGTACCTAAAACAAACACATACAGAGCACTGAATTTTCTGTTGTTTACATAAGAGGTATGCATATTAGTAAGGTGGAAGATGCATTCATTAAAACAAGCATTTCTCAGTAGAACATCATAGTTGGTAATAAAGCCCGCAGAATACGGAACAAGTCAAAAAAACTGTGCATTAGTCTTGTCAGATTGCTTACACTCTGTCGTTTTATTTTCAATAACTTGACATTTTATCGCTTCTAGAAACTCAACAGCAATAAAGCTAGGGTCATTCAGATTAATTCAAAACTGAAGTAAATCTTCAACTGTGCCAAACTTGGATGGCTTTTGATGTACTATGTAATTACACTGCCATCATTTTCTGGGCATCCTACTTTTGACGCATATGAAACATCTTAATGGCACTACCTGTCCAACACAGATTAAGATATAAACCAGGTGACAAGAAATTATTCACAGTGTCAATACTAATATGTACTTACATATTTATCAATATGAATGCTATGCTTAAATATCAGAACTAATAAATGAATTCAGTGATGATGTAGGATCCCAAATTAATTTGCAGAAATATGTTGCATTTCAATACACTAGTAATGAAATACTGGAAGAAAAATTAAGGAAACAATTCCCTGTACAGTTCCATAAAGAATAAAATACCTACAAATAAATATAACCAAGGAGGTAAAAACCTCTACTCTGAAAAATACAAGACATTGATAAAACTACAATCTAAAGATTTAATGCAATCCTAATAAAATAAAAATAATATGTTTCACAGAACTGGAAAAAAAATCTTAAAATTTGTATGAAACCCCCCAAAACCACTAATAGCCGAAGAAATCTTGAGAAAAAAGAATAAAGCTAGAAGTAGTGTGCTTCCTAATTTCAAGCTACAGTACAAAATCAGCCATTAAAAGAGAATGAAATCTTGCCATTTGCTGCAACGTGGATGGATCTAGAGGGTATTATGCTAAGTAAAATACAAAAATACAGAAAAAGACAAATATATGATCTCACTTACATTTGATATTTGAGAAACAAAACTTGACTTACATTGTTGTATAGCAGAAACCAACACAACATCATAAAATCTTTTTTAAAATATTTTAAGAAACTGACAAAACAAAAACAGACTCAAAGATAAGTAGAATGGGACCTCCCATGTAGCACAACGGTAAAGAATCCACCTGCCAATGCAGGAGACAAGAGATGTGGGTTTGATCCCTGGGTCGGGAAGATCCTCTGGAGGAGGGAATGGCAACACACTCCAGTATTCTTGCTTGGAGAAGCCCATGGACAGAGGAGCCTGGTGGGCTAAAATCCATAGGGTTGCATGACTGAGAGACTGAGCATGCACGCATACACACACAGACACAGAGAACAAACAATGGGTGATTTCCAGAGGGGAGGGAAGTGTAGGAGATGGGCAAAATAGGTAAAGGGAACTAAGAGGTGTATATACTTGCAATTATAAAATAAATAATCACAGTGTTACATGGTACAAAGTAATGAATATCATCAATGGTATTGTAATAGCTTTCTATGGGGATAAATGGTCATTAGATCTACTGTACTGACCTTTCAGTGATGAACTTAAATGTCCAATCACTATGTTGTACACCTGAAACTAACATGATATTATATGTCAACTATGTGTCGATTTTTAAAGGTAATTATTGATACTTGCTACAAAATGGATTAACTTTTAAACATGTTAAGTAAAACATATGATATAAAGGATTAAATATTGTATGAATCCATTATATGGAGTATACAGATAGGCAAATCTATAAAATAAAGTAGATAAAATTACGCCTGAGAATTGGGGAGGCAAAGGAAAGGGATGGGGGACCTATTCTAATGGGTATGCAGTTTCTTTGAGGATGATAAAAATAGTCTAGAATTAGATCATGGTGATGGTTACACAACTGTGTATGTATAATAAAAAGCACTGGATCGTATACTTTTAAAAAACAAAAAAAAGTAAAAAAAAAACTTTTTAAAGGTTAAAAAAATAAAATTTAGAAAATAAATGTGTATTATCAGTGATTGAAGTCAAACAAACAATAGTGATCTGTATGGATGATTTACCACCTGATTACAGAGAAGTAAAATGTTGCTTTATAAACATTTTAGTGTTTTAATTACTTAAATGTGTGTGTGTGTGTGTGTGTGTGTGTGTTAGTAGCTCCATCATGTTTGACTCTTTGCGACCCAGTGCGCTGTAGCCCACAGGCACCTCTGTCCATGGAATTCTCCAGGCAAGAATACTGGACACGACTGAACAACTAACACACACGCATACTGGAGTGGTTTGCCATTCCCTTTTCCTGGTATCTTCCCAATCCAGGGATCAAACCCAGGTCTCCTGCCTTGCAGGCAGATTCTTTACCATCTGAACCACAAGAGAAATCCTAAGCACACAAAATGATCTTTCTTTACCTACAGAAAATAAAAAGGAAATGAAAGCAAACATCATATCGCATATGATGTTATCTCATATTTTACAAAAAAGATAATAATATCATATGGAGGATAGATCAGCTTCCTGAACTTTCAGACTATGACACATCATATTACCAATAGTCTAAAAAAGTACAACGTGTAAGATGCAATAAAACCCTTTTCCTTTGTCTCCCACTGTTCCTACAGTTTCTTCATTTGCCTTTTCTGCTCATCTTTAAAGAGGCAGTCCTATGTTGACTTTAATTACCAAAATCTGAATTTGGAAATCAGACATTCCTAGTATATCATATTTATTAATGTTTTGATCCTTAAGCAAAATGAAGACATATCTTGTCTGGCAATCCACCTCCAAGCCAAACTGGACCAAGGCAGGTGGGGCTTCAGTTTAGAAGTGGATGTCTTTACAGGATTTCCCTCTGTCTTGTCATTCACTTACCAGTAAAACTCCCATCCTGGCTTACTTCAACACATCACTGAATATAGATTTGAGAGGAGATGTGCGTAAGTGACTGTGAGGATGTGGTAGAGCCAGCTCCAACATACAGATGAGGACACTGAGGTCCAAACATGTAGCTACTTATAGTCAGTAAGTTGAACCAATCAAGTGTTATCTCTGCTCTAAACTACAGTTCCTTATTTGGTCTGCCTATTTCACTTTGTTTTTTTCTGCCTAGTGTCAGTCAAGTGGAGACAATTGTTGAGTTATCAAATAACCCCTTTTCAAATACAAATAATTCAAGTTCTTCTTAATTTCAGCTGTATTGATGAATGCAAACTCCAATTAAGGGTGGATTGAGTCTGTTGGATAGACTTAGGCAAAGTTTCTCTTTTCAGGGTTTGTAAAAAAAAAAAATCAGTGAAGATGTAGAGAAGAGAGCATTAAGGGATATAAGAGGTTTCCAGGAAAGTCATTTATCTAAAGATAAAATGACTTCTGCACCCAAGAAAGGAAGGATATTTATCACATCTCTTTCTGTTCTTTCAAATCTCTCTTTCTTTTTACATAGCTCCCACATTTCAAGTACAATTATTTTTATATTTAATTCCATAGTTCTACTGATTTGTAGATTCAGTCAGTAAACATGTGGTTATATTTCCATGCAAAACAAATAACTCTTTATAATATTATTCTTTTCAAGACTTTGTAGTGAAAATTCCAACAAAAATTTCCAAATGAATTATGAAACAAAAGCCCATTTATATTACTTAATAATTGTCAGGAGATTTCCTGGTAGCTGGGGGCTTCCCTGGTGAGTCAGTGGTAAAGAATCTATGTGCCAATGTAGGAGATGTGGGTTCAGTCCCTGAGTTGAGAAGATGTCCTGCAGAAGGAAATTGCAACCCACCCCAGTAATCTTGCCAGGGAAATACGATGGACAGAGGAGCCTGGCAGACTACAGTCCATGGGGTTGCAGAAAAGTTGGACAAAACTTAGCAACTAAAAAGTAACAACAATGATTGTCAGAATAACAACTATTCCTGATTTTCAAATATATATTAATATATGTGATTTATATAACCACTCCTCCCATTACATAATAGTAAGCATGATGGAGAGCTTGGCAGGAGCACACAACATTTCAAGTCCATCAATAATCTTCCACTGTACATTCACTTTATGGAGTACATTTAGTTTAGTTTAGTTTTAGTTCAGTCCCTCAGTCATGTCCAACTCTTTACAACCCCATGAATCGCAGCACGCCAGGCCTCCCTGTCCATCACCATCTCCCAGAGTTCACTCAAACTCACGTCCATCGAGTCAGTGATGCATCCAGCCATCTCATCCTCTGTCGTCCCCTTCTCCTCCTGCCCCCAATCCCTCCCAGCATCAGAGTCTTTTCCAATGAGTCAACTCTTTGCGTGAGGTGGCCAAAGTACTGGAGTTTCAGCNTATTTGGAACCAGTCTGTTGTTCCATGTCCAGTTCTAACTGTTGCTTCCTGTCCTGCATACAGATTTCTCAAGAGGCAAGTCAGGTGATCTGGTATTCCTATCTCTTTCAGTATTTACCACAGTTTATTGTGATCCACATAGTCAAAGGCTTTGGCATACATTTACTATTCCCTTAAAACCTCCATTAAATATATAAAACTATCTTTCGTCCTTGTCTATTTAATTTCTGATTCACCTAACAAAACACAATAGGTGAATAATTCTCATTGATATTTTCCAATAATTTCACAAAAATAGGCCACATCAGAGATTTTACTATAAATTATAAATAGATTCAGCATCTTACAACCTAGGGTCTTGAAAAATGTTTGAAATTCAAATTCACCTGGTAATACTTATTTAGCCAAAAGTTTGACTTTTCAAAGATTTTTTGAAATATTCTGCTGCCAGGAGTTGGTGATGAACAGGGAGGCCTGGTGTGCTGTGATTCATGGGGTCACAAAGAGTCGGACACGACTGAGTGACTGAACTGAACTGAATTGAACTGACTGATGCTAGTCTAGAATAGTGATATTTGTTAATAGTCACTTCCCACATGATATTTTAGTTTCTTTTAAGCAAAACTAATTTTTTCAATAGCAACAAGTTCATTGATCTACAAATTTTGTTTCTAAATATTCATCATATGTTAATGCATCATGTGCACATGCAATAGTTTAAATTTTCTGCAATTGTCTATATTTTATTAGTTGACTCCTCCATATCTCTTCCCTATTTTGTTACTTATTCCTAAAATGTTTCACTTGCCTATTACTCCTTATTGCCCTTTGCATAAGTTCTATTTTTCATTCTTTCAAGGACAGCTTCAAATCATTTTTGATGAAACTTGTTCTTGTGTCTTTTCACTTCCATTTTTTCACAGTTATTTAAATTATGCATTATGTTTTTTCAGTGTTTTAGTATATTTTGGTACACATTTGCTGTTCCACTGATTAACTCTTATTAGATATTTCAGAGATAGCATTGACAATCTTTCCTTCAACATCCTCTCAGATATACTCTATAATGATTGGGTGCCCATCTTACACATTTGTATATCACTGTGTGCATAAGTCCATCATTTACTTTACTTCAAGTAGTATAATTGTCCATTAATTTAATCTCCCCATTATACACAGAGATGCTTGAGGGAAGAGATTAATTTTTTATCTCCTTTATATAGTACAAAAATGAGATAGCCATTTATTTCTCAATAAAACTAGCAATCCATGAAACATTATTCACTAAAGGATACAATTTATTGTGTCCAATATTTGGTAATAAAATGTTTCTTGTGTACAAAATTTTTTAATGATTTTTAGTATTGTTTATACATGTTTAACTCATAAATATTGTAGAAGTCCCATTTCTTTGTGTATTTATGCTCAGACCAATAGTATGGCAAATACAAAATAGATTTAAATCATGTGAAGTAAATGGAAATTTAGGATGCTTTCATAACTGTGATTAAAAATGTATACCATTGTCAGAAATATGTTTAAACATTTGAGGTGATAATTTCTAGGGTTCTCCTTATACTTTAATCATTCCCCTTCCTGGACTTATACTCAAAATTAAAGATTTATATCCTCTTTATTTTAATTAAATTCATCCATGCCTCAAGTTACCTTTATCACTTCTATCTTTATGTTAGAAAAGCTTTCTTTTCTTTTCTTTTCTTTTTTTTTTTGACTTTGATTTCTCTTTGAAACGTTCTGTATTTTCAGCTATTTTTCCCTGATTTTCACTAATTTCAGCATATCAACAGAAAAACTATCCCTTAGTTTAAATAATTTCTTTGTCTGCTCTTTATTTTACTTATCTCTGAATCCAGCAGATCACAAAGTCCTTCCTGTTCTGCTACGTCAGATTTCTCAATTCTGTATCTATCTATTCCAAACAGCTACCCTAGGTTTGTGCCACATCTTCTCTCTGCTTCAGTGTTTACCAAATTATTTTTCTAACATCGATTTACGACATTGCCACTCTAATCTTAAGCACACACGTACATACATAAATATATGTGTCTGTTTCAGGTTCATGGCACTCTGCAACCAACCTTCTCTCTTTCAGTCTGTTAAATTTTTAACTATATACACATTTCTTCTTAAATTCTATATCTTTCATAAATATTTCATAACAATTCTAGCTTGATCAAATNCAATTTTGGAATTTTATAGTGGTTGTTATTTATTTATACATGTAGGTATTTGTCTTATAGAGTGCACTATAGGGTGAGAAGATAAAGAGAGTATTATTCAATTCACATCTCTTAAGAATCAAGAACAAGTATAAATGCATACTTATGGCAGGAATTTTTGACAATGCAATTTTCAAAGGCTACAGTAATAATAAAATAAACTTAAAGCATTTTAAGGCAACTGGGGAAATGATATTAACAATTAGAGCTTATATTCTTTACTCTGAGTAAAACTGTTTGATAATATTAATATTATTGTTATAATTGCCATCTCAATGACATCACTTGCTATCCATCTCATAAGCTCAGCTTCTCTGAGAATCTGCTAATAGGGCAATGGAGCAACCAGGTTCCAATCTTCTATACTTTGCAACATTGAGAATAGGACCAAGTAGATCATAAAAAAGTGTCAGCACTATTTTAAAAAGATTCATTTACTTATCCACAAAGCACAATATGATATTCACAGGAACAATAATAAGAAAGGAGAGATGGTTTTCAAATTCTGTTGTTTTTTCATTTGGTTACATCTGCTTATACAGTCTACTAAAATTCAGTAGACCCGTCTCACTGGAGAATTGGGAGTGCAAAGTTTTTCACTGAGCTTGCATTCAAATTGTATTCACTTTGATAAAATTTGAATTCAGCCTCAAAGCATCAGTATCTGACATTCATAAACTCTTTGGAAGATGCTTAAACAAGATATAAAAATGTATATGAGCGCTTAATTGTTAAAAAAAAAAACTTTCAAAATATTTAATTTAAAATGACTGCAGTTTAGTATGCAGTCTCCACCCATATCGGTGGAATTTATAAAATTCCTATAAGGAATAGAATTTTGTGAAAATTAAAAAATTCTCATGAGATGCAAAATAATTAACTCATTACCTCTAGTTAATGAATAATGAAAAAGCCATTTCAGAGAATCAACACTTGCCCCTTCATCACAGTAAACTGGTGGATTTCAAATTGTGCCCTGCAGACTACCTATACCAGAGTCTATTGGAGTGCTTATTTACAATTCAGATTTCTGGGTCTGAGCTCTGTCAACTGAAGCATTGCCTTTATCACTACAACATAGGATCCCAAAGGATTCCTAAGGCAAACATGATTTGAGAACCACTGAGAGACCACTGGTGAGTAAGTTCCAGATTATCAATTGTATGTCTTAGCTTCAGGAGATAGTTATTTTTTATTTGTTTTTATTGATATAGACAAAAACCCATTTGGGAATTAAACTGAAAGCATTTATTCCACTTAGTGAAAAGCTGGTTTTATAATGTGCTTTGGCTTATTTTTCAAGAATAGAGATAGAATCATCAAATATAATGACTCATGCCTGCATTCTATGTGAGAAGTAAAAATTTATTGAGTATAAACTTTTTGTGTACTTTTTTAATCCCTAAAATTTTTAATTTTTAATACTTTTTTAGGGCTTCCCAGTTGGCACTAGTGGTAAAGAATCATCCTGCCAATGCAGGAGATGCAAGAGACCCAGGTCTAATCCCCAAGTTGGGAAGATCCCTGCAGGAGGGCACGACAACCACACTCCAGTATTCTTGCCTTGAGAATCCTATAGACAGAGGAGCCTGGTGGGCTATGGTTCATGGGGTCACAAAAAGTTGGACATGACTGAAGCAACTTAGCATGCATGCACACAATGCTTTTTAAACATTTCCTCCCAAATGAAGATAATATCTAATTATCAAATATCATAGATATATACAATATTAAAGATCAACTTATATAATTTTTTTGTCTTAGTCATATCTTTAGGAAATATTGAGCAGCTGAGCACACACACACACACACACACACACACACACACACAAAGAAAAAAGCCACAGATTAGAATAAATTGTCAGAGAATGCTAGAAAAGTGGTATATGTTTGAAATTTCTTAAATAAAATTTAACTATGGGATTTAAACTGTGTATTAAAGTTGATGCTAAATTGGCACTAGTATTAAATTTGAGAAACATACACAAACGTGAGTTTATATCATCAACCCCTTCACATGTCATTTTTTTCTTACCACTTAAAACCAACACCCAGTTCCAATTAAGGAAAGTCTTAACTTTCATTTAATCTACACTGTTAAATTTGCATACAACTGATCTATGCCACTCTTCCAATCTCAAATATTTGAGTGAAGCTGAAGTAGGCTTTCTCACTTAAATAGTAGTGGAACTTATATAAGACCAATTATTTTAGTCATTTTTCTTCTGCTATTTCATTCAGAGTAATTGCTACCATCTCTTTCTAATTCTTTCACTTAAAATAACATATTGGAGACAGCAATAAGAACAGAAATCCCACCTTTGCCTCAGAGGCATCTTTAGAATCATGCTGGGGTTTTTAACAGTTTATTTGTGCTTGACCTGCAGGTAGCAAGCAAGCCCTTGGCCAGAGTCTCCAGATAAACTAGGAGATGAGATTTGTACATATTTCATACCCTAACAGGCCCAGAAGGAGAATGTGAAAAGAACTGAAGTGATTCTCAGCATGTACACATTAAGCTGCTTCAATCCTGTCTGACTCTGAGACCCCATGGACTGTAGCCCACCAGGCTCCTCTGTCCATGGGATTCTCCAGGCCAGAATACTGGAGTGGGTTGCTATGCCTTCCTCCAAGGTACATAAATACATATTCAGCTGTATCCCAGGTGCTCAAAATTCAGGAAGCATTTTTTCCTATGATGTTATTTAAATAAATATATAAATCTCTATAAAGTCTTAAAATTGCAAATTGCATATTAAGAACAAGTATAAAATATATAAATATGCAAATATATCTAAAATAAATTTAAATCTTGAACATGTATCTTTAGTGGGTGATCTCAGTCATCCTCATAACAATCAAACTTTAGGCACCTGGGAGAATGTGAAAGTACTTTTTCGAAGGCTAGATCTGAGTAGCCATTTTTAGTTCTTTATTCAGAATAACTTATTACATGGTTTTAGCAAGAAAATTTCAGTGTCAAAGCTCACCATTTTCCGTTTAGCAAATGGTGAACAAAGAGAAAAAGACTGTGACCCCTCTGGGCATAGCTGGGTTCATACTGATTCTAATAAAAATCTTTATTAATTACATATAATAATGACTACTTCCTTAAACATAAATAAACTATTATAAATTTTAAACTATTAAAAGAGCCTGTCTTGACCCAGATGCCAAAAAAGTAATGATAGGATGAAATGAAGAGATATGTTTTAATTAAACAGATCAACATTTTTCAATAAGTAAAAATATTTTTATCACCATTTACTTAATAATTCAATAACTAATCTGGGCATCTTGTCATCTTTCTATATCATACATTTTCAATTTAAGAAAATGTATATAGTTGGATATAAGTATGTATATATTTGGGCTTCCCTGGTGGCTCAGACAGTAAAGAATCAGCTTGCAATGCAAGAGACACAAATTTGATCCCTGAGTCAAGAAGATCCCTTGGAGAAGGGAATGGCTGCCCACTCCAGTATACTTGCCTGGAGAATTCCATGGACAAAGTAGCCTGGCAGGTTACAGTTCATGGGTTGCAAAGAGTCAGACACAACTGAATGACTAACAGTTTCACTTTCATGTGTATATTTATGCATAATTCTGTAGTTTTTGATAGTTTGTGCAAAAAAGATCAGATATTGCTCATTGTGCAGTAGGAATTTTGGCTGATGCATTTAATTCTTTAATTTTACATTGTTTTTATATTAACTGAAGGACAATAACGTTGTTTTCTGGGGTGAATTTTAATATTTGTAAATGTTTTATTTGTTAAATTAACAAACTGTAACACGGATACAATGATATATTTTATAAAGTAACTAATGTACTAATATTATTGACATAATTGAATCAAAATTCCTATAATGAGAAACAGCCAATATAAACAAATATCTTAGTTATTAGATGAAAACAGACCTATTTTTATTTGTTTATTTTTTGGCCACACCACACCAAACCTCTTATGGGATCTTAGTTTCCTGACCAGGGATTGAACTTGGGCCACCACAGGGAAATCACTGAGTCCTAACCAGTGGGTTGCCAGGGAGTTCTCCAAAAAACAGACTTACTTTAAAATGTTGCTTATGACTAAGAAATTGTCTTAAGACAAATATTAATGACCTAGGTTCTACATTCAAATTTGTTTACCATGCAAACAGTTCTTACATGCTTATACTGAAAAAAAAAAAAAAGCAAACGTTTCTTTACATTTCCTATAAATTACTNAAGCAAACACTTCTTTACATTTCCTATAAATTACTTCTTTTCAACTAAAATATGAAGGGCTTTATTTCACCTAAGTTGCTTTCTTATTCATTACAAAATTATTATTACAGAAGAGATAAGTGAGAGAAGTATTTTGCCTAATGTGAATTAACGACATCACTTAATTGATTTGATCTCATAGTGTATAATTTAGATAAGCTTGTTAGATGATTTTGTCATTTAGACAAAGTAACGGAAACCACCAGTGTTTTGCTGGTAGCTTGTTTTGACAGATGGAGATCCTCAACGGATGTACTTGATTATAGTAGATGGGAGTTATATGACTATATGTAAAAGATTTTACAAAGAAAACTTTTAATCTTCATTTGACTACAGGTTGGCATCCCACTCCAGTACTCTTGCCTGGAAAATCCCATGGACGGAAAAGCCTGGTAGGCTACAGTCCATGGGGTCGCAAAGAGTCGGACACGACTGAGCGACCTCACTTTCACTTTTCACTTTCATGCAGTGGAGAAGGAAATGGCAACCCGCTCCAGTGTTCTTGCCTGGAGAATCCCAGGGATGGCGGAGCCTGGTGGGCTGCCGTCTATGGGGTCACACAGAGTCGGACACGACTGAAGCGACTTAGCAGCAGCAGCAGAGCTCTTTTAACATACTGGCATTATTTCTATTTCTAAAACAGTATTCCCTCCTTTTTTTGTGAACAGTACTCTATATTATCTGTGGGACTTTGGGTGCAAAACATGGATATCAAAGGTAAATCACCTTTTAAGAGGGAAAGTGATAAAAAGTTAGAGTTTGAAGTCCCTTCATAAGATGAGGTCTTTGGCTCTCCTACCAAGGGGTTGTGTGATCTTGGATAAGTTACTTAACTTTTAATAATAATACAACCTTGCTATTTTCTGTTTAAAATTGAGAAACTACTAGACAGTTGTAAAGCTAAATGCGAATATATATGCAAATCACTTTGCATAATGCATGACACATGGTAACTTATTAGTAAATATCATTGTCACCATCATCAAATTAAATTGGTAGGAAATTTTGATGCCTCAGGAACCATCTATTTTGCAACAATAAACCAGTAAACTATTTACACTTGCATCATACAAATGGCTATGCCATTTAATTTTATTTTCATTTCTAACAGATTTATAGAAGGAAATGGATGGAAATGGGTGCTTAACAATGTTACACATGCATATGTACACACACAAAGTCAAAACAAATTATGATTAGTAAATTTTAAGAAATAATCTTGTGCATTTTTAAGCAACAATAAAATGTAGCTCCATGAAGTTTATCTGAAGGAGAAATTTTTTCCAGCATAGTTGATTAATAGATAAGAACTAATATAACTGGTTATGGGAAATTCTCTTTTTAAGTTACAATATATATGAAATATATGTTTTCTTGACTTTTATATTCAAATGGTTAGTATTTCAGTTTGTCATTTTATGTCATATTTTCAGTTTAATTGATCCATGTGAGAAACACTCCTGCACAAAGAGCACTGGCTTCTGTAGAGGTGGTTTTTCTT
Organism: Redunca redunca; assembly: GCA_006410935.1. Taxonomy (NCBI): domain Eukaryota; kingdom Metazoa; phylum Chordata; class Mammalia; order Artiodactyla; family Bovidae; genus Redunca; species Redunca redunca. The sequence goes on from SJYQ01003761.1 coordinate 100,390, forward strand.
TTTTTAAATGTATTCTGTATTTTCCTCTGAAGGATGTAATTCAAAATGACAGTACATTAAAAACAGCTTGACACAAGTCATGTAAAGTTTCAAGGGGATTAATTTTTTATTCATGCAAAATGTGAAAAACCTTCTTCTTTCTCATGATTCAAAAATATCTCTCACCCTATTATATTTTCAGGCTATAGTTCAAATGTGCATGTAACACTTGCATATTTGAAAAAAAGAAAATAATTAGATCACAGTGTCCCATTTGATATATTTATTCTACCCTTTCATTTCTGTTCACAGTGACAATTCAACATATGTCATGTGACTTTTTGCAGATATGTCTTAAAGGTATGGTTTTAGAGTTGCAGGTAAAAGAAAACAATAGATTTTCATTTTTATATCATGTTGCCTTGGAAGAAATTTGAACTGCAGAGTCAAAAAAGGGTTGCTAGTTCTGATGATCTTGGATAAGTTAATCTCTCTAAGCTTCAGTTTTCTTAACAGCAAAACATGGAATATAAAGACCTCAAAGTATTTCCAAAGAAAATGATAAAGTTCTTGACACAGCATGTAAATGCTCTAAAAGTTCAAATACCCTTACCTCCCAATCCTTTCTGGGTCTCATCTAGTTACTCTTAGACCTACAGATTCAACTTTGAATAAATTCCAAATAGGCCTGCTGTTTTATCCAGATTCTTTTCCCTAGCAAAGACCTGAAGTTGATTTTCCTGTTGCCCTGGGACCTGAGTGCACCATCTTGGTTCCCTGCCTATGCTCTAGTTTCTCTCCCACTGAGACATTTTCATTTCCTTGTTGTATTCCAGTCTATTTGTCTGATGGCTGCCCAAACTTTTGTGAACTACCCTTCATTCATATTCAGAAGCTGTTTCTTTCCAATGGTTGAGTTTTATATTCCTCATCTGAAAAACTTTACCATCATCCTTGTGAATAAGAGAATTGACACCACCTAAGATCATCTCTGTTGTCTCCTACACACTAGACTGAACCTATTTTATATGCACAAAATCCAAAACAGGATTTTAAATCACAATACCACCTTTTATGTAAAAGTATACTAATCCTTCAAACTAGTCTCCTCAATTAACTATTACAAATTACCACAAATACATAGTAAACATATTAAAAATCAGTATTTTTCAGGTGGGAATATCTTCTTTGTTAATTCCATATGATAGAGAATTAAACACTTTATATTTTCCATTTACATATTTATTTATACTTTTTCTGTTTCCCTTAATAGAAGAGAAAGAGAAAGGGATGCTCTAGGGCTCTGTTATTAGTCATAACATATTATTTGCTAGCTATTTGTCATACGCATCCCATTTGCTAAAGTAGGGTGATTTCTAATTGCCAGTCTTATAACATTTGTTCAGTACACTGATTTTCTGATCACTAACTAAAGATATTTTCAGAAAAATATGTTGGTAGTCTTAAGAAAAAAATGACCAAGTATTAAAGTATGTAAAACCATAGAGCTAAAGGAATAAAATATCCATTTAGCTAAATGTTCTCAGTGTTATACACTTTGGTAGATAAACTCACCTGGAAGTAGATGAGGAAAATCATTTTGCTTTGTTTTATAAAACTGCTCATGTAAAACAGTGACTTCATCAAGTTCCTTATAGAAACAATGATAGAAATATTCACTTTCTGTATTCTAAGTTCTAGGAGCACTGAACTACAATCCTAGAAAAGTACCAAAAATCAAACAGGTACTTATTGGTGTTAAATGTAATACTGCAAAATAAAACTAGATATAACACAAGTGAGAGGTATTCATTTTCAACAAGAAACATAGAATTACAGAAAAAAGATGTGTGAATTATTCTATTATCATAGAAACTGTAGCAATTTTCACCTACTGCCAAACAAATAAAATACAACTAAAGTAATGAAATAGCATCCCTATATCATATGATATCTCTAGGGAATTATACAGAAACAATTTAACATATATAACTGATAAAGTGAAGACAGAAAATGTTATGTTATATGATGTAACAAATAGTACAATGGGATGTGCATCATAAGTCAAATTATACGGCAATTTTCATATTTGTATTTCTTTTTAAATTAGTAACAAATTAGACAAGATCCCAACCTACTATGAATATTTTATTTTCATATGAATTGATAACATAAGTTGTATAATTATTGACTCATTTATGTTATTTTATATTAAAATCACTCTATATATGACTCTAATGGAAAAATGTAATTCTGAGGACATTTAATTTTTAGCTTCTGCTTCCTAAAGAACAAAAATGTCTGGAAAATCATTACAAGTCCTGTAAAATTCAATGAAATGTAAGACATTTTTTAAAAAGCTGCACTGATTTAGACTTAACAGGAAAGAACGTACTTTTGGGGAATCGAGGTGGATTGTCATTGACATCCGTGAGGGTGATGTTGACTATTGTCGTTCCAGCTAGCCCTCCCAGCTGTCCACCCATATCCTTGGCTTGGATGAGGACTTGGTATTGTTCTTTGACTTCCCTGTCCATGTTTGGCAAAGCTGTTCTAATAACACCTTAAGGGGAAAAAAATAGAAAACAAAAATCACAAATATTCAGTTTTCGAAAATAGTCCACAACAAGAAAATGATTCTATATAGATTCTTTAGCAAAGACATGCTAACAAATATTATGTGTTTTTTTAACTAATTTAGTTTAATTGGAGGCTAATTACTTTACAATATTGTAGTGGTTTTTGCCATACATTGACATAGATCAGCCACAGCTGTGTGTGTCCCCCAATCCTGAATCCCCCTCCCACTTCCCTTCTTACCCCATCCCTCTGGGTTGTCCCAGAGCACCGGCTTTGAGTGCCCTGCTTTTTTCATTGAACTTGCACTGGTCATCTGTTTTACATATGGTAATATACATGTTTCAGTGATATTCTCTGAAATCATCCCACCTTCACTTTTGCCCACATACTCCAAAAGCCTGTTGTTTACATCTGTGTCTCTTTTGCTGCTCTGCATATAGGATCATCATTATGATCTTTCTAAGTTCCAAATATATGCATTAATATACTGTTTTGGTGTTTCTCTTTCTGACTTACTTCACTTTGTATAATAGACTCCAGTTTCATCCACATCATTAGAATTTACTCAAACGCATTCATTTTTATAGCTGAGTAATATTCCATTGTATATGTACCACAACTTCCTTATCCACTCATCTGCTGATGGGCATCTAGGTTGCTTCCATGTCTTGGCTATTGTAAACAGTGCTGCAATGAACATTCGGGTACATGTGTCTCTTTCTTTTCTTGTTTTCTCGGTGTGTATGTCCGTCAGTGGGATTACTGGGCCATATGGGAGTTCTATTTCTAGTTTTGTTTTTAAGGAATCTCCACACTGTTCTCCCCTGTACCAGTTTGCATTCCCACCAGCACTGTAAGAGGGTTCCCTTTTCTCCACACCCTCTCTAGCATTTATTGTTTGTAGATTTTTTGATGGTGGCCATTCTGGAGAGCATGAGATGATACCTGATTATGGTTTTTGATTTGTATTCTCTACTAATGAATGATGTTGAGCATATTTTCATGTGTTTACTAGTCACCTATGTGTCTTCTTTGGAGAAATGTCTGTTTAGTTCTTGTATGTTTTTTGGTATTGCATTGCATAAGCTGCTTGCATATTTTGGAATTTAATTCTTTGTCAGTGGTTTCATTTGCTTTATCCCTCCCCCCATTAAATTATGTGTAGTTTTAAAAGTGAAACACCCACAATGTCCAATAGTTTGGATATAATTCAATATATTGTGGTAATATCCATTTACTGACATTTGTGCAGCATTGTGAAATATGGTTAAGGACCTCACTAAGTCAACCCCAGTTAGACATAATTTACACAGAATCATCTTACCTTTAAAAAAGAAACTGTTAAAAATGTATATTTTATATGTACCTGCTCAGTCACTAAGTCAGGTCCAATTCTTTGCAACCCCATGGACTATAGCCTGCCAGACTCCTCTGTCCATGGGATTGTCTAGGCAAGGATACTGGAGCTTGTTGCCATTTCCTAAGTGGTTACAGTGAGCAGGAGATTTCTAAAAACTGCCATATTCTTCTTCATTCTTATTATTTTAGGATTCATATATTAACTTTTTTAAACACTTGAAATATTTTATTTGTATATTTTCTTTTGTTTCTTGGGATTCCTGTCATTAATTTTAGTCACAGTTTTTTTTTTTAACTTAGATTTCATTAAGCTTTGCCATTGTAGGCAGTTTTGTCTCTCTTACCACCAAGTTACTCCAGCCTCTAATGGAGTGCTTATCATTCAGAAAAAAACTCAGTAGGATTTTGTTGACCATCTAACTGTGGAATGACTAGCTGAATAGAGGAAGGAATCTATAAGTAATTTATAATCATGAATCATTTTATATATATGCATATTTATATAGCCTACACATTTTCTGCCCTTATGTCCAAGTGTAGAACTCTATTTATATGTATTCATAGTGAAAAAACTAGAACCTTCTGGATTTATTAAATGAATTTTATAACAGTAATATATACCTAATAATTTTAGGGGGAGATTTCAGATAATTTGGCTTAAATACATATGTGCTTAGTATTGTTATTTCTTAAATAATAAGGCTTATATGAATAATAAATTTAATATAAGTTGTCAACACAAAATATAGAATCCAAATCATAAACTGAATACATATCCCTAGTTCTTCTGTACTTATCTAATGCTGTTCTTTTGTTAATTTAGATTTAACTACAATCTGAGTTTTCTTCTAGCCCTTGGCAGGAAAAAGTTGCAAAAAAGGCAAATTCCATTTTTGCTCCTGCTGTTTCATTTATGCTCTGCTACTCACTTACTATTTCAATCTGTTTGTCTTTTCTGCAGCTTGGATTTCTGATGTTTCATTTCCAAGGGTCTTAACTAAGATCCTTCATCTCTACATGACTTCTGCCTGCCTTATAATATTTATATTTTCTAAATAACTGCCCAACTTTAATTCACATTCATGCTATAGTTTCCTCTTGTTGATAAGATTTGTGTTTACTCAATTTATTTCCAGTAAGAACATATGTATATTTTTTTATTTTACTCACTTCATTTCTAATATGACAATTTCCAATATCACAATGGACTTTCCTTCCCTGGTGGCTCAGTGGTAAAGAATCCAACTGCCAATGCAGGAGACACGGATTTGATCCCTGTGTTAGGAAGATTTCCAGGAGACAGAAATGGCAACCCCTTCCAGTATTCTTGCCTAGAGAAACCCAAGGACAGAAAAGCCTGGCAGGCTACAGTCCATGGGGTTGCAAAGAGTGGGACATGACTTAGTGACTAAGCAAAAACAACAATAAATACTCCACAGAAACTCCACAGTAATTATACCATAAATTGTAATTAATTTAAAAATAAAAAAGATTTAAATAGTAAATAAATAAATTCATTAATTTATAATCAACTCCTGCTTTTTAGGCACATGTACACTGAACCCTAGTATGAGTGTCTTGTACCTGATGAACTTTCCAACATATACAATCATGATAATTAGGGTAATAGCAAGAATGAGGAAAATAGATTTATTTCTGCCAATATAAATGGAAATACATGGTTGAGAGTGTTATACCCTTAAATTTATATATTAAATAATATTAGCCTATCAGGGGATATATTTTCTCTTTACAATCACCCTCCTGTTTTATTTGAGTCTCTCAATTTTGGTGAATCTGGGTGTATTTCATAAAACTGGGTTAGATAAAATTGGGTTTGATAACTCTGATGTTATCAAAATTGATGCTTTTGAATTATGGTGTTGGAGAAGACTCTTGAGAATCCCTTGGACTGCAAGGATATCAAACCAGTCCATCCTAAAGGAAATCAGTCCTGAATATTCATTGGAAGGACTGATGCTGAAGCTGAAACTCCAATACTTTGGCCACCTGCTGCGAAGAACTGATTCATTTGAAAAGACCCTGATGCTGGGAAAGACTGAAGGCAAGAGAAGGAGAGAACAGGGGATGAGAGGGTTGGATGTCATCACTGACTTGATGGACATGAGTTTGAGCAAGCTCTGAGAGTTTGTGATGGACAGGGAAGCCTGGCGTGCTGCAGTTCATGGGGTCTCAAAGAGTCGGACATGACTGAGTGACTGAACTGACTGTCTAACTCTGATGTCAACTTTTTGAGGTGAAAATAATGTACTACTAAATTTGAAAAAATCATAAAATATTACATGTGATAATCAAGTATTTGGTTTGATCTGAGTTATTTCCTGAAGTGGCTGTTGAACTGTGGGATTTAAACATGGGACCATAGATTTAGTAAACACCTTTACTAAAATATACATTTCATTCAGGCACTGTTACTAGATTTAAGGGTACAGTGGCAAACATGCTTCTATCTGCTTCTGCAGTCCCAATTTGTATACTTTTCTAGACTTCTTTCTCCTCTCTGGCTTCTGGTTGCCTTAGCCAATATGCAAGAGATTGGATAGTAGACAGATGATGAGGTTGGGCTTTTCTTTCCATAAATTCCCCACACTCCACACTCTCTCCTGCCATGGTCTGCCTGTCTCTACCCCCATTCCCTCATTTTTCCACTCCAATGTGGAAACTGCTGTCCCTTCTTATTTCTTCTCCAGATTCTGCCTTATCCTTTATGGTTTCCTTACAATCTGCTCACATGTCCCATAAAGAGTCCTTTTATTAAACTAATTTAAAATTGCCCAACTGGGTATCATCTTTTTTCATCTGGGAAAATAATTGATAGAGTCTCTTACAAGGTCCCTTCATGAATTGTACATTTAATGGGTATGTGTTTCCTGTGGAGTGGTGCAAAGCCTATAAAGAAGCTATTAAGTGATTAAGCTAATTTCAGATGGTGATTGGTGTTATGAGGAAAGTGAAAGCAAGTGCTTTTGAAGGTAGTATCAGAAATGTCCTCTGTGAGGAAAGACTTTAGAGCTGCAATTCTAGAGAAATGGAAGAGGTAGACTTAGAAAGAACACAGGGAGGAGGAGTATCCTAGTGATGAAAAGGAGAGCATTACTTCCTCAAAGCTTACAAGAAGAGCGCTTGGGGGGTCAGTGTGGCTGCAGCATGCCACTGTTGAGAGAGATGGTATAAAATAAGACCACAGATAGGGACAGAAATGAGATAATAGTTTTCAAAGATAAATAAACCCTCTGGGAAATCATCTCGAAATTCAACAAGTAGGAAACTAAAAAGCTTCTGCATAGCAAAAGGGTAATCAACAAAAATGAAAAGGCAGTCTATGGAATGGGAAAAGCTGCCTGTAAACCATATATCTGATAAGGACTTAATACCCGTAATAGAAAAGAACTTATGCAACTCATTAACAAAAACAACAAAATCTAGTTTAAAAAATGGGCCAGAAAACTGAATAGAAATTTTTCCAGAGAAGTAATACAGGTGTCCAATAGTTACATGAAAAGGTGCTTGACATCAATATTCATCAGGGAAATGTGCAATTATCAAAGCCACAATGAGACATAACGTTAAGATTTTAGAATGGCTGTTAACAATAAGTCAAGAACAAGAGATAACAAGTGTTGGCAAGAATGTTGAGCAAAGAGAACCCTGTGCACTGTTGGTAGGGACGAAGCAATCAGTTCCATCACTTCATACAGATGCGGGAAAAGTGGAAACAGTGACATATTTTATTTTCTTTGGCTTCAAAATTACTGTGGATAGTGACTGCAGCCACAGAATTAACAGACACTTACTCCTTGGAAGAAACACTATGACAAACCTAGACAGTGTATTAAAAAGCAGAAACATCAGTTTGCCCACAAAGGTCCATCTAGTTAAAGCTATGGTTTTTCCAGTGGTCATGTACGAATGTGAGTTGGACCATAGAGAAGGCTGAGCACCGAAGACTTGATGCTTTTGAACTGTGGTGTTAGAGAAGACTCTTGAGAGTCCTTTGGACTGCATGGAGCTCAAACCAGTCAGTCCTAAAGGAAATCAATCCTGAATATTCACTGGAAGGACTGATGCTGAAGCTGAAGTTCTAATACTTGGCCACCTGATGCGAAGAGCCAACTTATTGGAAAAGACCCTGATGCTGGGAAAGATTAAGGGCAAGAGGAGAAGGGGGTGACAGAGGATGAGATGGTTGGATGGAATCACCTGCTCAATGGACATGATTTAAGAGACAGTGAAGGACAGGGAAATCTGGCATGCTACAGTCCATAGGGTCACAGAGTCAGACATGACTTTGCGACTGGGGAACAAGAACAACACTAGGAAATAGTATGGAATTTCCTTAAAACATTTTTTTAAATAGAGCTACTATATGATTCAACAATTCTTCACATTTGAGTATATGTTAAGAGGAAGTGAAAAAAAAGAGAGGAAGTGAAAATAAAATCTCTCACCCCATGTTCATTGCAGTATTATCCATAATAGCCAAGATATGAAAACATCAGAAGTGTCCATCAACAGATCACTGGATAAAGAAGATGTGATATAATGGAATATAATTCAATAATTCAGTCATGAGAATGAAAAATAAAATCCTGCCATTTGCAACAACATAGGAGAAACTTATGTTATGTGAAATTAGTCAGACAGAGAAAGATAAATATGCTACAATATAATTTATACATAAACCCTAAAAAGCTAAACTTACAGAAAGTGGTTACCAAGGGCTGTGAGGTGAAGGAAATTGGGAGATTCCTGTCATATGCCACAAGCTTACAGTTATAAAATTGATAGCTTCTAGGAATATAACATAATTGAAGAAGGCAATGGCACCCCACTCCAGTACTCTTGCCTGGAAAATCCCATGGACGGAGGACCCTGGTAGGCTGCAGCCCATAGGGTCGCTGAGGGTCGGAAATGACTGAGTGACTTCACTTTCACTTTTCACTTTCATGCATTGGAGAAGGAAATGGCAACCCACTCCAATGTTCTTGCCTGGAGAATCCCAGGGACAGGGGAGCTTGGTGGGCTGCCATCTATGGGGTCGCACAGAGTCGGACATGACTGAAGTGACTTAGCACAGCATAGCATAGGAATATAATATATATCATGGTGCTTACAGTTAGTATTACTACATCATACACTGAAAACTTGCTAAGATAGCTCTTACAAGTTCTCATCACATAAAGAAAATGGTAATTGTGTGACACGATNTGTGATATAATGGAATATAATTCAATAATTCAGTCATGAGAATGAAAAATAAAATCCTGCCATTTGCAACAACATAGGAGAAACTTATGTTATGTGAAATTAGTCAGACAGAGAAAGATAAATATGCTACAATATAATTTATACATAAACCCTAAAAAGCTAAACTTACAGAAAGTGGTTACCAAGGGCTGTGAGGTGAAGGAAATTGGGAGATTCCTGTCATATGCCACAAGCTTACAGTTATAAAATTGATAGCTTCTAGGAATATAACATAATTGAAGAAGGCAATGGCACCCCACTCCAGTACTCTTGCCTGGAAAATCCCATGGACGGAGGACCCTGGTAGGCTGCAGCCCATAGGGTCGCTGAGGGTCGGAAATGACTGAGTGACTTCACTTTCACTTTTCACTTTCATGCATTGGAGAAGGAAATGGCAACCCACTCCAATGTTCTTGCCTGGAGAATCCCAGGGACAGGGGAGCTTGGTGGGCTGCCATCTATGGGGTCGCACAGAGTCGGACATGACTGAAGTGACTTAGCACAGCATAGCATAGAAATATAATATATATCATGGTGCTTACAGTTAGTATTACTACATCATACACTGAAAACTTGCTAAGATAGCTCTTACAAGTTCTCATCACATAAAGAAAATGGTAATTGTGTGACACGATGGAAGTGTGGCTAACACAATGGTGGTGATCATTTTCCAATATACAAATGTATCAAGTCAACACATTGTACACCTTATATTTACACATTATATGCTAATTCAGTTCAGTTCAGTTCAGTCCAGTTGCTCAGTCATGTCCGACTCTTTGCGACACCATGAAACACAGCATGCCAGGCCTCCCTGTCCATCACCAACTCCTGGAGTCCGCCCAAAACCATGTCCATTGAGTCAGTGATGCCATCCTACCATCTCATCCTCTGTCGTCTCCTTCTCCTCCTGCCACCAATCCCTCCCAGCATCAGAGTCTTTTCCAGTGAGGTAACTCTTCACATGAGGTGGCCAAAGTATTGGAGTTTCAGTTTCAACATCAGTCCTACCAATGAACACCCAGGACTGATCTCCCTTAGGATGGACTGGTTGGATCTCCTTGCAGTCCAAGGGACTCTCAAGATTTTTCTCCAATACCACAGCTCAAAAGCATCAATTCTTTGGCACTCAGCTTTCTTTATAATCCAACTTTCACATCCATACATGACTACTGGAAAAACCATAGCCTTGACTAGACAGACCTTTGCTGGCAAAGTAATGTCTTTTAATATGCTATCCAGGTTGGTCATAACTCTCCTTCCAAGGAATAAGTGTCTTTTAATTTTATGGCTTCAGTCGCCATCTGCAGTGATTTTGGAGCCCAGAAAAATAAAGTCAGCCACTGTTTCCACTGTTTCCCCATCTATTTCCCATGAAGTGATGGGACCAGATGCCATGACCTTCGTTTTCTGAATGTTGAGCTTTGAGCCAACCTTTTCACTCTCCTCTTTCACTTTCATCAAAAGGCTTTTTAGTTCTTCTTCAATTTCTGCCATAAGGGTGGTGTCATCTGCATATCTGAGGTTATTCATGTTTCCCATCAATCTTGATTCTAGCTTGTGCTTCCTCCAGCCCAGCGTTTCTTATGATGCACTCTGCATATAATTAGAATAAGCAGGGTGAAAATGTACAGCCCTGACATACTCCTTTTCCTATTTGGAACCAGTCTGTTGTTCCATATCAAGATCTAACTGTTGCTTCCTGACCTGCATATAGGTTTCTCAAGAGGCAGGTCAGGTGATCTGGTATTCCCATCTCTTTCAGAATTTCCACAGTTTATTGTGATCCACACAGTTAAAAGCTTTGGCATAGTCAATAAAGCTGAAATAGATGTTTTTCTGGAACTCTCTTGCTTTTTCAATGATCTTGCAGATGTTGGCAGGTTGATCTCTGGTTCCTTTTGTAAAGCCAGCTTCAACATACAATATAATGTGAAAGACTACAGATCTCTTCAAGAAAATTAGAGATACCAAGGGTACATTTCATGCAAAGATGGGTTCAATAAAGGACAGAAATAGTATGGACCTAACAGAAGCAGAAGATATTAAGAAAAAGTGGCAAGAATACACAGAAGAATTGTACAGAAAAGATCTTCATGACCCAGATAATCACGATGGTGTGATCATTCACCTAGAGCCAGACATCCTGGAATGTGAAGTCAAGTGGGCCGTAGGAAGTATCACTATGAAGAAAGCTAGTGGAGGTGATGGAATTCCAGTTGAGTTATTTCAAATCCTGAAAGATGATGCTGTGAAAGTGCTGCACTCAATATGCCAGCAAATTTGGAAAACTCAGCACTGGCCACAGGACTGGAAAAAGTCAGTTTTCATTCCAATCCCAAAGAAAGGCAATGCCAAAGAATGCTCAAACTACTGCACAATTGCACTCATCTCACATGCTGGTAAAGTAATGCTCAAAATTCTCCAAGGCTGGCTTCAGCAATACGTGAACCAATAACTTCCAGATGTTCAAGCTAGTTTTAGAAAAGGCAGAGGAACCAGAGATCAAATTGCATACATCTGCTGGATCATCGAAAAAGCAAGAGAGTTCCAGATAAACATCTATTTCTGCTTTATTGACCAGATAACTTAGTGGTAAAGAATCTGCCTGTCAATGCAGGAGACACAGGTTTGAGTCCTGGGTCCAGGAGATACCCTGGAGAAGGAAATGGCAACACACTCCAGTATTCTTGCCTGGGAAATCCCGTGGACAGTGGAGCTTGGCAGGCTACAGTCCATGGGGTTGCAAAAGAGTTGGGTTCAACTTGGTAACTACACAACAACAAACCATGAATTAGCTGTTCTACTTTTTTCATATCCGTTATCAAAGTCATCTTCAGAGGACTGTATTGGTCATTCTATCTAAAATTCTACACTGAATTAGTTTTCTATTGCTTCTGCAATGATGTTTTTTAAAAGCTAGCTCATTCTTAAACTGTATTAAAAATGTGGTGTCCATGACCACACACATAAGGTGTATAATTTTTTTAAAAAATGTTGCCAGGACTGTATTTTGAGAATAAGAAGAGTTATCAGGTTATGTTGAGGAGAAAATTTGAAGTTTGTATGGTCCAATTTTGCACCTATAACATGCCTTAACTATTCATTAAGATTTAGAAGTCACTTCCCAAAAAGTTTTTTTTTTTTTTTTTTTTCCTCAAGGAAATTTCCCCACTCTCATCAGCCTATATCTAGTGCCCAGGAGTCACACTATGTATCATAGAATTGTATCCTAGGAAACCCAGATGTACTTTTCTGAGGACCTGATGACCTCCTTCAGATAGATGGGGATCTATTTGTGGATCAACTTGATTTATCTCAGAATCCTGGCACACAGAGCCTACTAGGCCATTGGTTATTGATAAATACGTATCAAGGAATTAATACTAAAATCCAGCACCTTGTCACTCATTACCTGCTTTAGCACCTCCAGTAATGTGAAGCTCACCATCTCATGAGGTGTTTGTCCCTCTTATTTATGGACAAGTATTGACATCTTTTTTTGTTAATGAAGCCGAAATTCTTTTTCCTGTAATGCTTGCAGCCACTGATAGCCCTTTTACTCTCGTGCAGCACAGAATACAGCTAGTTCCTCTTCTATACAACAGCTCCACAACTTCCTAAAGACATACCCTTGGAGTATTTTCCTTTCAAGGCCAAATATTCTTATTTCTATCTGCTGATTTTTGCATTCCATGGTTTCTAAAATAAGGCAAGTAGAGGTCACACAGAGTTCTCATAGTGTGACAAGGCAGAATACAAGGAAACCATTGTCTGTGGTATATTTTTAATGTGATTTACTGCATATATACAAATTATTACAAAACAGGTAACAGCATATGCTAATCTTAATAATTATCTATTTCCAATTTCACTCTTGTAAAAAAAAAATCTGTTTTTCACAAGCACTGACTGAAATGTCTAAATCCTGTAAGACTTTTCTCTGACTTAAAATCAAAGGCATGTTCAAGTCATGAAATCATGTAAATATGTATATTGTAGTTTATATAAAGAATTAATTCAAAATAAAGTCTGACACATGCTTTAATTTTAGTATGGGGCTCTAAAGCACTAATGCATTTTTTAAGACTGAAAGACATAAATATCAGTCAGGGTGGAGGAGGATTTATTTCGGAAGTAGGCTTAAAGAGAATAATCTCTAAACAAAATATGCTAATGGAACTGAAAGAGGAAAAGTGTTGAGAAAGTGTCAGTTCTCTCAGTATTTTATCAAATTTCCCAACAGAAGCAAGGATAGAAATGCAAAGCATGAAATCTTCGGATAGTGGATATAAGAGAAAAGAAAAGAACTCACTTGCAGCCCCATTCTCGCTCAGCTGTTTTCATGTGATTTCTCAAAATGCAGATTAAATACATAGCAAAGTCTTACAAAGACACTTTTTGACAGTGCACATCAACAAAAAGACTTTGATGACAAATTTCTAAAGATGGCTGGTAGTGATGTTTATACAGTGTGAACGTTCATAATGTCACTGAAGAATACACTTGAAATGGTTAAAATAGCAAATTTTCTGTTAATGTATATTTTACCATGATAAACAATATTTAAAGTTTATAAAGTTTAGAATATGTTGAGCTGAAATAGTCTTATAATGCTTTCTCAGGTAGAGCTGAGATTATTTAGAAAAATCAACATATCACCACATGATACACAAAATAGCAATATCTAGTTATCCAAATCAG
>SJYQ01003761.1:114306-137681 GCA_006410935.1 Redunca redunca
TTCTTTACTTAGAAATTATTTTAAACTGTTTTCTATAGTCAAATGTGGAAATTTTTAGATAGTATTAGTTTTTCATGCATTTTATTTCACAACAGCAAAAGGAATCATAAAAGGAAGCTATATGGCTGGAACAAATGGAGGCTATTTCTGAGAAATTGCAATTACCCTTGATTTTTGATTTATTCTGATCTACCACAAGGTGATAAATTTGACAAAAAGTCCCCTTAATGGTTTCTGTGCATGAAGAACTAGTTATCATTCTATTAATGAAGTACTTCACCATCCATTCTTTTCCTGTCTAGTGGTCTGGGCCATTGTTAGTATCAAGACTTCTGTCTCCAGTGAAAATCAATGCTTCAAAAAATCTATTTCATAGTTCATGCCAGAATTATTTCACCTTCAGTTCTAAATAAAAGGCTTCATATGAAAATATAAATGCACAATTAGAAAAGCCTTATGATAAATATATATATATATACTCTTCTGTAAAATTATGTTTTCAGAGGACATTAGAATTTATCTAAATTTGATATTGAACAAGTCAAGAGGCAACTATTTGATTCGTATGATTGTCTGTTCAGTATTAATTTGACCAGAGCAATTATACTCTAGACTCATGATTTATGCTTCAATTCATCTTCATATTTTGTGTTTTTTTAGCTGGATATTTTCTCCATCTATAGTTATTTTGCCAATATTAAATATTTAAACTTTCTTCTGCCACATTTATTCTGAGTATATAAACTCATCTTCTCTATAATCAATTCAACTCAGTAAGTTTAGCCTAATACTAAAAACTTTCCTCCTCACCAATGTCTATACACCCTCCTTTCTTTTTCTCTCATGCTCTCTGTCTGTGAGAAGTGCTTCTCAAAAGTTGAAGTGATCCGAGAGACATGCTGTTCTTAATTCTATTTCTGTTAGATTTTTCCAAAAATAATTGTATCAGAAAAATATAACCCATAATGTTTCTATCTCAAAAAAGGATGGATAGTATCTTTGATAATCTCATTATTTCTCTATACATTTGACATATTGTACAAACCTTCTTAATTCCTCTGGAGCGTTGTACCATCATAAACAACTTTCTTAAAATTGTTATCAGCAATTTTTCCTTTTTTTTCTACAAATATACAAACTTTCCAAGGGTAAACAACAATAACCACCACAAAGTTTCCTTAGGACCTATACTGAAAATATTACTTCTCTTATCTTGTCTGTCTCCTTCTCAAAAATAACTTAAATTTTAGGTATGATCTTCCCATTACACACTCATTCTTAACATATGCCACTCTGGCTTTTGATTTCTGATCTTACTTCCAAACCAAAAGAGTTTCTTTGTATCAAACTTTTTTGTATTTTCTTCAGCACTGATGTTCCCTTCTTATTGGGCTAATATTGTCTTTACAACTATTTACCTTTTTTTTTTTTTTTTCAGGTGTACAAAAGGGAGCAACTCCCAGGCTTATTCTCTTAATGTCTGGATGGCCTCTGTTTTCCTATTGGCTTGATGAAGAAGGTAAGAAGTGAGGACAGAATAACAGGTTAAGTTGACAGAAAATTTGTAGGTTCTTTATTTTCACTTAATTGACCTTATGTTTCCAGGCAGCATCCATCTATGGTTAATTATTAATTAACCCATGCCTAACTGGTATTCCAGATTCTACACACTAAGAGGAAGTATAGGTTTTAAAAAGTTTAAGTCATTTGCATGTATAGTGTCAGAAGTGAATACCTTTCAAATCAATATAGCTCTTAAAAGATCTATTTATAGATTTTAAAAGTAATTTATCAATCTAGTATACTAAAAATTGATTCCATTACTTTAAACTAATGTGATAAAAAGTATGGAATTCACCATGCAATATGTTATGAGGTATTATATGAATTGATAAAATAACCGTCTTTATAGGGTTTCTGTTTAACTGTGACACATAACACCTTTGATCACTGGTCAGCTTGACTGGAGTTCCTGACAAGCATTGTTACTCAAAAACAAATTCTCTAGAAACAGGGGTACCTTGTTTAATTTTAAAGATAATACAAAATCTTCCTATATGTTTTTCTGCCCTTTATATACTTTCCATAGGTTCTTATATATTGGGCTTTGAACACCGAAATTTCAAAAGTTTGACTTAAAAATGAGACCGAATTAAAAAACATAGAGCAGAAAAATAGTGATCTTGGGGTTTCAAGTTTGTCAGCCCGCTCCTTTCCCCTAGTAGAAGCATAAATCTATATTTAACCAAAGTCACCATCCATAACCCTTGATAAAGAAAATAGAAATTTCATAATCTTGAGTTGATTTGGCCCCCAAATTGAATATAATTGAACTCAACCAAGAAAAACTGAAATAAAAAGCTATTTTAGCTAGAAGAAACAAACAAACAAAAAATATTCCTAGCCTTTTGAAAATTTGAAGTAATTAAATAGAGAATTCCTAACAAATTTGGACTTGACATATATGTGTAAAAAGATTTATTTTTATTTTAGTTTCGATCTGAAGGAAATAGCTCTGTAGCAGCAAGGTAAGATCTGACCTTCTTTGCTTGATAGTCAGCACACTGAATTTTATTGAGGTGTTAGAAGGGGCAAGTTCCCATGCCAAGATTTAATTAAAGTTTAAATATTTGAAAGGGCGGTGATAATGTTGTCTCTAATAAAAAATTTACCTGTCTTGGGATCAATAGAGAAATAAGGTTGTCCCTGAAGAATGCTGTAAACGACTCTGGCACTGTTTCCATAGGTTGGGTCATCAGCATCCGTGGCCTTGACTTGGAGAACATATGCACCTGGAAAATAAGACAATATGACTCTAGCAACTTTGCTGTATAGAGCTCAAGGGTATGTCTTTTATCTTCTGGACTCCTTTTTCCTTTGGACATGGTATTCTTTTAATCTGTGAGTGTAAGAAGACACTGAGAGTAACTCAACTATTATAACCAAAATGCTGAGCAACAGTATTAGCTATTACTGCAAATGAGGAGTATGTCAAAGCTGTATATTGTCACCCTATTTATTTAACTTCTATGCAGAGTACATCATGAGAAATGCTGGGCTGGAGGCAGCACAAGCTGGAATCAAGATTGCCGGGAGAAATATCAATAACCTCAGATATGCAGATGACACCACCCTTATGGCAGAAAGTGAAGACGAACGAAAGAGCCTCTTGATGAAAGTGAAAGAGGAGAGTAAAAAAGTTGGCTTAACGCTCAACATTCAGAAAATAAAGATCATGGCATCTGGTCCCATCACTTCATGGGAAATAGATGGGGAAACAGTGGAAACAGTGGTTGACTTTATTTTGGGGGGCTCAAAATCACTGCAGATGGTGATTGCAGCCATGAAATTAAAAGAGGCCTACTCCTTGGAAGGAAAATTATGACCAACCTAGACAGCATATTAAAAAGCAGAGACATTACTTTGCCAACAAAGGTCCATCTAGTCAAGGCTATGGTTTTTCCAGTGGTCATGTATGGATGTGAGAGTTGGACGATAAAGAAAGCTGAGCACTGAAGAATTGATGCTTTTGAACTGTGGTGTTGGAAAAGACCCTTGACAGTCCCTTGGGTCTCAAGGAGCTCCAACAAGTCCATCCTAAAGGAGATCAGAACCGAGTGTTCATTGGAAGGACTGATGTTGAAGCTGAAACTCCAATACTTTGGCCATCTGATGCAAAAAGCTGACTCATTTGAAAAGACCCTGATGCTGGGAAAGACTGAGGGCAGGAGGACAAGGGGACGACAGAAGATGAGATGGTTGGATGGCATCACCGACTTGACAGAAATGGGTTTGAGTGGACTC
Organism: Redunca redunca; assembly: GCA_006410935.1. Taxonomy (NCBI): domain Eukaryota; kingdom Metazoa; phylum Chordata; class Mammalia; order Artiodactyla; family Bovidae; genus Redunca; species Redunca redunca. The sequence continues at coordinate 118,111 of SJYQ01003761.1, forward strand.
CAGGAGTTTGTGATGGCCTGCTGTGGTTCATAGGGTCACAGAGTGGGACATGACAGAGCGACTGAACTGAACTGAATTGAGTGTAAATGATACCTCTTTTAAATAGATATCATTTCCAGTAGCGCCATCATAGACCTGAAAGTCACTGCAGTAGCTTTATTGATTTGCATACGGAAGAAAACATGACTCTGCTTACATTAGCTCATCTGCTTACTGTAGATGTTTAATTGCATGATTAGCATATCAAAAGAAGAGCTAAAAGGTTTAAGACTTCCTGAACTTTAGAGGGTATAAGCAATTTGCAATTGTGATTTAAAAATCAACATTTACAGACTTGTTTAGGAAGCCTTTAATTAGGAGAGAATATTTGAGAAAGTGAGGAACCAGAAATAATTGCAATAGTATCTAGAGAAGTACCTTTATGCCTCAAGGTTTAATTACTCTAAGTGATTGCTGATATTGGGAAACTTTAAGACAATCCAATGCTAAAGAATGATTGCAATCCAATTGCCCAAAGAAAGGCAATGCCAAAGAATGCTCAAACTACTGCACAATTGCATTCATCTCACATACTAGTAAAGTAACGCTCAAAAATCTCCAAGCCAGGCTTCAACAATATGTGAACTGTGAACTTCCAGATGTTTAAGTGGGATTTAGAAAAGGCAGAAGAACCAGAGATCAAACTGCCAACATCCACTGGATCATCGAAAAAGCAAGAGAGTTCCAGAAAAACATCTATTTCTGCTTTATTGACTATGCCAAAGTCTTTGACTGTGTGTATCAAAGTAAACTCTGGAAAATTCTGGAAGAGATGGGAATACCAGACCACCTGACCTGCCTCTTAAGAAACATGCATGCAGGTCAGGAAGCAACAGTTAGAACTGGACATGGAAAAACAGACTGGCTCCAAATAGGGAAAAGAGTACTTCAAGGCTGGATATCATCACCCTGCTTATTTAATTTATATGCAGATTGCATCATGAGAAACACTGGGCTGGATGAAGCACAAGCTGGAATCAAGATTGCCAGGAAAATTATAAATAACCTCAGATACCCAGGTGACATGACCCTTATAGCAGAAAGCAAAGAGGAACTAAAGATCCTCTTGCTAAAAGTGAAAGAGGAGAGTTAAAAAGCTGGCTTAAAACTCAACATTCAGAAAACTATGATCATGAAATCTGGTCCCATCACTTCATGACAAATAGATGGGGAAACAGACTTTATTTTCTTGGGCTCTAAAATCACAGCAGATGGTGACTACAGCCATGAAATTAAAAGATGCTTTGCTCCTTGGAAGAAAAGTTATGACCAAGCTAGACATCAATTAAAAAGCAGAGACATTTCTTTGCCAACAAGGTTCCCTCTAGTCAAAGCTATGGTTTTTCCAGTGGTTATGTATGGATGTGAGAGTTGGACTATAAAGAAAGCGGAGCACCAAAGAATTGATGCTTTTGAACTGTGATGTTGGAGAAGACTCTTGAGATTCCCTTGGACCTCAAGGAGAGCCAAACAATCCATACTAAAGGAAGTCAGTCTTGAATACTCATTGGAAGGACTGATGCTGAAGGTGACACTCCAATACTCTGGTCACCTGATGCAAAGAACTGACTCATTTGAAAAGAACCTCATGCTGGAAGATGGAAGATGGGAGGTGGGAGGAGAAGGGGACAACAGTGGATGAGATGGTTGGATAGCATCACTGACTCAATGGACATGAGTTTGAGCAAATCTGGGAGCTGGTGATGTACTGGGAAGCCTGGTGTGCGACAGTCAATGGGATCCTAAAGCATCAGACACAACTGAACTGAACTAAATTGAAGAGAAGTTTATGGGAGTTTTAGTAATTTTGTCTCATATGTTCATAGTCACAGTTAAATCCTTCTCTGAGAACTAAGTGAGCATCTCTACTTAATGTCCATTCAGTTCAATGTTACTATTTAGATTGAAAATAAAGTAAAATCAAAATTATCAAATGTGGTGTTAATAAAATAATACGTTGCTGATGAGGAAGGAAATATCTCTTGAGCATAAAAGGAGTGATATACATCCAGAGTTATACAGTGGACAGAGAACTTTTCCTCTCTTAGCCACACTCAGTGTAACTGTCAGTTTGGAGAATGCAAGATTGCTTCATTTACTCATTCAGGCTTTTCCTTTAAGATAGTGCACACCGGGAACAAACTCAGTCTTGTGTTTGCTCTAAAAGCTAAGATAATGAGCCATCTCTTCACCTCTTTTTTTTTTTTTTTTGGTTATATGAAGTGTTAGAATGCTAAAAAATAAGAAGAAGAAGAAATAACACTCAGTTGACATGTGTGCTTGTGGTTAGTCACTCAGTCACGATGGACTCTTTGCAACCTTGTGGACTGTAGCAATGCCAAATATCTTATCTTAAGATACTTTTGTGAATTCTAGTTATATCAACAGATGAAGCATATGTGTTATTACAACAGACTTTCTCAGGAAAGGAAACTACTAGAAAGAAAGTAGGCAAATGTTTCTAAGCTTTAAAGAATCAGAACCATTGTTCTTGATCATCCATCATCTTTATCACCAACAACAATATCTGCCTCATTATTAATAATTATTTGACAACTTAGTATTGCTAGGTAGGCATTGGCATCTTGTATTAAAGCTTATCAAAGCTATGTCCTTCATAATGCTGTACAAATGAACAGTTGCAAGAGTAAATTCCCTTCCCTCTTCTGAATAGTGATTCTTTTCCTCAGAAAAATTAGTCCTCTGGATCTCCATTATCATTTAATAACATAAGTGCTATATAGGTAAAGTATTATATTAAATAATGACCAGTTCTAGATGTAAATATTGCAATTCTAGGTATAAATACATGCATTGTTTTACTTTGAAGAAAAAAATATTAAATCTTCTAGAAAATATGTAGTAACAAATTTAATAAACTTTTACCTAACAGTCACCATATACTCAATGCAGAATTCAAGGACAAATAAGATAGTATCTTCCCTTTTACATTTCTGTTGTTCATATTAATGTGAACATTGACTAAATATGTAAACAAGTATATTCCAAATATATACTAAATTCTTTACATTAACAATTTTAATCTCAAATATTAAAGGAGTTAAGAAGCATTCGCATAAGTTATAGAAGGACCAAATTCAATTCCATTTTGCCCACCTCAAAAGGATCACTGAATACCAAGAATAATGACACTTGTTTCATCAATGAAATCATTCAGAGTACCGAAAAATGTTTATCCTCTCAATTTCAATAGAGCTTAAGTCTGGCTTAGTGAAAAGGCAGTTTCTGATGTAAGTTATTCAAGAATTCTTAGAGCTACCTCTATACGAGTTTACAAGACAATTAATCAGCATTGTATCAGCTTCTTTTGCTGACTGCTCCATGATTTTCACCAAACTAGTGCAAAAGAAGACTTGACACTCCCTTCATTAAGGAGACACAACTAATTGTCTGGAGTACATACATCTCCAAATACTACCTTGGTCAGTGCTTGAATAGCATCTCAGTTACTGATATTAACAAAACACTAAATACTCAAGAGGTAGGAGGTGGTTTCGGGCCTGCTTAGTGTGAAACTAGGAAACAATATGATCAATGACATCCACAAAAACTGGAGTCATCTTGTTTGTAGCCATCATCTTAGAGTTTATTCTCCTATCACTCAAATGTAACCACCCTAAATGTTGAAGCTCAGAGAGTTTTAGTTATCTCTTCTCCCTAAGTTCTATTCAGTGATCATGTTGTGGGTTCTGGAACCTAGTGTAGACAAATCAGCATTCTTTCATAACACAGCTATACTTCTTAAGCTTACTTCTGTTTGCTCATGTAAAATGTGATAGTCACATTGTATTTAATTTTCTTAAAGATAGTATTATCAAGGGAGATACATTTTAGAAATAATCTGACACAATGTCTACATTTCACAATTAATTAATTTAAGCCCTATGAAAACGAAACCATTCTTGTTGATACTAAAAGTCATTCTCATACAAAATGGTAGAGAGGTAGAAGTAGAACTGAGCCCTACTATCTCATGGTTTCAGCCTGAGGGGGAATGGATCTGTTGATTCATTCCTTCTTCTTTCAATAAAGAAATGCTCAGTGATCCATACCATGTACCAGGTACTACTCTCATAAGAAATAATTCATTACATAACTATTTATTCTGTCAAACACCACTTCCAGAATGACAAGTCTATGCTTGTGTGTTCAGTCCTCAGTCCCCTTTAAATCTTTGCAAGCCCATGGACTGTACCTCTCCAGGCTCCTCTGTCCATGGGATTTTACAGGCAAGAATACTAGAGGGGGTTGCCAATTCCTACTCCTGGTGATCTTCCTGATTCAGGGATTGAACCCTCATCTCCTATGTCTCTTGCTTTGTAGGCAGGTTGTTTACCCACTGAGACACTTGGGAAGACAGATTTATACTCTATGTAGTTTCCTTTTTTTTTTTTTTCACATTTGAGATAGTAATAAACAAATTTTCTAGAAATACATTGAAAATATAAGTGGATTATATTGAATTTATGACCTCTTGTTTAATTTCCCAGATGTATAGGGTCATTCTAAAAATTGAATATGTTCTTTGCTTTTAATCACCCTGCCACTATCTGGTTTGAATCTTCACTTTCAAGTCACAAGGCTCCAAAACATTCTAATTGCTTCCCGTTCCAACTCCTATTACACAGGAGAATTATTTTCCCATAACACAAGATTGATCAAGTTACTCTCATTCATTAAAAAGAAAAAGTTGTGATTGAAAAAAAGAAAAGAACTTTTAATGGATTTCTATTCCCAATGAAAGACAATTATCTAAATTCATTGACACACTATGAATAGCATAACACAAATGGGTTTCAATCTCTCTCCCAGATTAACTTCCAATTTGGTACACTTGCAGTGATTATAGATACTTATTTACTGTTTATTCAAGACATTTTCACCTGTGTTCTTGCTCAAGTGACCTTGCTGCACTGCCTGGAAGATATTGGTTTCCACCATCTGGAGCTATCCTACACACTCTTGATGTCCCAGTTCTACAGTCTCTTCTGTGAGTCTGTGCTTTTCTGATCCAAAGCAGAGATAATTTGTCCACTCCTCTGTACTTCCAGTAGCCTTAGTATATTTTGATTTTTAAAACTCTACACATCATGTGTTCTTTTCAAGGACCACATAGTTTTTTTTACATCAGCAGCCCCTCCATATTCATTTTTTGTCACATCTAATGTCGGTCATGAATTACATCCTAAATAAATGTTTATTGGTGAATGCTTATCACATTCACATGTACACAAAAAAGACAAAAATACAACATATAACATTCTAAATGGCCAACCTGGCAGCTAGTTAAGACCTTAGAGTCTCTTTTAACACTAAATTGGGAGTTTAACTTATCTTGAATTTCTACCACACGTCACTGTTCTCATTTAAGAAAGCAGAACCCCAAATGAGTGATGTTGCATTGAAAAAGATCACATAAGTAAGGTTTAGCCACAAATTGGAACACAGGCCTGAGGAAAGTCAATATACGTTTATTCACTGAATAACATTAACCCTCTCACCGATGCATAAACAGAAAAGGAAATAACCGTGCAATGCAGTGTATCATTTATCTTTATCATTTTAACATTTGTTTGCTCTTTGTGTACACTACATTATAATCAAGAAATAATACAGTTAGAGTGTAAAAGGTACATAATGATAAATATAATACACTTTCTTTTCAAATAGAATTAGAAAATAAATGTACATTTTATCATATAAATAAGACATTAAACAGCATAGAGAGCTTCAGAACCAAGTAAGATAGAGGGAGCATATAAGGGCATGCACACACATGGGACATTTTTTAAGGGAATAGGATGCTATATGACATTGAAACTTGAGTTCTGCTAAAGCAGACTTTAATTGTACAGTAAAATTAAATATAAATGCATAGCGGTTGAGCCTAGTCTTTAGAGGAACTGGGTCTTTTTCAATTTTGCATTATATTTCTCTGAGCTGCTAGTGAACACTCGGCTCTTAGATTCCTTGGGCGGATTCTCTTTCTATGCTGCTGTATTGCCCTCCTGCCCGGTCATGTCTGACTCTTTGTGATCCCATGGACTGCAGCCCACCAGGCTCCTCTGTCCATAGGATTCTCTTCCTGAATTTGCCCCTTAAAGTTGTAAATGGCTTCTCTGCCCCCTTTATCTTCAACCAGGTCTGCATATAAGATATTTGCAAGTGTTATTAAGAATACCACTTCCTGGGCCCTCATCAGAAAGTCTGATTTAATTGTTCCTAGGTGAGCCAGGTATCAGACATGATTAAAAATCTCTGTAGATGAGTCTGATGAATAACCATCATTACACACATATTCCTGAGGAGATTTCTTTAATTAGGAGAGATTGCACAGCTTGCCATTGAATTTAGCACTTTTGCCTCTGGAATCTTAATGCCTAAGTTTGAATCCTAGATGTACCACTAGCAAAATGTGTGACCTCAAGCAAATCACTTAACTTCTCTGTTTTAGTTTCTGCATATGCAAAAAAGTGAAAAAAGAGTACTCATTTTATAGAAGTATTAAATGAGCTAATATTTGCAGAGAAAAGAGTTTTCCATATAGTATGTGCAATTTAAAATAAAATAAACACATACATAAATAAAACAAATACATACTTTTTGTTCTCCTGCATCACATAGAGGGTCACAACACCCAGATGTATAACTGATATGATTCCTGTTTTCAAATCCATACTTTAATATTTGAATATTATTTGAATATTGAATACTAATCTAGATTTTATGTCCCATATGTTAGAAAAATGTGACTTTGAGATGTGTGTTTAAGATGTATTAAAATGCAAAAAGTATACTATGACGATATTGGGCCACTTTATTAGAGACACATGAATGATGAATTTGCATACTTATTAAACCTGCTTGAAGTAATCAGAATTTTTAAGGATCAGAAAAGATATAGGCCATAAAAATACTCCAGAGTAGAAGTTATGCTCCCTTGAACTGTACTTCGAGGATCAGATGAGGCAATTTGTTTTTTTCCTGCCTCCACCTCCAACATTGCTCAGCCTGGCTTCAGAGTATCCCCTGGCACGTGTAATGCCGTGACAGCAGCTTGTGATTTGTTATTCAGTCCAATGGTCCAAAAGCACTCTAAGGTTATAAAACTCTGCTTCCAGATATGTCCTAAATATTTTAGACTATACATATTTACACCTTGTGATCCAAATGTACTTTGATGGATAAGTGAATCCATCTTTATGAGCACTTTATCTCTCTGTTGTGCGCCAAGCATTCTACACGAGGAACACTAACACAAATTCTAATGTGTGCTCCCAGGAACACATACTGGATGAACTCTGATATCTAGTGATGTGCAATGCTGTCTCTTTTGTACTTAGTGTAATTTAGATATTATTTTCAAAGAAGTCGTTGTTGAGAAATTCCTTAGAAATAATGATAAAAATATTTCCCAGGTAGTGCGGTGGTAAAAGAAAGAATCTGCCTGCCAGTGCAGGAGATGAAAGAGACTTGGGTGTGATCCTTGGGTCTGGAAGATACCCCCAAGGAGGAAACGGCAACCCACTCCAGTATTCTTGCCTGGAAAATCCCATTGACAAAGGAGCCTGGTAGGCTACAGTCCATGAGGTCGCAAAGAGTTGGACATGACTCAGGGACTGAGCAACAATGATAAAATATGAGTTTGGAATTCATTCACTCAGTGGCTCTCAGCTATAATTTAGTAAGGTCTGTATTTTGGCTGCATAGCCAAATACATAAAGAAATCACTTCCAATCCAAATGTACTTAGCCAAGGTATTGCTGCTGCTGCTGCTGCTGCTGCTAAGTCGCTTCAGCCGTGTCCAACTCTGTGCGACCCCATAGATGGCAGCCCACCAGGCTCCTCCGTCCCTGGGATTTTCCAGGCAAGAACACTGGAGTGGGTTGCCATTTCCTTCTCCGAGCCAAGGTATCAAGGACCAGTTAATCAGAGTTTATTTAAAAGACATCAACACACCTGAAATTATTCATTTTTATTTGATTGGATGATTCTGCCATGGTAAGAGCTTCCCAGGTGGTGCTAGTGGTAAAGAACCTGCCTGTCAGTGCAGGAGATGTAAGAGACACGGGTTCAGTCCCTGAGTCAGAGAGATCCACCGGAGGAAAAACTGGCCAGCCACTCCTGTATTCTTGCCTGGAGAATCCCATAGACAGGATAGCCCATAAGGTCTCAAAGAGTCGGACACAGCAGAAGTGAACTTGACATGCACACATGCATGTCACATTAAGTATAAGAGAAACCTATCTATCTACCCACCTAACATCTATATCTATCTTCCTATCCATTTATCACTTCATCTAGTTTTAGTAAAAACGAAAAATTCAAGCTGTCTATGTGTGTATATATGAGTGTGTGTGTGTGTGTGTACACCAAAAGCCAAAATTACTGTATCCTAGAACCAGTTCTGTAATTAAATAGATAAATGATCTTTCGCAAATCTTTTCTCTGTAAGGATAATAGTGTAATTTTAGTGTATAATGCAGTAATCCCCTCCAAAAAAGTTAATCCCCCTAATTGTAGGAACTGTGCATACTATGTTCATGTATCACTATCTCTTTCACTCTTCAGTGTTTGTTAGAAGGAACTTGACTCCCATGGGGGCATTTGATTCCATTCTAAACTTCCTGGCTAATAATGATTGGTTAAGGATTGTAAATATAATCTCTTTCAAGCCAATAAAACCAGAGGAGACATTTGATGGGACCTTCTAGGGAATGTTCTCTTTTTCTTTTTATCTGGACTCCAGTGTGCAACATCTTGGGGGAAACATGACTTGAGACAGTCACATACAAGAGGTCACACACACTTGAGAATCCCAGGGAAGGTAATGAGGAGTCTTGATTCCCCCTGCCTGAAGCTCAACCTCTAAGCATTTTGATGATTTGCGACCACACAGCGCTTTTTGTATGAGATTTTGTACTTGAAGATAGATGGGGGGTTTTCTATTACTTTAAATTTAACAAAATTTTGGCAAGTTACTGAACACTCTCAGTTCAGTTCAGTCGCTCAGTTGTGTCCGACTCTTTGTGACCCCATGAATCGCAGCACACCAGGCCTGTCCATCACCAACTGAAACACTCTAAACCTCTGTTATTTCAAATAACAAAGTGAGTGAAAGTGAAGTCGCTCAGTCATGTCCGACTCTTTGCAACCCTGTGGACGTGGACAGTAGCCTACCAGGCTCCTCTGTCCATAGGATTTTCCAGGCAAGAATATTGTAGTGGGTTATCATTTCAAATAACAAGTGGGAATATAAGTAGTACAGCTCTCCTGTAACTCACTTACGCATTCATGTAGTGGTGCCCAACCTTTTTGGCACCGGGAACTACTTCTGTGGAAGACAGTTTTTACAGAGACAATGGCGGGTGGGTGGGTGGTGGTTTGGGGATGATCATCATAAAGCACAACCTAGTTCCCTGGAATGTGGTTCACAGTAGGGTTCACGCTCCGATGAAAATCTCATGCCTCCAGTGATCTGACAGGAAGTGGAGCTCGGGCAGCAATATGAGTAATGGAGAGCAGCTGTAAATACATATGGAGCTTAGCTCACTCACCTGACAATCATCTCCTGCTGTGCAGCCCAAATTCCTAACAGGTACCAGTCTGTCTGAGGCCCAGGATTTTGGACCCCTGCATCAACACACGTAAATTGTGTTGTGTAATAATTGGCACACAGGTGCCCACATCAAAATGGTTGCTAAAATTCTTCAACTTTATAAGGATGGGCTAAGATTTCCTTGTTTCCTTCCAACTTCAATAATTTGTTCAACAAATGGAAACATAATGCAGACTTACCTTTTTTTAAAATAGCTTTTCCATTGCTACAGATTGGTCTTTCGGTTCCAAGATTTTGACTATACCTTCTGTCCAAATCCTTTGGTGTTATGATATGAATTATTATACACTCTGAACACTTTTAAGACCATTCATAGTCTGATATTCATCTCTTTTTTTCCATTTTTTTTGGGGGGGGGACTGGCAATTCATTTCTTACATGATATTATAGATGTTTCAATGCCATTCTCCCAAATTATCCCACCCTCTCCATCTCCCACAGAGTCCAAAAGACCGTTCTATACCTCTGTGTCCCTTTTGCTGTCTTACATACAGGGTTATCATTATCATCTTTCTAAATACAAAATACCTCGAATAGCCAAAGCAATCTTGAGAAAGAAGAATGAAACTGGAGGAATCAACCTGCCTGACTTCAGGCTCTACTGCAAAGCCATAGTCATCAAGACAGTAATGGTACTGGCACAAAGACAAAAATATAGATCAATGGAACAAAATAGAAAGCCCAGATAAATCCACACACCTATGGACACCTTATCTTTGACAAAGGAGGAGAAAAGACAATCTCTTTAACAAGTGATGCTAGGAAAACTGGTCAACCATTTGTAAAAGAATGAAACTAGAACACTTTCTAACACCGTACACAAAAATAAACTCAAAATGGATTAAAGACCTAAACTATAAAACTCCTAGAGGAAAGCATAGGCAAAACACTCTCCGACATAAATCACAGCAGGATCCTCTATGACCCACCTCCCAGAATACTGGAAATAAAAGCAAAAATAAAACAAATTAGATCTAATTAAAATTAAAAGCTTCTGCACAACAAAGGAAACTATAAGCAAGGTGAAAAGACAGCCTTCAGAATGGGAGAAAATAATAGCAAATGAAGCAACTGACAAACAAATAATCTCAGAAATATACAAGCAACTCCTGCAGCTCAATTCCAGAAAAATAAATGACCCAATCAAAAAATGGGCCAAAGAACTAAATAGACATTTCTCCAAAGAAGACATACAGATGGCTAACACACACATGAAAAGATGCTCAACATCACTCATCATCAGAGAAATGCAAATCAAGACCACAGTTCAGTTCAGTTCAGTTGCTCAGTCCTGTCCAACTCTTTGCGACCCCATGAATCACAGCACGCCAGGCCTCCCTGTTCATCACCATCTCCCGGAGTTCACTCAGAATCACATCCATCGAGTCCGTGATGCCATCCCGCCATCTCATCCTGGGTTGTCCCCTTCTCCTCCTGCCTCCAATCTCTCCCAGCATCAGAGTCTTTTCCAATGAGTCAACTCTTCGCATCAGGTGGCCAAAGTACTGGAGTTTCAGCTTTAGCCTCAGTCCTTCCAAAAAAAATCCCAGGGCTGATCTCCTTCAGAATGGACTGGTTGGATCTCCTTGCAGTCCAAGGGACTCTCAAAGTCTTCTCCAACACCACAGTTCAAAAGCATCAATTCTTTGGTGCTTAGCCTTCTTCACAGTCCAACTCTCACATCCATACATGACCACAGGAAAAACAATAGCCTTGACTAGACGGACCTTAGTCAGCAAAGTAACATCTCTGCGTTTGAATATGCTATCTAGGTTGGTAATAACTTTTCTTCCAAGGAGGAAGTGTCTTTTAATTTCATGGCTGCAGTCACCATCTGCAGTGATTTTGGACCCCCCGAAAATAAAGTTTGACACTGTTTCTACTGTTTCCCCATCTATTTCCCATGAAGTGATGGGACCGGATGCCATGATCTTCGTTTTCTGAATGTTGAGCTTTAAGCCAACTTTTTCACTCTCCTCTTTCACTTTCATCAAGAGGCTTTTTAGCTCCTCTTCACTTTCTACCATAAGGGTGGTATCATCTGCAAATCTGAGGTTATTGATATTTCTCCCGGCAATCTTGATTGCAGCTTGTGTTTCTTCCAGTCCAACATTTCTCATGATGTACTGTGCATATAAGTTAAAAAAGTAGGGTGACAAAATATAGCCTTGACATACTCCTTTTCCTATTTGGAACCAGTCTGTTGTCCCATGCCCAGTTCTAACTGTTGCTTCCTGACCTGCATACAGATTTCTCAAGAGGCAGTTTAGGTGGTCTGGTATTCCCATCTCTTTCAGAATTTTCCACAGTTTATTTTGATCCACACAGTCAAAGGCTTTGACATAGTCAATAAAGCAGAAATAGGTATTTTTCTGGAACTCTCTTGCTTTTTCCATGAGGTACCATTTCACACCAGTCAGAATGGCTGTGATCCAAAAGTCTACAAGCAATAAATGCTGGAGAGGGTGTGGAGAAAAGGGAACCCTCTTACACTGTTGGTAGGAGTGCAAACTAGTACAGCTACTATGGAGAACAGTGTGGAGATTCCTTAAAACCCTGGAAAAAGAGCTTCCTTATGACCCAGCAATCCCATTTCTGGGCATACACACTAAGGAAACCAGAACTGAAAGGGACACATGTACCTCAGTGTTCATCACAGCACTGTTTACAATAGCCAGGACATGGAAGCAACCTGGATGTCCATCAGCAGATGAATGGGTAAGAAAGCTATGGTATATATACACAATGGAGTATTACTCAGCCATTAAAAAGAATACATTTGAATCAGTTTTAATGAGGTGGATGAAACTGGAGCTGCTTATACAGAGTGAAGTAATCCAGAAAGAAAAACACCAATACAGTATACTACCGCATATATATGGAATTTAGAAAGATGGTAATGATAACCCTCTTTTTTTCCATTCTAAACCTTAACTCCTCAATTTTCCAATTCTTCCCTCCAGGAAATATATTTTATCCACTGTTCAACAAAAATGACAGCTCTGCCAATTTGATTTTGGGTAACAACTCTGAACCTCTCATCCAATAATTGGAAATAAATATATAAATTTCATAAAGAGTTTGCAAAGTATACATTAAGCAATATATGTATATCACCTCCTCTGGTTTCTTCCACTGCTAAGAGTAATACAGACCAACCCATTCATTGTTACACTTGCACAGGATGGTTCCACTGATTCCTTCCTTTAGTTGAAATCCTGCTTTCTTCCGAGCTTAGTACTGCTCATTAGCATATTTTAGGCCCACATTTTAGGAAGCTGCCTCCCTTCAGCTTTCCAATACTGTTTCTGAGTAATTGATCTTTTCTACTACCAGTAAAAGGGGCTCCTCATGTTTACTTTACTTCTTTAGGGATATTTATCTGATTGATGCACATCTCTTTCTTCAGGTTGCCTCCAACTATTGTTGGTTTTCTCAGTGTTATTTATTCTTGGCTCTCTCCTTTCTTCCTTGATCACAATTTCTTAGTTTTCTCTATACAGCCTTTGCCTTTCCCTGCCCTTAAAAGATTCATGTATCCCAGGCTTCTCTCTCTCCCTATACACCTAAATCTAAAATCTTACTCATGTTTTCCCCTAGATTTTAGTGACTGGACTATCATTTATATATTCCAGTTGCTTAAATCACAAAATTTCCAGTTGGCTTGGCCAAGATACACTGAATTTTTTAGTTGCAGTCTAAACATTTTTTAAAATCTTTTTTTTAAATTTCCAGTCCAATATATTTTATTTGACTAAAATTTGCTAAAATATGTTTGTTCTTTTTATTCTGCCACTGATTTTCTTCAAAATTCTACTGCTTTTTGGATTCCCTGGTGGTCCAGTGGTTAAGAACTTCCCTGCCAGAGCAGGAGACATAGGTTTGATCCCTGGTCCAGGAGGATTCCACATGCTAAGGGGCAACTAAGCCCATATACCATAACGACTGAAGCCCATGCACCTAACGTCCAGGCTCCACAAGAAGAGAAGTCACTGCAAAGAGAAGGCAAACTAGACTGGCCCCTGCTTGCCACAGTTCAAGAAAGCCCACACATAGCAGTGGAGACCCAGCCAAAATAAATAAAATTTAAAAAGAAATCACTGCTTCTTACCTGGATTATGGCCTTATAATATTTAATAATCACTCAATTACCTGCCATAACCACCTATCTTTCACCCTGTGTACTTAAAACCATATTTGTCCTTCAAAAAATCAAATTTGATTTTGTCCTCCGCATCATCTCTAATGCCCTTTGTGACTTTGCCTCTCCCTACATTTCCAGGTTTATCTCTTGTGAATCTATCTACTTCATGTTGCCTCAGTACAATATTACTTTTCTAAGACATAGTACTATTTCATATCCTGCTGTTTATAGATTGGGTTTTGATTATCAGAAAAGCCTCATTTCACCCAGGTGAATTAGCCTAGATTGAAAACTGGACCCAATAACTCCTCTTCCAGAAACTCATTTCCATATGTTCACAGAGCATCAGGTCATGTCCCTCATGCTACCACTAGGCAGCAAGTATGCCCTACCTTAAATACTGCTTACAGTTCTTTTTTAAATTCAGTACTTACTGTGAAGCTTGGTACATAATAGGTACATAATAAATTTCTCTTGAATAAGTTAATAAAAAATAAATGAGTTTCTCTTAGAATTAATCTTGATCAGCCCATGTTAGCAGTTTCCAGTGAAACCTTTGTTCTATCTCTTGACTCAGGTCCAAAATCCAAGGTCCCCTCATCTCAGCCTTTGTGACAGTGATGATGTTTTGCTATCTGTTACAGATATCAAATGAGCAGCTTCAAATCAAAAGTGACATGAGAACTCTTAATGAAAGTGGCAAAAGAATACAAGACATCAATTACTAGCATGTTAGTGATCTCCACGTATCAGACCCTGCTAACTCTATCAAAGAGTATGATTCTACTCCCAGTTTCAAAGAAGAGGATGAACTTTTGTAAAAGCAAGGACTCTACTGAGGTCAATATCTATGGAAATTTCATTATAAAAGTCCAGAACTAGTTCTCTCAGTTTACATAATCTGGAATTCAGTGATCTTAATTATTGATTATTTTACAACTCAAAGACAAGATGATGCCTTTTTCAAAAGTGCTCACAGAGAGATGTGTCCACTGATGGAAAGCATGTTCAGCTATGAAGTAACATTGATTTTTGGCATTATTGCTTAAATAATCTTAGCTAATAGAGAAAGCTGTGTTATTTTTGTACAAGTGCTATGATTTCATATTAATGTTTTGTTCCTTTTATGTTGCTGTGGTTAAACGTTACAGTGGTTTACACTGAGGTTTAGTTGCTAAAGAAATAAAAGACTTCCATGTGTCAGCTGGTGTTCTGTGATGACCTAGAGGAGTGGGATGGAGGGAAGGGTGGAGAGAGAGTGGTTCAAGAGGGAAGCAACACTTGTATGCTTATGGCTGATTCACAATATTGTAAATCAATTGTCCTCCAATCAAACATAATTTTTAAAAATATGCTATAAAAAGAAAAGAAAGTAAAAAACTTAAACATAGTACAGTTGACCCTTGAACAACACAACTTTGAACTACGTGTGTGTGTGTGTGTGTGTGTGTGCGCGCACCTGCATGGGCTTAGTTGCTCAGTCATGTCTGACTCTTTGTGACCCCATGGACTGTAGTCTGCCAGGCTCCTCTGTCCACGGGATTCTCCAAGCCAAAATAATGGAGTGGATTTGCCATGCCCTCCACCAGGGGATCTTCCTGACCCAGGAATTGAACCAGGATCTCCTTGTGGCTCAGCTGGTAAAGAATCCACCTTCAATGCAGGAGGCCTGGGTTCAGTCCCAGGGTTGGGAAGATCCCCTGGAGAAGGGAAAGGCTACCCAATCCAGTATTCTGGCCAGGAGAACCCCATGAACTGTATAGCCCATTGGGTTGCAAAGAGTCAGACACGACTGAGCGACTTTCACTTTCACTCCTTCATTGCAGGAGGATTCTTTACCAGCTGAGCTACCCAGGAGCTGTATGAGTCTACTTATACACATTTTTTTTCAATAGTATATACTATTATAAGTTACCACAGGATCTAAGGTTGGTATCCATGGGACTTGGAATTGGATAAGGAGAAAACTATGAATATGAAGAACCAACGATAAATTCAACCTAGGTTTTGAATTTCATAGAGGTTAGCACCCCCGGCCACTATGTTGTTCAATGGTGAGCTGCATTTGTTCTGCTATATCCGCTGTAATCCAATTCATCAAGATAGAAATGTACTGCTGCTGCTGCTGCTGCTAAGTCACTTCAGTCGTGTCCGACTCGGTGCACCCCCATAGACGGCAGCCCACCAGGCTCCCCCGTCCCTGGGATTCTCCAGGCAAGAACACTGGAGTGGGTTGCCATTTCCTTCTCCAATGCATGAAAGTGAAAAGTGAAAGGGAAGTCGCTCAGTCATGCCTGACTTCGCGACCCCATGGACTGCAGCCTACCAGGCTCCTCCATCCATGGAATTTTCCAGGCAAGAGTACTGGAGTGGGCTGCCATTGCCTTCTCCGGAAATGTACTGCAGCTAAACAAAACTCAAAATTTACTATATTTCATAGGACTTCTATTCCAAATTCTCTCAATTGATGAACAAATAACAATGGATAATACAAATCACTTGATCTCAGTTTATTCATCTATGTAATGGAAAGTTTGGAATAGATGTCTATAGATTCCAGGATACAAACACATGTTGTAATTCTAGATGAAAATAAAAACAAAACATTAAATTGATAGTCAATGAGATTAAACTGTGATGGGTCTATCAACTTTATTGTATTTCACCTAAGTTTCTATCAAATGGTCACTTCATATAAGTTTCTCTCCTGAGAATGGAACCTAAGATTTTAATTTGAAAAAATAATATTTATCTTTCTCATGGTGATGTATGTTTTCATTTAGAAAAAAATCTTCAGAAGTTAGACATGTTTTAAAACTCACCAAAAATAGAAAAATAACATATGCATTATCACTGCTTTATAGAATAATGATCTGCTTGTTAACCACTTTGNTAAGCCAGCCATAAAATATACTGCAGATTAAAAGATAAAAAGGGATTAAAAGTCTGAGAGAAAGTGAGTTATAGCTATATGGGGTTACTCATGAATTTATTTTATGATCTAGCTGAGGAGACAGAAAAGAGACCAAATGAACAGTGGGCAGACAGTATGAGACGGTGCTCCAGAAGCACAAGAATATTCAGAATATTATAGTCATGAATTCAACTCATATTTGATTTAAAAGGTAGATTGAAAACTTGGTGAAGGGCAATTTTGCTTGGTACAATTACAAATTATGGGTTCCTGGTATTATAAAAGAAGCTGTGAGAAGATAAATTTCAGGAAGGGGTTTGATGTCCTTGCTTGTAAAGATTTAGCAGCTGGCCAGGAAGTCCACTGGCAAATCACAGTTGTTAATGCATGAAAGGGGTGAGATTCAGATCCAAGTTCTCCTCTTCCTCCTTTAGAACACTAAGCCTGGTGCCAAACTCAGTAGAAGTTTACATGCCTTTGAAGGTTTGGATAGCAGTTATGTCCATTCTCTAAAATCTACCTAACCGAGGAGTGATGAGTCAAAGGAAAGTATATATATGTCTTGCTGCTGTGGTCTCTCCCTTATTGTCTCGTCTAAAGGTATTGACAGTTTTGTTTTTTTTTCCCCTGCCGCTGGAGTCAGGCCCAGGAGCACGGCTTGTTTGTAATCTGTGACTTAGGGCTAGGGTTTGTCTACTTATTAGGCTCATTCTCCAGTTGGTTTGCTCTACATATATTGCTTTTTGTTTTATTTTTTCTCTTTTTGCCCTGATTTTTCTTGATTCCCAGGAATCCACTTCCTATAAAATCCAAGTAATAGAATGCAGGGTCCTGGTAGACCCCATTTTTTAAATTTTCCATCTAAGAGAGAAAGCTTCAACATCTCACAACCTCTGTTTCTTAGCTCTGAACAGTGAGATGTTGCACTGAAGTGATGCCTTGAGTCTTACATAATGTCCAGAGAACAGAAACCCAAGAATCCCAACCCACTAATAGAGTGATTAAGGCTAAACACCAGGGCATCTCTCAAATATGCTCTAGGGGAAAAAAAAATTCACCAGATTTTCATTTATTGAGCAATCAGTAAGATGACTGTTGTTGTGGCAGCTAATACTACATTAGATACTGAGAATATAAGAAATTTTAAAATGCAAAACCAAAAGAAAACCCTGGTTTTAAAAAACAGTTTTCGAAGAACTTAAGCTTACTTTATATGATTTCTTTTACAGAACTCAGAAAATTATACTCATCTGCAGCTCCTCTTCTTTCTGAAAAAAAGGTTCAAATACAACAAATATATGTTGGGCAGGCACAGTGTATGAAATACTGACCCAAATATTTTGTGTGTTTATTTCACTTAAGGCTTGAAACCATCCTACCTCCTATAATTAACTCCATTTTTACAGATGATAAAGTACTGCTTGGGCTTCCCTGATGGCTTAGATAGTAAAGAATCTGCCTGTAATGTGAAAGATATGGATCGATCCCTGTGACAGGAAGGTCCCCTGGTGAAGGGCATGGCAACCCACTCCGATATTCTTGCCTGAAAAATACCAAGGTCAGAGGAGTCTGGCAGGCTGGTACGTGGGGTTGCAAAAAGTCGAACATGACTAAGTGACTAAGCACAAAACACTGCTTGCTCCTTGGAAGAAAAGCTATGACAAACCTAGTCAGCATATTAAAAAGCAGAGACATTACTTTTCCAACAGAGGTCTGCATAGTCAAAGTTATGGTTTTTCCAGTAGTCATGTATGGATGTGAGACCATCAAGAAGGCTGAGCACTGAAGAACTGATGCTTTCAAACTGTGGTGTTGGAGAAAACTCTTGAAATCCCCTTGGGCAGCATGGAGATCAAAACCATTAATTCTAAAGGAAATCAACCCTGAATATTCATTGAAAGGACTGATGCTGAAGCTGAAGCCCTAGTACTTTGGCCCTGTGATGTGAAGAACCAACTCATGGGAAAAGATGGATACTGAAAGAGATTGAGGGCAGGAGGAGAAGGGGGGGTGACAGGATGAAATATTTGGATGGCATCATTGCTATGAACATGAATTTGAGCAAACTCTGGGAGAGTGAAGGGCAGAGAAGCCCGATGTGTTGCAGTCCATAGGCTCACAAAAAATTCAGACATATTGAGTGACTGAACAACTTAAAAGTACTCTTGGTATTCCACAGAGTTGAGAAAACTTTGGCTGTTGATGACAAAGACTTTGCCCTTAGCCACTCCCCTGAATCACCTCCAGGACACAGGAATTTTGTGAAGTGACTGAGATTTTCCATTTTCCTTGGCTTTACTTGATACAGCTTTCTTTTCTTTCTTTTTAAATCTGGAATTGAGATTTTAGCAATACATTACTTGTTTTAATATTTGTACTTTTCTAAGATATTTGGGGGCAGGAGGAGAAGGGGACGACCCAGGATGAGATGACTGGATGGCATCACGGACTCGATGGACGTGAGTCTGAGTGAACTCCAGGAGATGGTGATGGACAGGGAGGCCTGGTGTGCTGTAATTCATGGGGTCGCAAAGAGTTGGACACGACTAAGCAACTGAACTGAACTGAACTGAACTGAAGATATTTTAAATTCAATAATTGTGATACCTTCAGCTTTGTTATTCTTTCTTAAGATTGCTTTGGCTATTCTGATTTTTTTTTTTTTTTTGCAGTTCTAAATAAATTTTAGAATTGTTTTTGTCTATTTATGTAAAAACTAGGGATTTTGATAAAAGTTACATTGAATCTGTAGATCACTTTGGGTAGTATGGCTATTTTAACAATATAAAATCTTTCATTCCATGAATGTGGATGTCTTTCCATTTATTGATGTC
>SJYQ01003761.1:145784-161001 GCA_006410935.1 Redunca redunca
TAGATTCTCTGCTTTGATTTTCCATATCTCTTTCTCACATTAAAAAAAATAGATGTTTTGTTGTATTTCATTGGAAAATATCTCAGTTTTTTTCATTAAATGTGTCTCCAAATAACTTATAAGACAAAATCTTCTTTCTTCCTCTTTTAAGGGTTTTGTGTTGCAGTTTTCTTAAAATGTATGTTGATCTTTGATTCTGGCTCATCTTTTAAGATGGAACAATAAAAACATTTTGACGGCTGTCTGTGTGTAGTCAGAATATGATTGTTTAGGGCAGAGCCTTCTAATCCAGGCACCATGGACTAACAATGTGCTGTAAAGGTATTACAAGTTTAGCATGGATTTGCCTCTACCCATGAAGCAGCAAGACACAAGTATGTGGTCACCTTTGCCATGGAGCCAATAATTTCCTCCAATGTTCAGTGGAAATGTTCTTGTTATCTATATTTGTTTTGGCATGGCAATATTTTATTAATATCAGTATTTATGTAATCAAATGTGATAGGAAAAGGGTGTGTGTGTGCTGCCATTTCAGTCGTGTCTGGACTCTGTGATCGTACTGACTGCAGTCCGCCAGGCTCCTCTGTGCATGGGATTCTCCAGGCAAGAATACTGGAGTGGGTTGCCATGCCCTCCTCCTGGGGATCTTCCCAACCCAGGGCCCGAACCCACTTCTCTTCTCTCTCTTGCGTTGGCAAGCAGTTTCTTAATCACTAGCACCTCTTGGAAAGCTCATTTAAATCTTAAGCAACAAATATTAATACCACTGAAACATTTAGGTTTTCATAATTAGTCATACAAAGTAACTGATGAAATAAAGGATGTTCTGTGTCTATGTTCATGTAAGTAAGTTTTTAAAGAAATCTATCCATCTATGTATCTATCCATGTATTCATCAATCTATAATTCAGGAAATATCCTAACATCTCTAAGCTCTGTTTTCTTATCCTAAAAACATTAATGATTAAAAGTATGTATTTCCAGAAGTTACCCTCAGTTAAAATGAAAATCTAAGGAAGAGAGAAGCTAAGATGTCTTTCAGTGCTCATATATCAAATAACAGGTAAAGCTGAGTTTATTATTTATTTATATTTTAAATATAGACTTTTTAAATAGACTCAATCACTGGAGATTATGGGATCCATATATTTATATCTCCCTATTACATTTTCGATGATTTAGGAACTTGATGTACCCCCTCCCAAATAGTGAAATGTTTATTCCATTTTATGTATGTTATATTCTCTGACTTTAAGAAGTTTGCAGTCAAAGTGTAAGATGCACAAAGCAGTTAGAACAATAGACCAGGCAGAACATAACTTTATGACAATCACATTATGAAAAATAGTTTGAAGAGATTGATCTACATCTTTAGAATAGTTGAGAGAAATGTTTGTGGTGCATATGTGACCGAACTTTGAGTCTGAATAATGGGTTTAGAGGAAAAAAGTATTGGAAGGAAGCTATCCAAGTGATAAAAGTGGTATAAAAGAATACCAGAAAGCAGAAATGAGTATGCCCCTCAAATCCACAAGATAATTGTTCAGCAATAGTATGAGTTGTATTATGAAGAAAAAATCAAAACAAAATAAGGTCATAATGTGGGTTATAATGTCCCTCAAAGCCCTCATCAACACATTTAACGAAAGTTTCTTGAGAGCACCCCATAACCCTCATCTCATTAAGAATTTCAACTATTTTATTTCTCTATTTTCTAAATTCCCAATTTACTGGCTCTAGACCACCAGCATTTAAGAAGCAGGCAGGCCGATTATTAAAAAGATGACTGACAGACCATCACCTTTCTCTGTGTGATCATCAGTGATAACATGAAACACTGCTGGTATTTGAAAGATCTTCAGTCATTTAAAAACTGGCCTCCTGTGATATTCATCAAGTTATCCCCATTTTGCTGTCTGGAGACCCTGAGGATCTGTAGCTTACATGTGAGTGTGTGAAGTGAAAGTTGCTCAGTCATGTCCAACTCTGTGCAACCCCATGGACTATACAGTCCATGGAATTCTCCAGGCCAGAATACTGGAATGGGTAGCCTTTCCTTTCTCCAGCAGATCTTCCCAGTCCAGGGATGGAACCCAGGTCTCCTGCATTGCGGGTAGATTCTTTACCAGCTGAGCCACAAAGGAAGCCCATAGCTCTCATGATGGCCTTCACACAGTGGAAGCTAGCTGTCATGCTGCTCCATATTGTTTCTACTTTTCTTCCAGCTGAATACTCTACACCATTCAGTTATTTCTTGTATAGCATGGCTTTTCACTGTGTTCTTCTTGTTTTGCTTCTCCTGATCTCTCCAGAACTGCTAATTGTCATTCCTGGCACTCAAAAAGTTGTAGAAAAATCAGTACCAGGCTTCCCTGGTGGTTTATGATAAAAAAAAAAAAAAAAAAATCTGCCTGCCAATACAGGAGATACAGGTTTGACCTGTTAGGTAGGTAGAATAGGGAAAAGGAGTCCAAAATGGCAGTGGCGAAAAGACAAGGAAGGGAAAAGCCCATGAAAATAGAACAAAAGAAGGTCTGAGGACCGGAGTGAGGACCTCAGGTAAAACAAACAACACTCCAGGCTGGCCCAGTTCACATAGGACAGGCCCAGGGAGAGAGAAATATATAAATAGAGGAGCAAAAACTAGCTCTCTCTCTCTCTCTCTCTCTCTCCCGCGCACTGGGGCGCTCTTCTCCTCGTGTCTTTGGATCAATGTGCCCTCACGCCTCAAAGATGGATTTTCCTGCTATCTTCTAAATAAAATAGAGCTGTAACACTGATTTGTCTAAGAGCTATAACATGGTCCATTCGAGACCTGAGAGCTATAACACAGTCTATCAAAGACCTGAGAGCTGTGACACACCAAGAGGGCTTTAATGTCCATCACACCAAATGTTTGTTGTGATGAGACAAAGAACCGAGGAACATACACTAGCGTGACAGACCCCTGACCCAGGAAGATCCCACATGTCACATAGCAACTGAGCCCATGAGCCACAGCTACTGAGCCTGTACTCTAGAGCCTGGGCACTGCTACTGAACCCACATGTCACAACTACTGAAACCCACACACCCTAGAGTCTGTGGTCTGCAACAGGAGAACCCACAGCAATGAGAAGTCTGAGCACCACCAATAGAGAGTAGCCCCTACCTGCTGCAACAAAAGCCAAAAAGACCAGCACAACCCAAAATAAATGCATAAAATTATATGAAAAAAAAGGTCAGTGCCTAGTTGTGTGAGACTGTCGTTTGTATTAATTTAATCAGAACATGCATGAACTACATTAGGTAACTAGTTGTATTGTTGGGCACAGGAACTAGGAATAAAACTTAGTTTGGCTCCATGCTGGGAGTAGATGGCCAAAGCAGGAACTGCCAAGAATCCAGTCTTTCTTCTTTTAGCCCCAGGTTATCTTTCAACTATTTTCTATTAGCATTAAATCATTTAATTGAGCACTCCCTTTACATAAAATGCCTGAGGGTGCAAGATTAAAAAAAAACAAACAAACAAACAGATACATTCAAGAGAGTCTTGTAAGAGGTCTATATTAGCCAAGTTTGAGGCTATAATACTGGAGGAGGAAATGTCAACCCATTCCAGTACTCTTGCCTGAAAAATCCCATGGACAGAGGAGCCTGGCAGGCTACAGTGCAAGGAATCACAAAGAGTCGGCCAGGACTGCGCGACTGCGCACACATGCGTGGGGCCATAATGTACAGGCAAATATTTGGTTACAATAGATGCAAAGCTTAAGTTCTAAACTGATGTTAACCTATTTGCATAGAGGATCTGAAAAAGAGAGGACCTGCTTTCCTTTCCTTTTCTCCTATAATTTAGTTTAATGTAAATTCAGATTATTAAATATTTATTTCTTTAAATGAAACATGGAGATTTATCTGCTTTCAAGCTTCAAGGAGCTAGTTATTAGTTAATTGAGAACACCTGATGGGTAGCTCAACGCTAACATAATTTATGAACGCCAGGAGACAGCACTTTCATTTAGAAAATAATGTACATTGTTTTATCTAAATACAGAACACATCTTTATAGAAATTAAATTCAGCTATGATCCCAATATCTAGGAGCCATTTCTGATAATACTTTTAAGTCTTATTGTCATTTCCCCACAGATTTAAGTGAATTGATAAATACTAAAACTGTGCTGTGTGTTTGCTAAGTTGCTTCAGTTGTGTCCAACTCTGTGCAACCCCATGGCATATAGCCTGCCCTGCTCCTCTGTCCTTGAGATTCTCCAGGCAAGAATACTGGAGTGAGGTGCCATTTCCTTCTCCAGGGCATCTTCCCAACTGAGGGGTGGAACCCACGTCTCTTATGTCTCCTGCATTGCCAGGCAGGTTCTTTACCACTAGAGCCACCTGGGAAACCCATATACTTTTCATAATATATTATAACCTACTTTTTAAAATTTAATAATATATAGTGAGAACCATTCAGTTCTTAAATATCACTGATATACTATTAATAAATATGCAATATTTCATCAAATGAATTATCTCAATATTTTTTAAAAACTAATCCATCATTAATGTCATCTAGTTTATTTCTTGCTTTTACCATTATAAGTAAGGGCACAATGTACATCCTTGCATATATAAATGAGTGCATATTGGAGAATTAATTTATTCTTAAATAAGTATTTAAAATAGAAAAGAATATCTCATATCCACGTATCTTATCCATATCTGATCTAATAAGAANTATGAGTGATTTTTTATAAAACCATTATTTTTCACTTTGTTATTAAAGAACTATTTGAAATAAAGATTTTATTAAAAAAACAGTATTAGATCAACAAAAGTACTTAATTTTGAAAAGGTACTACTTTCTGAACGCCAAAGTGTATAGGAGACATTTTTCTTTAAGCAGTAATGTAACTGAGCTTAATAAAGTGGGCATGGGGAGGTCTAGCTTCTGGCTCACAGCAGAGGAGCATTGCAATTTCATCAGGAGGCCCCGAGGCTCTGAGCGTATTTCCCTCCCTGTCACAGCAGGTTTTAGCAAAGCTGTAGTTGCTGCACCTGTAACCAGAGAGGTCAACATCACGTTTCTGGGGCTTATCTTTAGAAAGAAAAATATTACCAGTAATATGCTGTGAAGCCAGACTCTTGAAGCTACTTTTACACAGTCATGTGAAACAAAATATTTTACCCAAAGAAGCCTCTTCCTTGTCTAGGTATTCAACATGTGTGCAGCCTTGATAACACACATCATCACTGTGTTGAATGTTGAAAAAATCAGGAAGGAATATTTGTCTGCTCTTTTGCATTCAAGACATCGCAAAATACACATTTTTTTTCTGTTTTATCCTTCTGATGTAAGAAGTAACCAAATCCATAAATGTAATACCACTGGTTTTCTAGACAGATGATGAAAAACAGCTGTCTTTCCCTAAAATCCCTTTTTGTGCTGGCATTGAAAGCCAGAGTAACTTTTCTGAGCATATCAGTTATCACCAACTGGCAAGATTTGACTTTTGTGGGTCATGGAATGCAGTAAAGTATCAGGTATAGTCTGAGACACTTCCTTTTATAAAACAAACTATATTTGATCAGCAAAACATAAATCTCAGAGCTTCCTTCTATGTTTCAGGAAATATAGGAAGGGAGTTTAAATGATTGATGCTAAAATTAATCAATTCCAGACACAATGTCCTATTTTTAGCTTTGTTAAATTATGGTAAGCACTCTCACTTTGTGTGTGTGTGGGGGTGGGGCGGGTATTGTGTGCACTTATTTCTATTTTAAAATCTAAACCACTGTTTTACTCTAGCTGTTAAGATTTACTTCCCTCACTAATCTGCCCATGTCAGGCACATTACCCAACACAGCACTCACCACAGATATTTAATTAATCATTACTTAAATGACTGAATAATTATTCATGAGTGAAATTTTGAATAAATGTGCAAAGTCAGTTATTTGGTATAATTGTTAATGGCAAATAAGAGTAAAAAGACCTGCATTCTTACTTTCAGATAATCATTTAGTTAAGTGAGGATTTCAGTTGGCATATTTCTCATGTGCTCTGGCTATTCTAATGTACACTGGACATCAAACTCATTGGAGAAGAATAAAAAATTAATATGTGTTTTTATTACATTTTATATTCATTCATTTGCATTTTTATATTGTTAATATGAGTGTGTTCCACACCTACTTTGTTGTTGTTTAGTCACTCAGTTGTGTCTCTCTCTGTGACTCTATGGACTGAAGCATGCCAAGTTTCTCTGTCCTTCATTATCTCCCAGAGTTTGGTCAAACTCATATCCATGGAGTCGATGATGACATCCAACTATCTCCTGCTCTGTCATCGCCTTCTCCTCATGCCCTCAACCTTTCCCAGCATCAGAATCTTTTCCAATGAGATGGCTCTTCATGTCAGGTGACCAAAGTACTGGAGTTTCAGATCCACACCCATTAAAGCACAGTTATAGAGATAAAAGTTCCTCAATATATGTAGATTGAGCAACAGAGATGCCCATAAAGTACAAGACTGTTTGTGATTTCTTACATATTTAAAAAGTAGAATAACTCAATCAAGTCTGTTTTATAAGACTGTATTAAAAGTACAAGGATATTGTCAAGTATACTTTGTGATGTAAATGTAAATATCCATATTTAGCAAAATGTATAAATAGAAAATTTAAAGTAAAACTCTTAAATTTAATACAGTTTTATACCAAAGAAACATACCAAAATTTTTTATAAAAGCAAGTTGAAGAGAGAAAAATCTAAATTTTTACACTTGGCGTTAAGTGTTGTCAGTTACCCAAATGAAGTAAATGTTATGTCTTCATAGAATTTCACTGGAATTTCAATCAGTGATGACATTAAGCCCAAACATAAGCTGTCAATATACCCAAAATGCCTTCCCAAAAGAATAGCCCACCACGTGATATATGTAAGTTGCTTATATATATTATAATTGCAAAGCATTATTATATATAATTACATACATGTATTGCAATTTCAATCTGCCCAACATTAAAGAACAATCTTCACTCCACCAACATTTCTTACATAGGCAAATATGAAGGCACATAAATGATATGACTAGTGAGACAAACACAATTAAATTAATATGCATTTGCCTCCTTTTCTGGGGCTCCTTTTCATAATAAATAACACTCTGCAAGGCCTCTCCACAGCCTAAATGATGATCAGGAGTCAAACTTTGGATTAAGTCATCTATTATATATTTGGAGGTGGCCAAAGTAGCTGAATTTATCTCTGCATGGGACAGTAAAAGTTTTCTTCAAGGAAATCGATATGGTCTACAGTTTCTATGGTTGCAGTTTCTATTTTTACTTAATTCTTCTTGCTAAATGTGCCTTATCAATTATTTTGAAACCAGACAAGAGTATGTGGCTAGATCAAATCAAAGCTTCCAAAGAAGGGAGGAAGGAAGGAAGGGCCAAAGAGTAAACTAGGAAAAAACTCTAAATTTATTCTTAATTGATGGCTACTAAGTTGAGTTCTTTTGGACTTGTTCCAACTCTGTGATAGGAAGTTTAGTTGACACTAAGACAGTTTTAAATACATATCATTGCTTTGACTTCAGATTATTAAAATTATATTTAAATTGTTACAATTTTCATCAAAGTGTAAGAAAGGTTATAAACTGAACTCTGGTTTGAGAATAAAAAATGTAAGTTTTAAGATGAGTACTGTGTTGATTTTAGTATTAAATCCATTCATTTCCATTTAATAATAAAAAACAATGATTGATAAATAGCTTCTGGGTTTACTCATGTAGATATTTGGCAAGGCTCAGAGTGATATGGTTATCAGTCACAGTGATAAGCTGTCTTGTTGGTTTAGCATGATTTTTCCTGAAATGAAGCAATATCCCCTTGGAGAATCCTATAGCTGTAGAGGGGTGGTGATTTTAGGATGGCAGTGGGAATAAGTGGCACATTTATTGTTGTCACTTTTCTCACATTTCTGCAGACTGTTACTTAGATCCAGAAATTAATTTGGAATGAGAAAGAAATAAACCTTCCTCTTCTTTCTAAATTTATTCATCAGAGGATTAAAAGCCATGCATTCTTCCTGTGACAGAAACTCATGTCAGGTATTTTAAATGTTTATTTGATGTAAATATATGAACATCAGTAAATATAATTAAAAATAATGTTTGTACCAAAGTAAATTTATCTACAATGGGAAATCTTTTGAGAACTCTGGTAGGAAATCATTCTCAAGGAACTGATCTATGGCTCTTCTGATCCTCAAAGAAATGGTGATGATGCTTAAAGTGGTGTTAGAAAAAGCAAAAGCATATTCTTCTGTTTTCTTCCTTACAAAAGCTGGTTGATCCAATAAATTTACTTAAATAACAACATAATTTATAAGATAATTATATACCCAAATTTATTAATATGATGTAGAGCGATGCTCAGAAAGAGTAACCAATCAGCAATTGTTCCCATAGAACTGATCTTACTCTGCATACAAGGATTTAGTAGAGCAAAGCTGCCTTCCTTTGATGGCTGTATCCTTTTCTCTACCACTTACCAGCCATTTCACAATATTCTCCTGCATCGTGCTCTTGTCCCTAGCTTTTGAACATTCATGTCTATAAATTGATATCTCATTGGAACACTTTCAATCATTACCTTTCAATTAATTGTGACATTGGAAGTTTGAAAGGATCATTCTAATGGGTATTTGTAGGAACTGTAAGTCTAAGTTGTGGCTGAGGGCAGAAGATAGGATTCAGGAATTACACTAATAGCATCTGAAAAAAACAAATAGCCACAATAAAAGGAAAATTCAACAGAGTGGGAGAAGAGAACAAATTTAGGTCCAGAAATGCACAAAGAATTCAGAAATGGGCACATCAAAGAAAGGACAAATTCAGACACATCTTTCATGAGCATAGACTCACGTAGAGAAATATTTGGGCTCCTTCTTTCTTGCTAAACAGTGCTGTTCACATTTTATTAGCTGTATTTAACTGTCAATTTGGTCAAAGTCTGGGAGCTGGTGAGGGACCAGGAGGCCTGGCGTGCTGCAGTCCATGGAGCCACAAAGAGCTGGACACGACTGGGCAACTAAACAATAACTGTCAATAGCTGTATCAAAAATATCTTTGAATATGTGCAGTACTAAACAATCATGCTTTTTTGAACTATTCCACTTCTCAAAAAATTCCAAGTATTTTTGTAATTTTGATTCGTATTAACTATAAAATATACATATGTAGAGTCATGCTAATTTGTTTTACTATTACTAAAGATTTTTAAAGATATTTAATATTACTAAGATTTTTTCTCTGTATCATTAGCCAGAACTGAGGAATAAAGGTTTTACTTCTTAGAAGCAGGATTCAAGTTTCATACACACTGCTATATAAAAAATAAATAATTAATGAGAACTTTCTGTACAGCATAGGGAACTCTATTCAAAATTCTGTAATGACATATATGGGGAAAGAATCTTAAAAAGAGTGTGTGTATGTATTTGTATTAATGATATGTGTGTGTGTGTGTGTGTGTGTGTGTGTGTGCGCGCGCTAAGTCTTTTTATTCATGTCCGACTCTGGGCAACCGTATGGACTCTAGCCTGCCAGGCTCCTCTGTCCATGTGATTCTCCAGGCAAGAAAGCTGGAGTGGGTTGCTGTGCCCTGCTGCACTGGATCTTCCATATTCAGGGATTGATCCTGTGTCTCTTTATGTCTCCTGCATTGGCAGGCGGTTCTTTACCACTGGCACTACTTGGGAAGCCCATAAATATTAATAAACTGACTCAACTGCTGTACAACCGAAACTAACACAACACTGTAAATCAACTATACTCCAATAAAACTTTAAAAAAAAATTATTATCTTTTCATTCAAGAAATAATTTATTTAATACTTGAGAATGGGGCTGCTGAAGGTGCTGGCACATGGAAATGATTGGGGGAAACAGGCCTAAAGCAAAGTATAATAGGTGTTCAGTAAGTGTATAAATATACTTAAAAACACACATACAACCACTCCCCCCACCCCAGCCATGCACACACACTGAAATAAACATGCAGTTTGGAAAAGGTAGTAATCTTTTCTTTTTCACCCTATAAATGTGTTCATAATTTTATCCAAATAATATACAAAATACTACTTTTTTAAAATTTAGAATGTATTTGAAATTTCCAAAGTCTTTTTTTTAACCAAGCTTTAGAACCGAGACAGAGTTGTTTTCCTTATTATCTGTATCATTTTAGAACATACAAAGGAATCTACCAGTATCTGCATTAGTCTGTCTTTCTGAATGACTTGTGACTATTTTTGATCCCTCCAAAAGCTCCCATATGAAACAATGATGGCATAGAACATAGGTGGTTGGTAACATTTGCTCAAGTTAATTTAAGTGTGAAGTAAAATGAATCTATATAGAAAATATACTGAGATAGGTCTGGTTTTCAGACAACTATTACTTACTAACCTGCTATTTTATCACTAATTAGTTGGCTTTTAAATTTAATTTAGTTTTGTTATAAAAGGGGAAGATAAAAGATAATGTAGGCATTGACATAAATGCACTACCATGGGTAAAATAAAGAGCTAGTGGGAAGTTGCCCTATAATGCTGAGAGTTCAGCTCAGTGCTCGGTGATGACCTAGATGGGGAGAGGGAGGCTTGAGAAGAAGGGTATATATGTATCCTTATAGCCGGTCCATGTTGTTGTACAGCAGAAACCAGCACAACATTGTAAAGCAATTATCCTCCAACTGGAAGTGTTAGTCACTCGGTTGTGTCTGACTCTTTATAACCCAATGGACTGTAGCCCACAAGACTCCTCTATCCAAGGGGATTCTCCAGGCAAGAATACTGGAGTGGAACAAAATAGAAAGCCCAAAGATAAATCCATGCACCTATGGATGTCTTATCTTTGACAAAGGAAGCAAGAATATACAATGGAGAAAAAACAATCTCTTTAACAAGTGGTGCTGGGAAAATTGGTCAACCACTTGTAAAAGAATGAAACTAGAACACTTTCTAACACCATACACAAAAATAAACTCAAAATGGGTTAAAGATCTAAATGTAAGACAAGAAACTATAAAACTCCTAGAAGAAAACATAGGCAAAACACTCTCTGGCATAAATCACAGCAGGATCTTCTATGACCCACCTCCCAGAGTGATGGAAATAAAAGCAAAAATAAACAAACGGGACCTAGTTAAACTTAAAAGCTTTTGCACAATGAAGGAAACTATAAGCAAGGTGAAAAGACAGCCTTCAGAATGGAAGAAAATAATAGCAAATGAAGCAACTGACAAAGAATTAACATCAAAAATATATAAGCAGCTCCTGAAGCTCAATTCCAGAAAAATAAATGACCCAATCAAAAAATGGCCCAAAGAATTAAACAGCCATTTCTCCAAAGAAGACATACAGATGGCTAACAAACACATGAAAAGATGTTCAACATCACTCATTATCAGAGTAATGCAAATCAAAACCACAATGAGGTATCATCTCACACCAATCAGAATGGCTGCGATCCAAAAGTCTACAAGCAATTAATGCTGGAGATGGTGTGGAGAAAAGGGAACCCTCTTACACTATTGGTGGGAATGCAAACTAGTACAGCCACTATGGAGAACAGTGTGGAGATTCCTTAAAAACTGGAAATAGAACTGCCATATGACTCAGCAATCCCACTGCTGGGCATACACACCAGGAAACCAGAATTGAAAGAGACACATGTACCCAAATGTTCATCGCAGCACTGTTTACAACAGCCAGGACGTGGAAGCAACCTAGATATTCATCAGCAGATGAATGGATAAGAAAGCTGTGGTACATATGCACAATGGAATATTACTCCACTATTAAAAAGAATGTATTTGAATCAGTTCTAATGAGGTGGATGAAACTGGAGCCTGTTATACATAGTGAAGTAAGTCAGAAAGAAAAACACCAATACAGGATATTAACACATATATATAGAATTTACAAAGATTGTAACAATGACCCTTTATGCGAGATAGCAAAAGAGACACAGATGTAAAGAACAGGCTTTTGGACTCTGTGGGAGAAGGAAAGGGTGGGATGATTTGAGAGAATAGCATTGAAACGTGTATATTATCATATGTGAAATAGATCGCCAGTCCAGGTTCGATGCATGAGACAGGGTGCTCAGGGCTGGTGCACTGGGATGAGCCTGAGGGATGGGATGGGGAGGGAGGTGGGAGGGGGGTTTAGGAAGGGGAACATATGTACACCCATGGCTGATTCATGCCAATGTATGGCAAAACCCATTACAATTTTGTAAAGTAATTAGCTTCGAATTAAAATTAATTAATTAATTAAAAAAAAGAATACTGGAGTGGGTAGCCATGACCTTCTCTAGGGGATCTTCCCACCCCAGGGATTGAACCCAGGTCTCCTACATTGGAGGCAAATTCTTTACCATCTGAGCTAACAGGGAATCCTTCAATTTAAAAAAAATTGTTTAAGATACTAGACACATACACATACACACACACACACACACACACATACACACACACACACACACACACATACACAAAGATTATGTAGGTAACAGAATAGAGCTAAGGAGAGGAAATATATTTGCATGAAGTTTCCAAGGACTTTCTGAGGGACATGGAATAAACCTCTACCATCCACCTTCCACAGCCTGCTCCTCACACAAACCTTCTGTAGGAATACTAAAGAAATTAACATTTGTGGTCCAAACCCAAAATGTAACAGGGAAGACCAGAATGGTTTTTCATGTGAGAAAAAAAAAAAAAGCCAAAAATGAGTAGGTTTGTTCTAGAGCTGAGTAGAGAGGCTCTGAATCCATGTATTTTATTAATCCATGGAGCCTTCTTGACAGAGCATATCACAGAGGGCTCATCCTCCCATTAAAAAACCTACTGTTCCAGAAACAAACTTCAGTCTATTAGGGAAGCAGGATTTTTTCCTCTAAGCTACAAACATGGGAAACTGCATCACTCTGTTAGCTAGGCTGTTGCTCTTTCTTTCTGTCCTCAGGGGCCAGCTGAGCTGCTGACAACAGATAGCCTTTTGGTATTAAAAGTGTGTCAGAGCGCAGAGGGTTCTCTGCTTCCCACCCACAGACACCGAAGAAAGGGCACCCAATCCTACCTTCTGAAAGAGGCTCAAGTCCTGCCAAGTGGGCAGATATGAATGCCCAGTATTGAATGTAAAGGTAGATTGTGGGAAAACTTCCTTCAGAAGCTTGTGCATGATGGTAAAGATACTAAGACACCCCATGAATGAAGTAACAGAGCGTAGGTGCCCACTCCTGCACTGGACGGGATCTCTCACACCTTACGTCCGTTCAACAGTGTGTGGTCCTTGGCTGCAACCTGAGTTCCAGGAAAAAATGTATCAGGCTAAACAACTTCCTTCCTTTGGGAGTTACCAGATCCCTTTAAGGGAAAGCGGATTGACTTTCCTTTAATTTTTAATTTATTTATTTTTAATTGGAGGAAAATAGCTTTACATTATTGTGTTGGTTTCTGCCATACATCAACATGAACCAACCATAGGCACATATGTGTTCCCTCCCTCTTGAACCGCTCTCCCACTTCCCACCCCATCCCACTCCTCTAGGTTGTCAGAGAGCACCAGGTTTGAACTTCCTGTGTCGTATAGCAAATTCCCACTGAGTACCTATTTCACATATAATAATGTGTATATTTCAATACTACTCTTTCTATTTGTCCCACCCTCTCCTTCTCCTTCTGTATCCACAAGTCTGTTATTTGGGTCCACATCCCCATTGCTGCCCTGCAAATAGATTCTTCAGTACCATCCTTTTAGATTCCATTTGTAGTTGTCCATTTGCTAAGTCATGTTGACTCTTTGCAACTCCATGGACTTCAGCAAGTGAGCCTTTCCTGTCCTTCACTGTCTCGCAAGTTTGCTCAAACTCATATCTTTTGAGTCGGTGATGCCATCCAACAATCTCATCCTCTGTCATCCCCTTCTCCTGCCCTCAAAATATATGTATTAATATATGACATTTGCTTTTATCTTTCTGACTTACTTCACTCTGTATAATAGGCTCTAGGTTCATCCAACTCATTAGAAGTCATTCAAATGTGTTCCTTTTTATGGTTGAGTATTATTCCACAGTACATATGTATCACCTTTATCCACTCATCCATTGGTGGACATCTAGGTTGCTTCCATGTCCTAGCTATTGTAAAGAGTGTTGCAATGAGCACTGAGGGACATGTGTCTTTTTAAATTATGGTTTTCTCAGGGTATGCTGCTGCTGCTAAGTTACATCAGTCGTGTCCGACTCTGTGCGACCCCATGATGGCAGCCCACCAGGCTCCCCTGTCCCTGGGATTCTCCAAGCAAGAACACTGGAGTGGGTTGCCATTTCCTTCTCCAATGCGTGAAAGTGAAGTCGCTCAGTCACGTCCAACTCTTTGCGACCCCATGGACTGCGGCCCACCAGGCTCCTCTGTCCATGGGATTTTCCAGGCAAGAGTACTGGAGTGGGGTGCCATTGCCTTCTCCTACAGGCATGTCATTTTCAATGTCTCCATCAGTTAATGATGACTGATTTTCTTTACAAAACCGGCTGAAAGAAAGTTTCATTTTCATTCTGTGAATTAAATTTCATTGGTCAAAAATATTTGCTGAGTGTGACATAGGCCATCTATAATCTTCCGGCATCCTCATGGCATACGATTACATGACACTGATTTTGCTTGTATTTTGGTAACAACAGTAATGAAATCTCCAAAATGAAACTTCTATGTTACTGAAAAGAAATAAAGCATAGAATGTATGCTATGCTAAATGAAAATTTGTTGACAAAGGCGATCTGAAGTTTTTACAGCAGCTATTATTCACCTATCTTATATACCTTAAAGTTTCAGAACTATCCAAAAAACAAACTGACAGAACTGTCAATTTTTCTTTTATGCTGTATTTAAGCTAACTCTAAAACAATCATAGAAATGTGGATATAGAACATGTTAGTTATGTGTACATATGTTTGCAACAAAATCAGTTTTATATGAAGATTTCTCAAATATTGCTGATATAATTTATGAGATTAAAACCTCAGGGCTACAAAACATATATCAGAGCTATTTTTAAATATCATAGTAAAAATAGCTCTCCAAATTTCATCATTTGCTGTGTATCAGAATGCTTCTTCATTTAGGACATTAATCAAATATTTCCATAAAAACACTGAAATTTAAATA